>CM043118.1:37148296-37748296 GCA_023701765.1 Hylyphantes graminicola
AGGAGATTCGTAGGATCACTGTAGCTTCTTCATGGCGTCATATATCTGGAGTTGAAAAAAAAAAAAAACCCTGCAGACTTGCCCTCCCGACACACAGGATGTAAAGCAAGTGCTTTAGTGAAAAGTAATGGTGGGGAGGGGCCAAGATGGTTAGGCTCTTTGAAGACAAAGAAGCGCACATTGATTTTGAGCTTGATGAAGAGGAAAAGGAAATACTAAAGGGGGGGCGCCGGGGGGGGGGGGAAAAAGAAGAAAAGCTCTGTTCGGCCTTGGTTTCCATTAAGCAGGATTCGTCTACCGGATGGTTTTATGAGCGTTTCTTTTACTCTCGAAATACCAATCGATTGTAAAATTAGTGGGTTGGATTTTGAGATTTGTTACAAACTGTCAACGCAATGTTCAGCACAGGAAGAAAGGGATCTCTGGACACCGAAGAATATAGAGAAGCTGAGGAAAAAGTGATAAAGTTGATCCAAGCAGAATCTCTTGTTAACGAACATGACGAAAAGCTCAAAACGCTGAGTGCGTATAAGGATGCTGACGGCATAATACGGCTGAAAACGAAAATTGTTCTGATGGAAGATACAGAGGAATTTAGAGAACCAGCTATTCTCCCATCCAATCACGAAGTTGTCAAGAGGTTAATACTTTTCCCCATCACATCGAAAATAGTCATGCCGGAACTCAAATCCTTCTGAATATCTTGAGAGAGCATTTTTGGATATTGAATGGAAGAAAAACTGTGAAATCAGCTATCTCAAGATGTATCCCGTGCAAAAGATTTTCCTCTAAAGGTTGTGAAGCTGTATCGAGCATGCTCCGTTGCACGAAGATCGAGTACGTCAAGCCAATGCGTTCGAGATTTGTGGAACTGATTTAGCGGCCCTCTATTTCTGAAGGACGGAAAGAAGGCTTGGGTGTGTATCTTTACGTGCGCCGTGTATAGAGCAGTTCACTTAGAGCTTGTGACATCACTTTCAACCGAAAGCTTTATGTTAGCTCTAAGAAGATTTATAGCCCGGAGAGGCAGGTGTGAAACAATATATTGTGATAATGGAACTAATTTTGTCGGGGCTTCCAACTTGCTTAAAAATTTAGATTGGAACCGCATCTGCAGTGATAATGTTCTTCATCCCAATCAAATGGAAGTTTAATCCCCCTTCTTCACCCTGGTGGGGAGGATGGTGGGAGCGGCTCATCAGTGTGCTTAAAGGTCTTTTGCGAAGAATACTAGGAAGAACAAGTCTAACACATGAAGAATTAATAACTGTTCTTTGTGATTGCGAATCTGTAATAAACTCTCGCCCCTTAACCTACATAGACGAATGTGACTCAGAACTTGTCCCTCTTACACCTGCCATGTTCTTCAGGATATCAAGCTATCGGGGGGTTCCTGACTGTGATACTGCTGATCATAAAAGTCTCAACAAGCGCGTCAAGTACAGAGTAGCTTTGCAGGAAAACCTTCGAAAAAGGTTTCGTCTGAATATCTTGGATCATTGATACGCAGGTGTGAAAAAAGTAAAACCTCGAAGATAAATGTGGGGGACATTGTGCTCATAAAAAGTGACAACACCAATCGGCATCGACTGGCCTCTGGGAAAAGTAACAGAAGTTCTACCTGGAAAAGATGGAGTTTGTCGGCTCTTCAAACTCAAAACGCGCGTGGAGAGATTCTTCGTCCCATTCAGCGCGTCTTCAGTTTGGAAATTTCTTCGAGCGATTCATCATTTCCACTGGATGAAGAAGCGTTACGTACGAAAATAGTCTCTACCAAGAAAGCTGATCTGAAGTGCTCCAGCAAGGACAAGAAAAGTTGGACTGCAAAAATCCCTAAGAGATTAGATCTTTAGTGTGAAGTTGAGTCGTGGAGCTTCCACTACTCAAGGTGGGAGGATGTGAGATCGTCTGAAAATATTTATTTATTTCTAGCACGAACAATTAAAATATATTTTATATCGTTTGGCGAAAACGGTTGCCATGGAGACTATGTGTTTATTTTTCGAAGAATTGACATTCCGTGAAAGAATTTTGTGCGAGAAGCTGCTTTTTATTTTACTTTAAAAATATTTTATGCTTGGTGAACCTGTGGTTCAAGTGTTAAAATAAGTAAAATTAGTTTATAAAGCGACGTTGTATAAGTAGGCAATAATAAAAGTTATTTTTGTTAAGTGAGGACTGAAATTCTATTGAGAACTCTTCACACCTCTTTTACATAATCACTCTCAAAAAGAAAATTTCTGAAAGTCACTACAAGCTCTAGCAGAATATTTCATAACAAGAGTAACACCGAAGAGTTATTAGGGAATCTGTGCTTTGCATATTCTAATGCTTCTGCTAAAAAATTTGGAAAAAAAACATCTTTTTTTTGAAAAAAAAAACCATTTGGTTTAAACCATGCCAACCCTGCCTGTGGGTATTAAGTTTTCTCAAAATAAGAGATTAAAGAAACTAATGTAGCGATTAAAAAAATAGTAACCACAATAAAAAGATTATCCTCTTTTATTAACTTAAAACACATAATGAATTCTTAATTTAAAACATGCTTCAATAGAGGTGTTTGACAAAAATAATAGAAGTAACGACACAATTTTAAAGAAGAGGCACATCTTCCATTTGGATTTTCCTAAAAGGTATATTTACACATGTTTAAATATCTGAAATTAAAGGGGATACAGAAACACTATTTACAGTTTATACAGTCTTTTATCAGAAGCACTTGGTGTTACAAATTCCTTTTGTAATGCAATACAGTTAACACTTTTTCTTTATCATACATGACTAACATACTTTGGTTACTATCATCTCCACAGGCGCACAAATCGAGATTCTCGTGCTTGCAAACACTCTAAGAATACGGTGCACCTTCATGGGAAATATAACGAACAAAATGACGTGGCAACATATCTATTTATCAGAAGCAGTAGAGATTTTCAACAATTTTGCAAATGGAGGAAGAAAGCATAGTTTTCTGCATTGAATACAAAGAACAATGGAAGAGCTTAGGGAAAGAACAGGCTATGTGACATAGTTGAAAAAATATACATTTTTGTGTCCATTTGCATATTATTCCCTCGTTTAAAGATAAATATTCTCTTTTCACAAGCATTAAGTTAAGCATTTTTTTGCCTTTTGTGAAACCGTTTTAAAGATAAGAGGCAACTAAAATCCCATTTGTCGTTTCCAGCTTTTTGTGACGTAGCCCATTCTTTCACTTATCTTCTTCCAATGTAGAATTACCCTTTTCGCCGAGTAACGTTTGAACAACAACCAATATTCTTATTGTTCGAAGGAAGACATCCTCAAAGTGTTTCCAAAACAAAATAAAATACAAGCAAAACATAGCATTAGCAGCAACTATACTTTTTAAGTGACCGTTTGTAATACTATTTTGCAAGTTCATACAATAATACTACACATGGTATCACAACTTCTCTTAATATTCAATTTATTATATAAAAATACAAATATATTAACAAGTGTTTTTGATTTTTAAGCACATTAGCAAGAAATTACTCCACCATATATCCTTTAAATACTCTTGCAATTAAAAAGATAATGAAATAATAACTTTAAAGCTAAACATATATTATATTACACTTTATATTCACAAACTATTTGTGCACAACTTACTTAAAAAATATATGGTTTTATAAATTTAATAAAAAGGCACATTTATAAGACACATGGACATCTATATTTAAGTACTTTGAAATAGAAAAACTAAATTTTATTAAAAAATACAACTTTATTAAAAAAATTAATGAAATTATGTACTTGCACATATTTAATGCAGTAATTTTCCCTTACTATCAAATAAGAATTTTAAAAAAATTAATTAGTTAAAAATTAATTTTGATTAATTTTTGTTTCAATAAAATTTGGAAGTATTTAAAATTAACAAATTAAAAAAGTTGAGTAAAATAAACAGATTCTTCTTCTTTTTTTTTTTGTAAAATAGAAATTATTAAAAGAAAGAATACATTTGCTACAACTACTTAATATAAAACTTTTTAAAAACAGCACATTTCTTCATAAGATGTTTCCTAAACAGGGGAATACGAAAATATAAATGGCAATTTTACACTTTTAGAATTTGTGTTGGGAACATAAGAAAATCTTAACAGTGCTGAATATTTAGCAACTCCATTTAGAGAATCTTCAATATTATGGCTGTACACAACAGTAGAAACGTCTCATCACAGCTTATGAAATAACAATGGCATAACACAAGGAAATAGAATATTAATAAAATCTTACCGGACGAAATATAAACAATTAATAAGTTCTAATTTAGGCACTTGCAAGAAGTTATTTTACATGATTAGTTTTGTTATTAACCCTTTCGCAACTAAGTATTTATTTGTCAAGAGTATACACCAGTATTACCCAAAAGGAGACACAGCATTTATAACTTGGTATGACTTCTAATGATAAGCCAGATGTTGCTGCATTTTTTAATTGTTTCTAAATTCATTACATCCTTTCATAAACTTTCAAAGCAAAACAATGCTTTACAGTGGACTAATATTTTTTAAAACTATCAAGGATTTTGCTACACAACATGGGGCTTATTAATATTTAGGCATAACAACAAGTTCAGGAAGAATAGGTATCCAATTTCTTCATAACATTGGGAGAGTTTGCTTCATTTTCGGAAATTCACACCCCTTTAGAGGGAAATATATCTATCAAGATCTAACTCAGAGAAAAAAGTTGTATAATTGAAAGACAGTCTCCAAATTGGTGTGGTAGCGAAGGGGTTTACTATAAACATTGTTTTCTTACTAAACTATCTAATAATTAGCCATTTTTTCCTTTAGAAAGTTTTTTTTAAAATATTATTAACTTTGTTTTGGTAGATTGGCAATAAGTATCACATGTTAATTAACTCATACAAAAATATCATTATAAAATGTTAAGAAACTATCAAATTCTGGTAATCAATATCTTTCTATTAGATAAGCTTAAGTACATAAGTATCAAGTACAATTTTTTTTTATAAATACAAGTATTTTAAGCCAACTAAACGTCTGAAACCTGTAGGTAAGTATGCACAGTTTAAAAATATTTATAAAAGATTTCAATGACTTAATCTACAATTACTTCAACACATTCAATAATTGAGAAAAATACATAACAATGAAACATTGTTGATAACTTGATCATGTTATAAAACTATTCATATTGTCATGTGGTTATTCTAATTTTCTACTTAGAATTATATTGCAAATAGTATGATGTTACTCCAGCATTTTGGAGAGACATTATGTAATGGACACTTTTATTTGGTACTCAACTCATGCTAAGCAATACAAATGTATCGAATAAACTTGTATTATATTTCAAAAATTAATACTCTTTTATAGCTTACTTAAGAACATTAAACAATAAGTTTTGGAACACTAATAAAACTTTAATAGAAAAATTATCTACAAATGCACAATCAGCATAATCAACTGATCTTTTAAAAAATGGTCCCCATTGTAAAATGAATTTTCTTGGTTTAACAAGAACTAGAAAAATTCACTTTAAGCATTTCCTGAGAATAATCAGCATAGCAAATATATCAAACATATTATTTATTCAATTTTATACTTCTTATTACAACAGATATTGGACCTTACTGCTACTTCAATACCAATACAAGTAGGGTATGGTGGCTTTGAACAATTTAGTGTGCTTTTTAAAAAAATAAAATTATATCTATATATCATAATTGTTATCAATTATTACAGACTAAACTTATCTGAACCAATTCATTTGCAGAAGCTTATCCGACTAAATTTAAGTAGCCATAACTGATTTGACAAACACAGTTTTAAATAAAAATAAAGTTTAAAGGATGAATCAGAAATACTTTTTCAATGAAAAGTAATTAACCTCCACTTAGCGACAAACATGATGTGTAAACTGTAAACATACAAAATAACAGATGCTTACGTAGGATTGCTACTGCACACACATTTCGAAAGGAAATTTTATCAGTTCTTTTAGGTTGGATAGCAACCTTGTTATGATCACATACATATTAAAAAGAAACAAGTCTATAAAAGCTTAACAATACCATCAAAATTGCATTTATAAAGAGTCAATCATCATTTTGCACATATTGGGGTAGCATTTTAGAGAAAAATACGAGCAATTTAAATTAAAAAAAATATTTAACTATACCATTTTTGAAATAGGATGGATAGATTAGAAAATATCTATAAAAATATTGTGATATTCTATCCTCTTTTTCACTCCAACAAAAATCTTGCTACATACAACATTTACAAGAGTACACCTGTTAAAGCTTCTACTTCCTCATATTACTGGACATGACGTTAGTTGGCAATGTGGCTGACTTTTGGGGCTGGTACTTGGTGGTGGAACGCATGGAGGCCCTGGAAAAAAACAATTTATTTTCAAAACCTAATGAAGTTTTTTGACGAGGTTGATGGCAACAGAACAGCTCCAACAGTTTGTTTTCCTTTGTTGTCTGGAATAACTTTTGTTTTGGTATTCGAAAATGTGTTTTCTAAGAATATTTCCCGTTTCAGACTTCCCCGTTTTTAGTCAGGACAGTCCGCTTTTTGTGTCACTCTCCTGTGGTCCGGCTGTCCAACCAAATAATCCCTCTCTTTTTCTTTAATAACAGTCATCTCACTTTCCTGTTAAAGTCTCAAAAAAGGAGAATATAAGAATTTTACAAAAAATTGTGAATACTCTTATAAATGTTAAAATGACTTAAGAACTACTATTAGTCCTTCAATTATATACTTGATTACTCAAGATAATGGTAAGTATCTATTATTTATTTGTTTATTAAGCGTATCTTATTAATTAGTCTATTGTTTGAAATGAAGGGAAAGGGGTATTATTTGGGGAAGGGATAAATAAATCGGAAAAGTGGGGGGGGGGGGGGGGGGGCTGGGAAGAAGAAATGCCCTGATATTTGAAAAAAAGGACACATTCTTACATTAAGTCCATGAAGGAAAGCAATTAGTGCACTATTTTATAGATCTCTTGTTTGCTCACTGAGCTGAAACATCCAAGAGGATTTCAGTTTTCTCTAATTTGATAAAGGATGCAGCCTACATTTTAATATTTCTTATTTAAATTTTCAATGAGATCTTTCAGCCTCGTAAAGTCCTTATTTAGGAATGGGATTGTACATCGGGTCTCCAAACTTAATTATCCTTTCTGTAATTATCTGACGAGGAAAAATATTTTAAAGGGTAGCTCTGTGCTAGGGTCATGGAACGGACACTGTTTCCTTTACACACTTGAAGAAGACTGGCTGACTGAACTGCCCTATAGCAAACCTACAATATGCTAACCATGTTCTACGCTAAAAACTAACAATTAGAAACCATTTGTAGATCATTAACAGTCACCAATCTTATTTCAACATTAAAATTAACTGTGTCTTAATTTTTTAATAGATAGCATCAAAATCTTAGCTTCATAGAAATTCGGTTATATGTAGTTTAAGGATAAGGAGCTTTTTTTTGTGTGTAAAGTTGATGAATCGTGGGCAAGTTGACCATGATTTGATTCAGGTGTTTATATTGAGCTTATAGCCCATTTTTTTGGTTTGTTGGAGCTCCCCTTTTTCTTTCTTCGCTGGGTGTTGAGGACACTTGTGGTACTTGATCTTATAATTGACAGCAAACAGAAACACCCCCTTCCCTCTGATTATACTCTGTCCCCTTAAAAAAAGTAGAGTACAGGGTGGCTACAGAAATTGAAATGTAAAATTCCCTGAGATTTCCCTGATTTCCAGACTATTTTCAAAAAATTTCCCTGGATTTCAAATTTTATTTAAAAACTAATTTTTGAAGTAATACATATAAAAATAACTTAAACACAAAAATAAATTGACTAACTTTGCATTAATTTTTCCATAGCAAAAAAGGAGATGTGATTTTCATCTTTTATCTCCCAACACAAAATATATAATTAACATTTCCTACAGTGGTTCTTGATATTTTCATAAAGTAAACATTTTAAAATTCCGCATTTATAACTTCACTATCGTTTTCACCAGAACTAAAAAATTTCCCAATTTTAGATGTTTTTTCAACACTTTCAGTGTGTTTCTTCGAGTTGATGTGATTTTTAAAGTTCCTCAAACCACCAGGAGCAATTTAAATATCACAAGACACACTGTGCAGAAAGGGAAATCGGGTCCTTTCCCAGAAATTACGATGCATGGGAATTGTTTTGAGTAAGAGTAAAAAAAACTTGATAACGTTTAGTTTCCTGACGCTTACATCTTTAAAATAATACACGAATATAAACGAAAGCGGAATTCACTAGCATTTTTATAGCATGCTTACAAACGAAACCATAGAGAACGAAACAATAAACAAACTCGTTCAAATACGAGCGCGCTACCTCTAAAAATGGGTCGGTCCGGAGTGAACGGGTCCAAAAGAAAGAATCCACAAAGGGAACGATCAGCCGGATCCTCTATATTGCGTCGAATGAAAGACCCGCTACAGACCGGGAAATCCCTCCGAGATCGCTGGTGATGGGTCGGTCCAGAGTGAACGAGGTCAAATGAACGGATCCACAAAAGGATAGGTTCCGCTATGTCGAAAAAAAACCCTGTTATTTTAAAAATTGGCTATGTCGAAAAAAAAAACCCTGTTATTTAAAAAAATTGGGGGGGGGGGGGGGGGGGGGGGTAATAGGTAAATTTCCCTGATATTCTAAGGATTGCAAATTTCCCTGAGAATTCCCTGATTTCCTGGTCTTGTCGCCACCCTGGAGTAGTATGAGCAGAGTGATGTTGTTTGGTTTTTTGTTTCATTTATGGTATGGACCATTTTTTTTAACCGCTCGCACATTTTTCCAAAATTTCTCAGCTTATTCATGCGTAAATACGATACATTTTTTATAAATTAAATGTATGCAAAAAGTTTAACTTTAGACAGCAGATATCATTTATTTATGTTTGCGACCACACGTTTCTACACCACATCAGAGCAAGAGAGAGGGAGCAGGGGCCTTACCTTGGGGATCCCCCCCTGGAGGAGTCCCCTCCCCCCTGCTGCTGGGCGGCCGCGTAGCCGCACTTCTCGATCTTCCTCCGCAGCCGCGCCACCCACAGCTGCTGCTCCTTGGGGGAGGGGGCCAGCAGGAGCAGCTCCCGGGCGGAGGTGGGGTCGTAGTTCACCTTGCAGGGAGCCACCACCTCCTCTTTCTTCTCCAGGTGGTCCTTGTGCACCTTCAGCCGGCACCCTGGGCAGGGGAAGGAAGGAAAAAGAAGAATTAGGATGCGTTGGGGAACACGAGTTGTTTTGTTACAAGTGCGTGTACATTTTCCTGTCTAATTTTGCGGCCATTTAAATTTGCCACTGAAAGTTACAGCAGTGTTAACTCAATCACTCTTTTCACTTCAAGTCTGAGTGTGCTTGGTTTGCTTCAAATTAATGTCTTCAGTCATAAAAGTTTTTTTTAGAGGTTTTCAAAGTTTAAGAATTGCTGAATTAATTCAGGGGTTTTATAAGTAGTTTATGTAATTTACATAATATATTTGAATTTATTTTATCTTATATTTTTCCTGATATTCCTAATATTATGTAATTTTATGTGTCTGCTTAACTGACCATTAATGCAAATTGTCTCTGTATATAATGTTTTTTTTTCTTTTAAAAAACCCTGCCTCTCTTCTTTTGATCGTTCTTAGCAACTATTACCTTGTTAGGTTGACCACCGGTACCCCTCTTTGGATTTGGCTATGCACTAAGCCAACTTGAATTGACTGCCACACAGTTATTTTCTTTCTTTAGGTTTTAGTTAGGTTAAGCAAAGTATGTTGATCAGTGACTTACGCCGGACTTTATTCAACTGTAGTCATTTTGGCAATGCACAGATACATTCAATATCCAAATAAGAAAGGAGCCTGTGAGCTTTCAGATGCCAGGCCTTACCGACTGGGTGCTCTTGTTTAAGAGAGAAGATGTAAACATCCCCCCCCCCCTTATACTAGCAACAATTTGTCCCATACAGAAAGGGCACTGGCACCAAACTTTTCTTTTTACAAATGTAACAGTGTTTTCAAGGTTAGGTAATATTTTTTTAGAGCTATATAAAAGGATCATACAAAGTTGGCTTTTAAATCGTACATGTTGACTCCCTAATTTACTGTTGATAACATTAAAGGTAAGATAGTTTTCTCTTTTTTAAAAACTTTAAGTAAATTTTTAGCCTACTTTTCTTTTTTTTTAATTCGAAGAATTAAAAAAAAATGAAAAAGTAGGTATTGACATGCGGTCGATGTCCGTCCGTCCGTCCGTCCGTCCGTCTGTACCCCCCTTCCAAAATCAGTTCTAGCAATCCGATCTTAAAAATTCTTTTTTTATTAGAAAGGTATAACCTCAGACACCCAACTTTCATACTTTTTGTCCGTCTGTCTGCACGATAGGACGGACATAAATCTACTATTTGTCGACGAATTTCCCATTGAATTAGCATTGAAATTCAATTTCGATTCATTTAAATCGCTGTTGCAAACTACAAATGCTACGGACAAGTGATATACGCCAAAAAATTCAGCGTATCCAAATGAGAATATATCGAAAATTTCAGAAAAGAATTCGAATTCTAAGTACTTCAATTATTTAAAAAAAACTTCAACATTTAATGCTCATTTAAAAAGCATAGGAAGCCATTTTATTAGGAATAAATTACCATTGCCATGGCAACAATCGCTTGAGAAACTTTAATTCTTTTAGACAATGAATTAAAATAAATTTATTTTTGCGACATTGATCAGTTTGAAATGACGTCAAATATATATTTCACTTCGAGATTCCGTATGATGGTACGAAATGTTTTCATTCTATTTAAAAGCGAGAACTGTTACATATTTATTCTTTGAAATATAAATTTTTGCAAACGATTTAAGTAATAATTATTTAATTTTCGAAATAAAATAAATGAAATTAGCCGAATTTATAGCAGGTAAATGTTTAATATAGAATTAATGCTGGGTTTGGCGCCTTTTTACCTGTGGAAGCGGGTTAAGTGACAGATTATGTTACAAACCTACTTGTTAATTTACATTTCCTGTTTTAAGTAAATTTTGAAGTAGTTTTTTGGTTTTTGTTTTGCGAAAAATTTAATATTTATTTATAACTGCAAATAATCATGCGGACGATAAGTAATATTTATTTTATTGGCGATAAAAAGTTAATGAAAATAATTGATTGAGAAGTTGAAATTATAGCTGGATGCTGTGTTTAGTGAAATTTATTCTAATGTATATAAATTTAATGTAGAAACGGTTGTGGATTTCACTTACTGTAACGAACCTAGTTTTTTCAAGATAAGAATTTTAGTAAGTATTTAAGTAACAGGAAAGTAGGCTATTTTAGTTCTTTTAGAACTTCTTGTTTATCATTCACAAGGTACGGTTTTTAAAAACGAATAAGTGAAAACTAAAACTTTAAAGCTTGTTTAACCTTCTTGTCACACATTTGAACTAAATGTTCGGTAAAATTTAATGTACGGTCACCCTTGGCGAATTTTCTAAAATATCAAAAGAATTCTATATTTTGGGGACGTTTTTTAGGACAACGATTTAAAGAAAGAAGCTTATTGAAAAATAAATAATACCCTTACAATATATGTGCCAATTCAGGGAATGGTTGCCAGAAAAAGTTATTTATAGCCAAATGCAAAAAAATCATCTGCCAAGGGTGACCGTCCAGTAAATCTGATTCAAATGTTTTTAGGTTGAAGAGGGAATGTCAGTACAATAGAGCTAATGCATTACTTTTGGAATCCCAATTTCCACAGAAGTATTGCAGTGCCATGTCAGACCATTCTCCCCAGGTATGTGAATCAACATAACATCGAAATGAAACAAATTCGAAGTTTAAGTGTCATCTAGTTATTTAATTTTATACTTTTGAAGTTTTAAAATACCAAAAATATACAGCAGAAGGCGACACTATTCTAAAATTTAATCCAATAACAATTAAATAACTGGATGTTATTTTCTTTACAAATTTGTTTCATTTCGATGTTAGGATGATTCCCATGCCTGGTGAAAAGGGGATCACATGGCACTGCTAATCTTTTGCCAAAGTTGTGATTCCTAGACTAATGCAAATGAGCTCTAATGGGACCTGGGGGTCCGAGTGGATACTCACTCCTGCACTCGAGGGCGGGGGGCGGGCGGAACATGTGCCACATGGGGCGGGGGCACACCTCGCAGGTGGTGGGCATGTGGAACGAGATGGACACAAAGTCGTGCCCCTTGTGCTCCAGCACCCCCAGCTGCATCAGCTGCAAAAGAAACACTCCGTCACACAACTCTCTCTGGTCTTTATTTGGGGGGGCACTTTTGCATTTGGGGCATTCAGTACCAACCCCCAAATATCAACACTCATTCACAGACATTTCAATCATATGAAACCATATTCATTGAAACATAAACTAAAAATTATCAATTTATATTCTTGAAACAATCTCTCTCAATACATGCAAGATTTATGAATGGTTATATGGCATACAATAAAAAAAAGAAATAGTGATTGTAGTAACTAGGTTTTAAATATGTTTAAGATAAATATATTTGTAGAGTATAAGTTGACTTGGAACCTTTGGCGAAATAATAGTAGTTTTAATTCAATATAAGACAACTGGAGAAGTTTTTTGGGCGCCCTCTCGTGTTGAGAGATAGTGACAGAGTGATTAAAAAAAATGATGATTCTCTCTCATTGACCAATTGGAAGAAAGTTTGGATCAGTGATGGGAAAGGTTTAAGGTTCACTTTTAAAATGTGCTGACTTAGCAGTTTCTGCGGAAACGGCTGACAATGTGGTGGGTGTGACAAGATGACGCTGTTTTTTTTGGGATGTTAAAGATACTAATAACGGATATTAAGGATATGTGAAAACAGTAATTTAAATTATTAAGTTTCATTGGGGTGAGAAGTATAAGTTTTTGAGAAGTTTAAGTCAGGATATATTATTAAATAATCTTTGGATGTCTAATCTCCTCTCCTTATTCAGGGTGGTAACAAAATCCTCGAAAAAAAGTTCCCTGATATTTCCATGATTTCCCTGATACTTTCACAAAAATTTCCCTGATTTCACAATTACCTAGATAACATGCAATACACACAATTTAATGCCGTACAGAAAATTTAATCCAGACGTCGTGTAAATTAAGACTTTCCGGATTATGGGGTAGCCTACCTAACTTTTTCACATTTCCGAAAATCTTAATAAGTTGAGAGGAATCATGTGATCAGAAAATCATTTTATAACAAGATTCGTGAGAGATATTGATCCTTACTTCGAGATTGGTCCTTCAGGAAAATCGGATTAACCAGAATATATATATTATATATATATTTATCAAGCTTTCTTAAGTAGTGATCACAAGAACCTAAACCTGCTGTTTAAGCAGAGTTAGCTCTAAAATAGAAAAAATTCCCTGATATTTTTACAAAATTTGAAAAATTCCATGAGAATTCCCTGATATTTCCAAAATTAAAAAAGTTCCCTGAGGATTCCCCGATTTTCCAGGTTCTGTTAAAACTCTGTTATTAGAATTAACTCCAAAAAAAGTACGCTCTCCTGTGCAGCAGTACTACACGTGCACTCACGTCCTTGGGCATGATCTGCATGTCCTCCGGCTTCCTGCTCTCCCCTTCCCCCGCGTACAGCAGCTGGAAGATGCGGGGGATGTCCTTGGCGTCCGCCCGGATCACGTCCCCCTGCGTCACCCGGCCTCACGTGGAACAGCTTGCTAAATGAGGAGGGGGAACAAAAGGATTCCATCAGTGACAAGACAATGCACATTAAATGATGCAATACAAGTTTTTTGTGTGGAAAAATACAGACTTTATGAACATACAACCCCTGGCAAAAAGTATCCGATCACCTAAAGCAGTGCCTACGATACGTGCACATCAGTCGACATTTTTTACAATTTTTAACTGTCAAACTAGTTTATAACCTATAGCATATATTATAACCTATTTTTTGTTTCAACTTTTTATATTGTTTATTTAGATCTTGTACTCACGAGCCGAGCCAAAAAAAGTTGCATATTTCACTTAAAATACGTCGTGCTTGCTAGCGATCAAATATTTTTTTCTCCACGAAAGGATGATCGGAAACTTTTTTCCTACACGATTCAATGTATTTTCTTGTGAAAATTGTTAACTACAATTTTATTTTCTGTTTATACTTAATATTCCTTGACTAATTTAGTCATATTTCACAAAAAACCCTCAAAAGTTTCAAAAAAATTTAAAATTGTAAAAAAATGACGACCGATGTGAACGTATCGTAGGCACTGCTTTCGGTGATCGGATACTTTTTGCCAGGGGTTGTATTAATCACAAGAACGGATTCTTACTTTCTTTTTCCAAAAATGTATTGCTTATAATATTCTTGCAAATATTTACTGATACTTAACTGAATGCTTTCTAAAAATAACCTTATTGTAGATTTTCAAGACCAGGATGGCCCCAAATGTTTTTCAAATATACGTGTTAAAATTATGCAAAAACATTTTTACACATTTTTATGCAGTTTCAAGAAATTTCGAAAAATTAAAAAAATTAAGAAAGAAAATATAGTTTGAGATATAAATGCAATGTAAAGCCCAACCTCAACCAATTGCAACACACAGGTTCTTAACCCACCCATATCCTACCTTAAATTTAAAATGACGATTGGGTCTGCATTGGCTTTGTCTGCTTCACTGTTGTAGAATATAATTTTGCGGCTGCTCACGACCACATACTGCTTCTTCCAACCATGGCGCCTAATGTTGTGCTTGTTTGGTATAGACAGCCATCCCTCAAGTCGGATTTCTACTAAAAAAAAGGCATTTAAATTGTAAATACTTTAAAATAATAAATAATTGAATTAAAAAATTAAATAATATTAAATATTAAAAACAAAATATGAAAATTATTCAATAAATAATTTTGAATTTACTGTTGTTGTTGTTGCTTATCTCCTTGGTTTAGCAGAGCTAAACTAGGTCTATAATGTTTGTCACTCGTAAAAAGTCTAGGACCATGACTGGATTTTCATACAAATCGTGTCTGGAAAGTCCCAGACAGTCCAGGATGTGGTCGGGTGCCGCCTGTTTGATGGAACACTTCGGGCAGATAGGAAAGGTCTTCTTCCCATTCGTGTAACACAGAGATCTAATGTGTCCACTTTTAAGTCTCGTAATGGCCGTCTGGTCGCTTCTGCAGCACTTTAGGGATAAAGCCTCTCCGGGTCGCTTACCTTGGTACCAGTGGTGCACTGGAGGAATTTTCCAAGACGCATTATGAAGACTCATAGCCCTCGAAAAGAACTCGGAGTGGGTCAACAAATCAGAGGTGTAAAGCGGTTCATTGCAACCCTCTTTAGCTAGTAAGTCTGCCGTCTCGTTGCCATAAATGTCTACGTGAGAAGGGATCCATTGAAAATGAACCTCTCTTAATGATGAAAGATGTTTGAGTTTGCTAATAATTGCCAAACCAGTATTACCTCGCATTACTAAATGTGATAATCGATAATGAATAATGGTACATGAGGAAAAAACTCATTTGCAGAAAGAAAAAATTAAACAAATAGTAGGCATCTGTTCTAATGTATCTGAATTCGAATCAATTTTCTATTAAAATATTTGTAGATATTTAGAATTGTTTCCTTAAGAATTAGTTCCCATTATTTAAAAAAACACTAATAAAAAAAAAAAGATGACAGAAATTTCGATCAAACCTTTATGAAACAAAATGACAATTTTGGTAAAGCATAATGATTAGAAAAAAAATATATTATACTGGTTTCCTGTTACTCTACAATAGGCACAGATATTTATAAAGTCTGGTCGACAAAAAGCATAAAAAAATAGGTATCTGAAAACATCATTAATAAATAACAAGGCATGTAACAAAAACTGTCACTTGCAATAAACAGGAGCTTCCAAAAAAAATCCCCCCCCTTCCGAAAGTTGCGGAACTCTGGAGAACCGAAAGTCGTGAAACTACGGCGATCCGAAAGTAGTGAAACTACGGCGATCCACAATACGCAAAACTACGGCTATCCGAAAGTAGTGAAACTACGGCGATCAGAAAGTCACAAAATTACGGCTATCTGAAAATCACAAGAATTAGGAGATCCGAAGGTCGCGAAATTACAGCGATCCGAAATGATCGAGGCAATTTGGTCGTAGAGACCTCCCAATTGTGCCGAAAATGTAGGTTTAAAAAACATCGGCTTACATCGGTTGGCCGATGTTTTTTGAGGCCGATGGCTGATTTTTTTCACTAAACTACCATCGGCCGCCGCTGGTAAAATTTTCAAGCCATCGGGGCCGATGCATCGGTGGTCTGTCCCTAACTGAGAGTGCTCACCGGGGAATCCGTCGTCCATGTCGTTGTCCGTGCCGCCGGAGTTGAGGGAGGCGCTGTCCACGTTGTCCGCCCGGTGCTGCAGCTGCTCGATCTCGGCGTCCTTGGAGTCCAGCTCCATCTGCAGCTTGAGCCGCGCCTGGCTCTCGTCGTACAGCAGCGCCTGCAGCTCGCTCAGCTCCTTCTGGAAGCGGCTCACCACCTGGCCGTACTTCTCCTTCTCCTGCAGCACAGAGGGGGAGAGAAGGTCAGTGCCACTACTCAAGCGACACACGAGGGCTGTTGCAATGTCAAGTGACGCACCCAACGCTAACCACTAAGGATGACATCGCACACAGCATTGGGACTTTGAAATCTATTCAACCTGCACTTTCTATACATGGGGTAACTTTCTTCTAAACTTTTTTTCGTGCACAGGCCGTTTATAGATGGGCAGTTATTTTACTGTAATATAAAGAAGCACATACCCAAAACCTGTGACCTTCCACATGATCCAAGTTTTAAAACATAGTAAAGATTTCGGGAATTAGAACCCTCTTTGTGCACATACAAAGAGGGCACATACAAGGGCTGAAAGGTACAGTGGTGGCCAAAAGTGAGGACACTTTTTGAAAGTTTCATATTTTTCAACTTTGTGTGATTGCAGAATGCATTAATTGTATATCAAATTAAACAATTGTATATCAATTTAAAAGTAATTTAATCTTTATGAGGACCACTGTGTGCAGATTGATGAAGACGTCTATGTGACCTTTGGTCCCATATAATCTATATCCATGGACACAACATCATCACCATCAAAGTAATTTCATATAGAATTAAAAATACAGTATTACAATATCTGTATTACGAATAAGTTATGCAACTAATAGTATGATCTGTCTTAGTTTGGCAGGTCATTGAACCACACGCTTGTATTGCAATTTCAGCATAAGAGAATCCATTGATTGTGCTTGTTTGTTCAACTAAAATGAACATAACTTTATTTGTGATACATATACTTTAATTCTGTTTTTTTTTAAAATTAAATTCTATGTTAAATTACCATCAACTTAATATTTAAATGCTTGTATTTAGGCGAAATTGAATAGATGCAAGAACACAGGGTAACAGTTGAAACACATGAAACTTTCAAAAAGTGTCCACACTTTTGGCCACCACTGTATACTAGTCTTCTGTCTCACAAGCCCAGGTTTGCGGGTTCAAAATACTGCTGAAATATTGTCAGATTTTCTGGAAGGAAAAAACTCATGGGTGTGCATGTCATATGACTAGGTCAAAGAACCCTTGAGTACCCTTTTAGACTGGGTTCTCATGGCAAAATTAAATCTCGCCATACATTAACATCCACAGAGAGCTCAGATCCATTGTCATCCAAACGTCAAAATTGATAGGGATAATCACTTAGAAGGTGCCACATATAAATTGCTCTCAGTTCTGGGGAATATGATGTGTCAGCAAACTAACAAGAAAGCAGCCCCATTGGGAATAAATATAGGAGCAATCTGTGCTACAGAGCAACTATGCACATTAACAGAGGATTTTAAACAAAAAAAAAACCTATTTTATGCAATTTGTCCACAAACTCTGGACCTCTACAGTACCCAAACGTAATGATTATTAGATTAATGGAGTTATGTGCTTATAGAGACAGCACCATCTAAGATTTATAAGTTAAAGAATCAACAGCATCGTATTTTTCCACAACCCTAGATAAATGGATGACAATTTGTTGGCTTTTTAATGCAAAAAGGACTTAAAAGGGGGAGGTAGGGGAAAATTAGCATCAAATCAAGATTTTTTAAAACTATCTCATTAAAAACCTTCTTTGTACCAAAGGGGATGTGGTGTACACACAAAATATTTTTAACATACAGTCCCTAATCCTTCAATACAGACATGGTACAAGCTGAAGAAAAAAAAAGCTGAAACTTTTTTCGATTTTGATAGCAAAAATATTTCAATTTGCGAACGATGGATTTTTTGTAATAATAAAACAAATAGTTAATTTTATTACCAAAATAAGATGTTAACAACAAGATAATTGGCTTAACTATTTAGTTACTAATCAGATAAAATATAAGAACAATTTAAATAATAAGTAAAAATAATTAAACTTACTACATATGTAATAAGCAGCAATTAAATTTATTCCAATGAAATTTATTCTGAATGTTAACTTCAAATTAAAATGTTTGCACCAAATTAAAATAAAATATTTTTTATGAAATATAAATTTTGTGGATTAAATAATATTCTTTACACATCTTTAGTTGAAATCTGGAAAAATCGTGAAACTATCCCTAAATTCCGGAGATCGTAAAAATCGCAAAACTCCGGCGATCATAACATCGGCAAACTCCGGCGATCGTAACATCGCTAAAGTCCGGCGATCGCAACATCGCGAAACTCCGGCTATCGTAATATCGCGAAACTCCGGTGATCATAACATCGCACTACGAAGTTGATCCTACTATCCTGAAACTGCGGCGACCGTAACACCGCGGAACTCCGGCGACCGTAACATCGCGGAACTCCGGCGACCGTAACATCGCGAAACTACAGCGTTCTTTGACGGCGGGCGAGCGAATGCTTTTTCTCTCCTTCAGAGTTCCGACGCTGCGCTTCCCCGATACCCCTATATATACACACCCAAATTTTAATGCAAATTTGCATCGATCTCAGGGATGATTAATTTCCGAGTAAAAAAGCGGATTTCCGCGTTTCCGCGGAAATGTACCATGTCTGTTCAATAACTAAGAAAAGTTTGTATCTGAATTGACTTCCAATTTATACCTGATTATAACATATAAAATTGGTTTGATGGTAAAATATAAACATCAAGAAATTCATTGTTTTAAAGAAGTCTTCTGATTAGGGAGAGTAAACTTGAATTTTTGTATTTACTGTCAACCTGATCAACATACATATAAAATTAATCTATTTACATAACATAGAAATTGTTTTTAGAGTAATGCAGTTATTCTTTAGAGAACAACACACAAACATTGAAAATAAATTAAATAAGAACAAACTCAAACTAAGCGCTTGTAATATTTTCAAAATTCAATTTTCAAACATAACGCATTTTTAATAACCTGGTATGCATATAAACCTTACAAATTGTATTAATATTTAAATTACAATATCCAAGTTGCAATAAGAGATATGCTATACTCACCAGAACTAATTCCTGTTGGATTTTACGGCATTCCTTTTCTTTCTTACGGAGATCAGTGGCACTTGACTTGTTCTTCTTGCCCGTCCAGTCTTTTCGGTTCATGATTTCAGCCAACTTGTTAACAGCCTACAAACACAGGTGCAACAGAAAAATACATTGAAAAGGTAACTAAAAATATTGTGATTATATACAGTATATTTGTATGCTTACAATGCATCATCACACAAGCAAGAAAAATTTACATTAAAAAATATATTGAAATGCATGAAGCATTATAAAATTAACTAATAATTTATATAAATTTATAATTAGAATATGTATTAATAGCCTCTATTTACCATGGCTCCTAATAGTTGCAGTGGATGAAGAATAACGAGTCGTAGAATAATAACTTAGAATTAACAGTTGATTAAAACTTTAATAAAAATCTTCTTAAAACATAATGTAGAGTAAATAAACAAAACAGCCTTACTATGAAGAAATCAAATAAAGTAGACGTTTAAAGATTGAGTGAGTTTAAGTTACATCTTGAAAAAATAAATAATAAAGTTCCTCCGAACTTTCAAACACCGCGGTCGGCAAGAGCAAAGAGAGAGTGGAAAAACTCCCACACGCCACGAACTCACAAACAACGTGGTCACGTGACCCGACATCTCCGGAGCTGCTCTTAACTCCGAGACTGCCTGTGACAATCAAGTTAAATATACTTTTGAGTACTATAAGTATTGAAATACAAACCTGCATTTTAAGTACACGCTCTTGCTGTATTTGCTTGCTCAATTGTTGAATTTGGTCATCAATATTTACAGATTCATTTCTCACGTTATTTAGTTCTAGAAATAAGAAAATATAATTTAACTATTCGCAAAGTTTTTTAACAAACAGAAACAAGAACTCAACTCTCATTATATATATATATATATTTTATTAGAAATTGAAGCTCAGAAATTTTATCAGTGGCTATGAAATCTTGTAATTCAGAAGAAAGTACTGTACTGGTATTAATTTATTCTTTTAAGCTAAATTAAAATGCTTACCTTCTTCTAGGGAAGCAATCTTTACTCCTAGGTCTTCTTTTTCTAAGTTTAAGAACTCAACAGTTTTCTTATACTCGTTTTCTTTGTCTTTAAGCTACATAAAACATCAACAATAAAGTATTATTTTGCATCACAAATAAATGTTGAAAGCACATAGAGTTCCACTTAAAACAGTGATATTGCAAACACAACCAAGTCACTTAAAATGGATTCTAAGGTATCAAAATTAGTAATTACTAATTTGATGAAACAGCATTTCCTAAACAGAAATGCTATTGGCATTGTCATTTTGATCAAAATCACTTTGAAGCAATGAATATGAGAAATGTGTTTATATGAAGATTATGTGTAGGATTTTTTTCCCCTGAGTGAATAGGCTAAAGCATGTTTTTCCATTCAGCCCTTCAAATATATGAGCACTCCAGGGGCAGAACCCATTGATTGGACAGGAATCTTCCCGTGATCAGATCTGCTTGATGGACTTTGGCGATAGGAAACTGCTTTCTCCATTCTTTTCTCACGATACATGTGACTGGCAAGAATTAAGGTTTCTCAAAAGAAGTGTCTCAAGAGAGAAAAGTCTCAAGTGAGTATAACTGGTTTCCTTACACCAGTTTAGGCGAGGACTCGCTATTGTTGCCAAAGAGCCCTGATGCAGACAGATTTCTGTGCAATGAAGGGTGTTCTTCCTCTGTACTCTTCCAATGTGCATCACAACAGTTGGATTGTGTTTTAAAAATGATCTTAATAAATAATCCATTTCTCATTTCATTGACCTAGTTAATAATTCGCCCTCTCATAGCGATATTTTCTTTGATATTTTTCCTAAGTTAAAATGTGACATCATTTCCCGATTTGTGTAATTGTATTTGTATCATTTATTAATGCTCTTTGTGTTGGTCTAGTCATGTAAATAGATATTTTTGTCCCTATATAACCCTTTCCGACCGGGCTCAGGCAATTGTGCAGGTATTAAAGAAAATGTCCAAGCTCTTCAAAAATATATACATGCAGATGCAGCTGACTTGTACCATTCGTTATTTGTATGAAAAATGACTGTTTTTAAGGAGTTGCTGGCATTGATGCTGTTTAACTCATTTTTTTCGATAAAACTTTAAATTTAGTCTCATAATTTTAAATCAGCGCCACCTGACCGCCGGCCGAAAAGGGATATGACTTATGACATTGGAGGGGGGCTCTGTTAGAGCCAAGCACTGCGACCAGGGGTCTATTGTACTGTCCCCAAGAAATAAATCCCTTTCTCCTATAAGAATAGCCCCGTTGCCGAAGCAAAATTCAGCAAGGATCTGATTGGAATATCCTGGAGTTCCCAGGGTTCCCAATCTGTGCTCTGCATAATTTTCGCAATCACAGAGAATGTGAGTGGCCGTTTCGTCCTTGTCTCTACTGCCCCTGCAGGTGGGGTCATCGAGGACCCTCATAAGGGTAAGATGCCTTTTAAGGGCGCAGTGACCAGTGAGTAAACCAACGGCCCTGCGTATACCGTTACGGCTAAGCCCGAGAAGCTCATTGTGACGGGAGCTGGGGCAACCCGAGTTAAGTTCCCTGGCTTGTCTTTGATGGGTGAGTCGACGCCAATCGGTGTACTGTTGAAGGGATAGGACAGTGCGAATGAACTGAGGCAGTCTCACGTTGGCGATGACGATGTCCCTGTTGGCCAGCTCCGCCCTGTGCCTGGAGGTGAGGTCCTTGAGCTCCAGCTCGCGGATGGTGCGCTCCTTCTCCAGGTCGGCGATTGTCTCCTCCGCGATGGAGCGCGCCAGCGACTCGGAGTCCGCGCGCGCGATCGACAGCTGGCTCTGGTGGGACAGGGTGTTCCTAACAAGAGGACAAAACAAGGAGCAGCGTCAAGAAAAAAAACTAGTGTGATGTTGTTTCTTTTTTACGGGAACGTCTACATTTGAATGAATATGTATTTAGTTTTATTTAGCAATCGCGATACTGATTGGTTCAGTACAGCATTATTTTCAAATGTTCAGATTCCAATGGGTGTAGATGATTTGATTTCATTGAAATGTCATTATGTTCCGGCCGCCATTACTGTTTGCACTGTGTTCCAATCAATTAAAAATGGCTGCAAAGCAAGAAACACCAACCACGCCAAGGGGCACCTTCAAGTATAGTTTTACCCTAGGGTTGTTAAAAGTGGGCTTATTTTTTTATGTCTAATTTTGCCACACGAAAAAAGGTTTTCTTTAATATCTGCCTTTTAAATTCGTATTTTAATTCATGAGAAGTTTAAAGAAAATTAAGTATGTTTCTGCACAATATTCAGGAAATCATTAACAGCAAATATTTGGAATTGTATTAAGTTTTACCCAAATAAATTCTGGGATAGAAATTATGTTAAGTAATTTTCATTTATGTTTAGCATTTTTTTTACTGGACGAACATCTCAAAATGTTAATAAAAGTTTATATTTAACTAAGCATGGTTTTAAAATAGATATTCTTTGAAAAAATAAAAAAGAATGTTGTTTGTAACTAATGTATATAACCGCTTAATATATTTTACAGCAAATGATTAAGAGTATGATGGGATAGAGCTATGCCACATGTTAAAAAAATCACTATTGAAGATTTCTTGTTTCCCATTGGTGCAGCTCAAATAACAACCTTTACTGGGTTAAAAGCTAAAGAAAAAAAAACTTAAATACCTTTCATTTTCAAAATCAATAATAATTTGTAACTTTTCTTCCAATTCATCCTTCACTTCTTTCACTTGGGATTTATATAGAGTCTATTTAAAAACATGAAAGAGAGTAACATTATAGATAGGAACAGCATAATTTAAAGGGATACATTGAAATAATTTAACTTTGTGATTACTTACAGAGAAATACTGTTCAGCCTCTAGCTGGTCTTGTAATTCTTTCATCTGAAGATCGCTTAATGATTTGAAGCTAGAATAAAAACAATATCAATTGTAATAGGCTGCTGCTTTAAACCAAGGGCATTATCATTGTATATGTTTGAGATTATTTTGTGCAAAAATATACATTTCCAATTAAAGGTAGATGTTTCGATACAAAAAGTGTCCTTACATTTGTTGATTGAAGCTCTGTTATTGTGCTCTAAAAATATACTTCCATAACATAAATCCTAATCTTGTGCTATTAACTTTTTATATTGTTTGTGTGTGATAAAATATTATTATAAGTAACAATATGAATAATTAGTTCATAATTAAAAAATAATCTACAAATTTTAAGAAAAGTTGCAGTGGTTAGTATATCCGAGTCAAGATCAAATACCAGTTAGGGTAGTTAGTTGTTGGCCCACTTATGTCTTAATTTAATTTTTCAGAGATTTGCACTTGCTTTGAAAGTTAATAAAAATTTATTACTAAACCAGCCTTTTGACATGGACTGTAGCAAGTATTACAAACTTCATGACTGCAGGAACAAAGATGAGTGCCATCTCAACGTCCAGTTTCGAACGACAATAACAAGAAGCACTTGACATCAAAATCATGTACAAATGAATAAAGACTACAGTCCATGTCAAAAGGCTAAATTTTTTTTTATATGTTTGTGTTAAAACAGACTGTTTGTGATTGAAAATGACTTTGAGCACACACAAAAAAATTACATTTAAGGAAATACATATTAAAGTTTTTTTAAAGACTAACTTTCTAAATGAAAAGTGTGCAAGATATTTCTTAAGACTTTCTTAGACATTGAACCATGCATTTGTAATATGCTCCAATGGGTCCCACTCACGTGCGCATCTTGTAGAGCTCGTCCTCTGCGTTCCTGCGCGCCTCCCTCAGCTCGGCGGCCTCCTTGGTGAGCTGTCGCTCGCGCGTCCGCAGCATGCTCACCTCGGACAGGTGGTGCGAGAGGTCGCTCTGCAGGGACGCCCGCTTGCCGCACTCCTCCTCCAGGCTGCGGCTCAGCACCACCACCTGCAGCACGTGCACAGTCGGGTCAGGAGAGGGGGATAGGGTGGGCCGAAAAAAACTTTTTATTTTATTTCGGATCGCTATAGTGCGGAAAAGTTGCCATAGGTAAAGACATGAAAAATGCACTAATTATTATTTTTTTATGACTATATCTTCCGTTCGCGCAATGCCTTCAAAGTTGGAGAAAAATTGTTAAAAAGCGTAATTTTTTATAATTAACTACTACTAAACAAGGCAGATGTTTTTAATTACGTTCCCATATCATGAATTAACTACTAAAAGTATGTAAAATCCATATATTACAGCACTTATTAATAATAAATGCTATAATATATAGTATAATAAGTTATTATACATTTGTGTCAGATCTTCCGACCACTCAAGGTAGTATAAAATTAGGAAAATTCGTATATTTTGCTAAATTTCAAAGTTTTAACTTTTTGTAAGTTTTAATCATACAACAAGATATAGGAAAGCAATTAAAAACATATATCGGGTTTAAAAAAATTATGAAAAATTACGGTTTCTGACAATTTTTGCCAACTTTGAGGGCATTGCGCGAACGGAAGATATAGTCATAAAAAAATAATAATTAGTGCATTTTTCATGTCTTTACCAATGGAAACTTTTCCGCACTATTGGCGATCCGAAATAAAATAAAAAGTTTTTTTCGGCCCACCCTAGTGAGGGAGGGCATGCTAGAGCCCCAAACTACGTAACAGAGAACAATTAGAATATATCGCCGTTCAGGTATGGTTTGAATTATCGTCGCACTAGAGCTACACGAGGGCTATTTCGCTGTTCAGGACATCACAGGTCCGCTTGGATTGAGAGTCGGAGCACATTTGATGTCTTGTTTGATCGATTGGCATGTCACTATAAAAAAACCGACCTTAAGTTTGCAGCAGAGAAATGTACTAGGTGGAGGAAACTGCGTAGACAACGCTGCTGGTGCCGAAATTTCGCCTCCTCCTATTGGTTGCTCCCTTGACCCTGATATTCGTGTGCCCTGTTACGTCAAAATCGAAGGGGAAAAAATAAAAAAACAATCCAACCGAAGCTAAACTAATAAAAATAATAAATTTATGCCCTGAAATAACAAATATATTTGTTTATTGAATGGGAAATACCTTTTTGTATTCGATTCTCGCACTCGAAAATGAGAACTATTCACCCTTTTTCTCTTAGAACATTTGTATACTGCAAACTTAAGGTCGGTTTTGGTGCTGGAATGAATTTGTCTCCCCCTTGCTTATGCAGGGGGTGATCAGGAATTTATACTATTGAGTGAGAAATTTAAGTGAGAGATCTTTGTTTTTTTTTTGTAATTATACAGGATTCAGGTGCAAAGAGATGTTACCTGTAAAAGTTTCATTTCCCAAAAACGGGGTGACAAAACAAAGAAATTTAAAAAAGGAAAATAAATTGGCTAAGATTCACCACATTTAAATGGGCACAGGGGGTCTTTAAACCAAAGTGTCTTTGTGTTAATCAAATGGGGGGAAACATTACTTTGCCAGATTCCTCCGGCTGTATTGAATATTTTTACAAATAGTTATTTTCATATGATCAATGTAACCAACTTACACAGCTCTGTAACTGCACTATTTGAAATGGGTTTCAACATTTGGTTTTTAAATTATTTATTGGAAAATAAATATTTGCACCAATTGTGAAAGTGGGATTATAGAGCTCTGTAAATCAGCTGCATTTATCATAAGAAAATAACCATTTGTAAAAATATTCAATCAGGGCTAGAAAAATCTCAAAATTTTTGCATGCCCTGTCGGGCATGTTAGTCTTGGAAATACATGCCCGAATGAAACTTTTAGATGCCCAAGCGTAGGCCGAGCGAAAAGGGGAGGGGAAGAAATATGTACCCAGGCATGAGTTTGGCAAAAATAACAAAAGCTGATACTAAAATGCGTAATTGGAAGTGTAAATTTTTTTTTTACGCAGCATTCTAAATTCACAAAATAAACTGTTACATTATGAAAGTTGGAAAACCAAATTCTCTGATTTTCCAGGTTTTCTCAGAGAATTTACAGAAACTGCCAGGTTTTATCAATGTCAATTAAAAATATACCAAACTATTATACCTTAAGAAACCTTGCCAAAGTAACAAGGACTTCGAAAATGGTGATATTTCGTGGCGCCCACCAGAATTTTATTGCTGAAGAATTTATATTTGATGCCATAACGACAACATTGTGAAGTAACTAATTTAGATTTAAGATTAAAATTATCAATTTTCAAGAAGCAACTAATAAATGAATCGGTGAGTGCAGAAACCACTTCAGTCCAAAAAATCCGAAAACTCGTTTTCAATGAAAATAAGCGTAGAAAAGCAAGATGCGTGTTGTGTGCAAAAATTACGTTAGTCTGTTGAATAGTTCCGTAAATACAGGACGTTTACTTCGAGTGTTTAGTGCAGAAATAATGGAAGAGTTATTACGTTTTTTCTCCCTCCTGAAAAATTTGAAATTTGTGACTGACGTTGTTTCTGCACTCACCGATTCAAATATGTTGGGGATTTATTAAAACGCAAAATATTTTTTTAAATTTATGGAAAAGTAATTTTGATGAAATGTTTACATGCCCGGTCGGGCAAGTGAGGCGAAAAAATACATGCCCAATAGGAATTTTTACATGGCCTGGGCATGTCGGGCAATATAATTTTCGAGCCCTGTATTCAATACAGCCGGAGAAAAGTGGCTTAGAAATGTATTTCCATTGGATTAACACAGGTGAAATTTGGTTTGGAAGCCCACATAGACTCCCAGACAAGTTTTTCTAAGTGACATTTAAACTTAAATTTTCAACAAATATAATTTTTCCAAACTGTTATAAATTACACTATGTGAAGCAAAAAATGCTTTTATTAGTTGAAAGAGTTATAAGTTTAATGAGATTTATTTTTAAAAAACTTAGGGGCACAGGCAGTTAAAAGTCATTTTCTTTTCTTAAGTTAAAAAAAGAGCTTGCAAAGGAAATATGGAGGCCCCCCCCAACCCCTTAGCTCATGAGTAGCCAAGAGGATGCTCTCACCTTGTCCTGCTCCTTTGCGTGCTCGTGCTGCGCCTTCTGCAGCTGCGCCTGCAGCTGTCGGTAGTCCACGCTGAGCATGGAGATCTCGCGCTCCTTCTCCTCCTCGCGCGCCTCCACCCGCGCACGCACCACCTTCTCCTCCGCAAGCTTCGCCTGCAGGGCTATTTGGAAAAGTGGAGACACATTATTACACAGATTTGCAGGCACCCACAAAAGCGCTACATACACCCTGGAGACAGCACAATTGGTAAAGATTTGTTAAGAAATTCCCAGGGATGTGCTGTAAGGTTGAAGTCCTGCCACAAAGAAAAAGGAGAACACTCTAGTAGATGGATTGGCTCCTAGAGTATGGATATCCAGTTTACTGTTGTGCATCTAACACCAATCTACAGAAACTTGAACGAGTCCAACTTAGCGCGGCCCGAATTATCACTGGACTTCGTAATACTTGCCCAAACGACATTGTGCTTTTTGAGGCTGACTTGCAACCACTTAGCCTCAGAAGAAATGCCACTTTGGTGAAATACTATGGCAAGCTATCTAGTCTTGGAGAGGGAAACAGAACCTCTGCTTACCTGAGAGACTGGCACAATGTTCAAAGGCTTAAGAGAAATAGTCCATTTAGCATGGTGGCCCAAGCAAATCTGTTGGAAAGCGACGTGGAACAACATCACTTGTCTCAATACGTTGATCCTTCCGCAGGTCTTCCTAATGTATTTTTCCACACGGAGCTTCTTGTCCAAGTGAACAAGCAGGATGATCCTCCTGTCTATCTAAAGCAACTGGCACTCGAAATTATTAACAACATCCCGACTGACGCTATTAAAACCTACACTGACGGCAGTAAAAACGAGAGGGGCGAAACTGGCAGTGGAATCTATATTCAGTGGAATCTATAACTAATTTCAAATGATAACTACATGAAGATTCAGAGAAGAAATCCCGACAGCTGCTCTGTCTTTCGTAGCGAGCTTATTGCCATTAACGAAAGTCTTGAATATATTGCGACTGCTACAGCAGGGAAAGAAATATGGATCCTAACTGATAGCAAGAGTTCTGTCCAGCACTTGGCTAATTGGTCCGGTGTAAGAGACAAAGTGGGAGTTTCTATCCTCAAAAAGCTAAAAGAACTGTCCATAGATCATCAAATCCACATACAGTGGATTCCCTCTCATGTCGATCTCGAAGGGAACGAAATGGCAGATGCGCTGGCCAAAGCGGGAGCTAGTGAAGTATTGGTTCCACTTGAGCCTCTTACCTACTCAGAGGCTTACTCAAGAGCTAAGTCGCGGGAAAAAACGAAATGGTCCACCCCCCCAGTACATCAATGGTATCGATGCCATCGACCTGGCGGCTCCTTGGCGCTTAAATGTGACAGGCCGGGTCAGACTGCAATCACCCGTTTCCTCAGTGGGCACCTCAGAACTATGACATTTTCAGATGGTCTGAGAACTTTTGACACATGCACCAAGTGCTCCTCTGCGCAGGCTTCACCATCCCACATATTGGAGTGCCTGGGGCTCAATTATCAAGATCTCCTGGAGAGCCCATTGCTGGTCCTGGACTTTCTCGGGGTGTTTGGCTTCATGGACCTAGTCTAGCTCCGCTGGACTTTGGGGATCGGCAACAACAACAACAACAACAGATGGATTGGCAGGCATCAAAAGATACTATACACCCTCCAGGACCTGAACTAAAAAATAACTCATACTTTTGGCACAACACGTGTTGAGGATCCTTTTACTGAAAATGCTGTGCATGATTGCCCTGAATGAAGGTGCTAGTTGGCAGATGCATCATTAAGTTTGCTTCTATTTTATCCACTTTCTTATAGCATCAACACACGAACATCATCCTTGGTTTTACATGGACATCATGCAAAAAGCCTAGGGGTCTCACCGAGAAACAGAGGTAAAAGTGAGCACTTTAGTAGATGAATTTGCAGGCATCAAAAGGTAACCTTGGTTAGGTAAGAAGAATTTTGTGAAGTTCCCAGTTTTGTTCTGTTAATACAATTTGAAAACATTTTAGACTAAAAGAAGGAGGGTAAAATGGTTTGCTTAAGATGACTTTGAATTTTATAAAAAGAAAACTTTCCTAAAAGGAACTTTTATTCAGAGGGACTGAACGATTGCAATACCTTCCATCTTTTACATTATAAACGTAGTGTGGAAGCTACAAGAAGAAAGTTTTTGAAGGATTTTAGTCAAATATGTAAGAAAATAATGCCCAATATGTATATGTACCCTTGATCTGCTCGAAGTTGGCCTCCTCGGTGGAGGAGAGGATGCGCTTCTTGTCCGCGGTGAGCGTGTCCACGTCCTCCCGGTGGGCGGCCGCCTCCTGCTCGAACCGGTTCTGCACGTTCTTCAGCTCCAGCACCACCATGGCGTGCGTCTGCAAGACAGGAGGTCTCAATTAACAGTCACACATCATTATAACACTTTAAATGGGTTAACGCAAGCGTGGCGCAAGTAAAGGTGGTCTGAGATAGGGTACCTTCAATACACTGTGTGCTGTACAGGGTAACGACAAGGAGCTTAGCAAGTGTGCCATGCTAGAATCGTTATCGCTCAGCCAAACTCGCCAATGAAACAAAACTAATTATTTTTTCCAGTTTTTTACGTGTAAACATTATGTTGTTGCTTAGTTTGGAAGAAATAAGAATGTTTTCAACTTTCAAGTAAACAATGACTTAGATTTGCGTTTTTTTACGTTACCCCGCCAACTATTGTTCCGCCAACGCATGCCAAAGACATGCCAAATACCGTCTGCTAGCTTCGACATTAAAAATGGCTTTTTCTGGTAGTATAATCATAAAAAATACTATTTTTAGAAATCTAATAGTCCACATGATGTTTAATTTACAATACAAAGATTAAAAAGTAAAGCTTTATACACTTTTTCCGTGTTTAAACAACTTTTGTACTCCATAGCAATGACACACGCCGGAATTAAAACGTGGATTACAGCTTTACCGTTAAGAATTTTAATCCAAAAAAGAATAAACATTGAAGAATATATATCATTAAAAACAAAATCAATAACAAATAGTGGTTAAGTTTCTTTGATTATATCGTTTAGATGCGATTTAGTAGAGCTTCGCTGAGTCACCGTGTAATGTCTACGGGGGAAAAATAACAGCGCTGTATCTCTGGAGCATGGCTATGCTCCAGCCAATCAGGTGAGAGCATCATGTCGCAACCCTCATACGCAGATATTCCAGTAACCCTAGTCTGAGATGGAGATAGGAATACTATAGAATTGTTGCCAGGTCAAAAACCACTGCAAACACAGGAGTGCTAAGTGAAGCTATTGATCGCTTCAATATTAAGCCCAGACAAACTATTTGCCAGCAACTATGCTATAGTCTGACAAGCTAGTTGGAATGCAATATAAATTGAAGGTTTGCACATTAGTTAAAAAAAAGTCTCCACAAGTGATTATTTCAACCGTTATTTATTTTATAGAATCTGACATTTTAGTTTTTGTTGAGTCAAAACTTTCTAAATTGATTGTAAGACACAAAATTTTTATAAGAGGAAATCTTCATCATAAGTTCTGAACTGCACAATAGTCCGCAAGTACCTCTAATGTGATGTTAATCCAATCCAACTATTCAAAAACAGGTTTGCCCAATGGAGCCCTTGCACGATTGAATAATCTTTTGTTTGCTTTCAGACAGCTTCAAGCATCTTCTCAATACATTAATATCTCTATGCCGGGGCCACTTTTATTTGCGCCACCCTGTATCCTTTATATATTTTTATTAATCTCCAATTTTTACACCCGTCTTTTTCTGTATTTTGTTCATCAGTTTTTCTTACAAAAATCTTTTACATTTTATAATTTAAAAGTAAATCCTATTTTATTTCTTAAATAAGTATTTTTTTTAAAATAAATGAAATTTAAAATTTATTAAATGAAAACAATCATACACATTTGCCCACTTCCATGGCTGTTTGGGAGGCTAATTAATATTATACAAGTGAAATATCATACATTTAAACATATTTTCACTGCTGAACTCTTAATTTCCAACTCAAGAATGGATAAGTTTTAAGATGATAAATTTTTGTTAATTCAGATGTTTAAAAAAAAGCTAGACTCAGTGAATGAGTGAAACTGCATTGAACTAACTTCACAATACAGTCTACAGTCCTTGGCAACCTAACTTAGGTAGTTGAGTGAAAAGGCAGAGGAAGAGAAAGTGTGATTGGAGATTTCTCAGAGAAAAGTGTGATTGGTGTTACTTGGAAACTCTTGTAAGGTAATATTTTCATACAAAATGATATGAATACTAATGAAATGTGTAACCAAAATACACATTTCATTCTGATAAAATTGCCAAATTTTCTCAAATAATACACAAATCTGTTAGACCTTAAACGAAATTAATGTTTTAAACATGTTTTCTGGATGGATTCACAAATAATTTATGGAACGATTTACAACTGTGGATGGATCTTCTCCATAGCATATTCCTATTTACCCAACTTAGCTTGGCAAGGAGTGTAACCAAATTGTTGCCAACAACGTGTTGGTTAGACTTGCAATGTCACGGCATCTCACAGACTGTTTTTCCCAGACTTGCACATCAAGTGCCTCTGTGGATTGATCCAAGACATAACAGACTTAGTAAAAAGTGCACTGCTGCTCAAACACATCCTTGGACTTAAAAAGCATGATACAAAATCCAACCTTTTGACTGCAATCGACTGTCTGAGTCGCAACAACCATTTTCAGCTCGTCTGAATACTGTCAAAACGAGATGAGGATTAGTAACGACAACAACCAACAAGTTTAGTACCCAATGGATGTAACTACCTTTTTGAAATTGGGAGTCGCAAGTAAAACTTATTAAAACATGAATTTAATTAACTTCCAATATAATGTCTTAAATATAAGATTTAGGATTATGCAATCAACTTCAATAAGTATTACACACAAACTGTAAAATGATGACTACCTCAATAAAATAAACAAGATACATATAATATTATATGACTTAAATTTAAAAATAATTATTAAATGCCAAAACATCTTTTTAGCTACCTTCTCCAGTTCAACAAATTTATTGTTGAGTTCTCTGTTTTCATAGATAAGAGATTTTTCTCGCTCCATCACTCTTTCCAATTCCAGTTGCAAGGAATGCTTTCGGTCTAGAAATAAAATTGTAGATTCCATTAAAAAAAGTTTAGTTAAATTCATCAAAGGCCTAACTAATAAAAATTTTAATATGTGATTTTTTTTACAAACACAAACTTAAAAAAAATTCTTAAATAGATAAAAGATTTTAATAACTTTAAAATATTTTTTAAAACCTAAAATACTTAATTAAACACCAAGGCTGATATCTAATCACATCAAATAATCATGTACATTCATTTTAAATGCAAATAATTTAAAATTTGCAAATATAATTTGACTGACACCCTATTACAGGTGCAAGCAGCTTTACTTTGCATCAGTGTCCTGGAATGTATAAGGCAGACACATGGCCCTACAAGACTTCCTGAATTTAAACAAAACATTTCGTACTCACACTCACATGGAAATGAGTTTCGATGAAGAAAGGATTTGATCCGTTGGTTGAAAACATTGATAAATATTTAACCATCTGAGTGATAAGCAAATTAGCTGGAGTGTAAACTTGTTTTTTTCACTGGATGAGATTTAAATTAAAATTTTTGACTGAAAAGTTAATTTCTTAATTATTTTTAAAAATTATATATCTGTAGTGTATGGTTATAAATGAAAAGTACAGGAAGAAAAACACTTTCATTAACTGGGAATCTGTCCGATTTCCGATTGAGGTCAGCTTGACCAGCAGTAGTGGCGATTGGAAACTGGTTTTGCATTTCATTTATCTTCCATGTAGTCCAGGCAACGAAGGCTGAAAAAAGGGTCTAGAGGGAAAGTTTTGGAACACAATTTTTGACTTCATAACTTTGTTTAGACTAGTTAGGAGGTAAACATATCAAAAGTCCCCGCCCCTAGCCCCTGTGCTAAAGGGGGGAGGGGGGGTTGAATGTCCCATTTTTCGGTTTTTCGCTTATATCTCGAAAACTATGAGTTCTAGCTATATAATTTAATACACAAAATGAAAGCTGATTAAATTTGCTACAAGCTGCACCCCTCAAGTGTTTTAATATCTTGTATAGTTTTCGAGATATCCGCTCTTGAAAGTCAGTAATTTTGGAGAAAACACTTCTCCCCCCACATTTTCCCTCTTTTTTGACCGGATAACTCTTCAATAATGCACCGAAACACTAAATTTTGGCCCTAGATTGGTAGAGAATTTAATTCTTTTCAATAATATATCTTATTTTACTATTTTATCTATTTTCCTTCAAATTTTAAAGCGGTTTCAGTGTTGAGTGAAGATTGTACTGAAAGTCCCATAGAGCTAATGCATAAGTTTTGAAATCGCAACTTTTGGAAAACAATTTATTTGCCATGTTATTCCATTTTCACAAGGTATTAGAATCATCATAACATCAATTTAACACAAAATTGAAAAGAAAATAACATCCGGTTATTTAATTATTAATTAATAAAGTTTTAAAATAGTGGCGCCATCTGCTGTATATGTTTGAAATTTTAAAACTTCAAAAATATATAATTAAATAACTAGATAATATTTTTGTTTCAAATTTGTTTCATTTCGATGTTATGTTGATTCCCGTACCTGGACAAAAAGGGCTAACATGGCAAAGCAATACATCTGTGGAAGTTGTTATTCCAAAACTAATGCATTAGCTCTATCGGACTGACAACCCCTCTTATATACACTTATTCTATACTGATTGTCTAAATAACACTGATACTCATTTTGTAGGCACGTTGTTACTTTAATATTTTATCTATTTTATTTCATTCGTCAAACACCAGGGGGAAAACTGTCAGATGCTATTCATGTTCTTCATCTTCGGAGTCAATTTGAGGGACCCCATTGATGCTGTTCCAATGGTAAGTTTGGCATGCTCTAGGACCTTTGAGGCTTGCTATTTTTGCTGCTACACTTGAGCTGGCACAGTCTTTCTTACATCATCCGAACATAATTTTCAGAACATCGTCAGGTGCTGATGCTAACTCACTGTGCACTGGGACCAGCAGAAGAGCTATCGACTCAAGAAGTCGCAGTCGGTTGATATCCTTTTCACTGAAGACACCAAGATAAACGTCAAACAAGATGATTTTCTGTCGAACAAATTAAATAAAATGGTCTCATCAACATACTTAAGGTGTAGCTTGAGGACAATTGAATGTAGGACCCTTCGAGTAGAAAGGGATGTGGACGTTCTGATAGTGGATACGGCATACGACTGTGATAATGTCGGAAATGACACAGATACTTATTTTGCTGGCACGTTGTTATACTTTAATATTTTGTGTCGACCTTACAGTCCTCTTGATGGCTACAGCTGATGTGCATAAGGACATCGGTTTCATAAAGCCTGGATGTGGGAAGATAAAGGATTTTTTATTCTCATCCCAAGAGTTACAGCAACTGGGTTTAGGACGTGCTATTTTTGCAAACACAATAGCTGGATGCGACACTACATCTTTCACAATTCGAAAAAGCGGGATCGCATTTGTGAAGTTGTGTACGAAGTCGTCAGAAGTCCAGAAAGCAGCAGCGGTCTTTTCATACCCTTCCTTAACCACATATCAGGTACAAAAGGCAGGCAATACCTGCATCTTGAGGTGTTATGGGGCTCCAACGAAAGAGGCCTTCCCCAATGCCACAGGTATAATTCACTCTTGAAATCCGGAGCCGCCATCAAGCCTGATATATCGTCTTTTTCCCACCGAGGAAGCAGTAAAACAGTATTTCCTCTGAATATAACACCAAGATGAGCTGTGGCTGGGAAATGACCTGCCTCCTCTTGTGTATGATTGGAAGATTGAGAATAACTGCCTGATGGTCAAAGTGCACAGTGAGTTAGCAGCAGCACCTGACCATGTTCTGAAAATTATGTTCGGATGATGCAAGAAAGACTGTGCCAGCTCAAGTGTAGCAACAAAAATAGCAAGCCTCAAAGGTCCTAGAGCATGCCAAACTTACCATTGGAACAGCATCAATGGGGTCCCTCAAATTGACTCCGAAGATGAAGAACATGAATAGCATCTGACAGTTTTCCCCCTGGTGTTTGACGAATGAAATAAAATAGATAAAATATTAAAGTAACAACGTGCCTACAAAATGAGTATCAGTGTTATTTAGACGTTCAGTATAGAATAAGTGTACATAAGAGGGGTTGTCAGTCCGATAGAGCTAATGCATTAGTTTTGGAATAACAACTTCCACAGATGTATTGCTTTGCCATGTTAGCCCTTTTTGTCCAGGTACGGGAATCAACATAACATCGAAATGAAACAAATTTGAAACAAAAATATTATCTAGTTATTTAATTATATATTTTTGAAGTTTTAAAATTTCAAACATGTACAGCAGATGGCGCCACTATTTTAAAACTTTATTAATTAATAATTGAATAACCGGATGTTATTTTCTTTTCAATTTTGTGTTAAATTGATGTTATGATGATTCTAATACCTTGTGAAAATGGAATATCATGGCAAATAAATTGTTTTCCAAAAGTTGAGATTTCAAAACTTATGCATTAGCTCTATGGGACTTTCAGTACAATCTTCACTCAACACTGAAACCGCTTTAAAATTTGAAGGAAAATAGATAAAATAGTAAAATAAGATATATTATTGAAAAGAATTAAATTCTCTACCAATCTAGGGCCAAAATTTAGTGTTTCGGTGCATTATTGAAGAGTTATCCGGTCAAAAAAGAGGGAAAATGTGGGGGGGAGAAGTGTTTTCTCCAAAATTACTGACTTTCAAGAGCGGATATCTCGAAAACTATACAAGATATTAAAACACTTGAGGGGTGCAGCTTGTAGCAAATTTAATCAGCTTTCAATTTGTGTATTGCAATTATATAGCTAGAACTCATAGTTTTCGAGATATAAGCGAAAAACCGAAAAATGGGACATTCAACCCCCCCTCCCCCCTTTAGCACAGGGGCTAGGGGCGGGGACTTTTGATATGTTTACCTCCTAACTAGTCTAAACAAAGTTATGAAGTCAAAAATTGTGTTCCAAAACATTCCCTCTAGAACTCTTCGTTGCCTGGACTAATGGTTCAAACATCACACTAGTGCCTGGCGTAAATCTCGATCATAGAGGCAGTAAATTTGTGTGCTGCGTGATAAGAAGCAATGCAAAACTATTTTTTTTTCACCCCAGTTTAAGCAATGACTAACTATCTTTGCCAAGCAGACCTGATGCATAGATTCCCAGTCCATAAAGGGGTTTTCCCCTGGTACTCTTCAAATGACTCCTCCATGCTTTAAATTTTGATGAAATTTTTTACTACCTACTACGATGTTGGTAGTTGTAGTGTAGCCACTTTAACGCAGCCATAGTGCTTTAACCATCTCACATCGGGAGTGAAGTGAAGAAAGAGCAAGTCATGGAAACAAGCTCTGGAGCTCGCCCATTCTGTTTCGGACCAGCATGAGCAAAACTGGTGCATTTGTTCAGCTGCATGTTAATTGTTTTACTTTTTTTATTATTAAATTTTTATTATTAATACTTTTTTTTGTTTATTAAATTATTGTTACTGAAATGGTGTCAATGAGTGTGGATCTTTCGGGTGACAGCCCACCCTTTATACATGGAATTAGCCTAAAGTGTACTTAGTAGAAAGTATTTCCATCTTTCATTGTAGAGTAGAGGGAGAAGGGGGGACTCACTCTCCAGCTCGTGGCTCCTGTCCGCTTGCTGGCAGAGCGTGTTCTTGCCCTGCTGCAGCTGCATCTCCAGGTTGCGGATCTCCTTCTCCTGGATGCGGCTGGCCCCCACCAGCGCACCCACCCGCTCCTGCAGCTCACGCACGCACTGCTCGCTCTCCGCACGCGCCTGAGAAAAAACACACATAAAGAAGTTGCCTCACACATTCATGCACATTTCTGATACTAACTGCAAAACAAACATGTGTGTCCAAGCACAACGACACACTTTTACGATACAGTTTGCTGCCAGGAGAGTCGGCACATTAGTCCTCCCCCGGTGAGCAATCAAAAGTCTTATTATAATTCTACAAAACTTGAGACAACATTGGCACGCCAGGGTAGGAGTTGATTTGAACATTTATTTACGAAACTGACCAGATGAAATTACAAGTGTTGCCACATGGCATTGTGCAATGAATGACGATGATGTAATTACAATGATTGGTGAGTTAACAACTGAGCTGGTAATTTGGGCAACACTTGAGCTAGTGATTTCACTTACAATAACAACAAAAAGCATAGCTTAGTGGAAAAATGTGCTAAGTGACAAAAAGGTGAAAATGAGCTTTTATTTAAAGTATTTTGTTTGCACTCAGACCTTTTGAAGATGGAACTTGCAAACTGTAAAAAATGTACTAAACTTAGAAGTTTACGAAAAAGTGGAAACTTGTTAACTCTAAAGAAGATAGCAATATGTTCATGGACCTCCTTGATTTATTTCAAAAATGCGCCTTAGAAGTATTGTTACGAGAGGGGGCGCACTCACCAGGAGCAGCTCTGCGTTGCTCTTCTTGAGCTTGGCCCCCGCGTCCTGCTCCAGCTTGAGCTTGTCGCTGGTGTCGCGCAGCTGGTTCTCCAGGCCGAGGACGCGGTCGCTCATCTGGGCGCGGGAGGCCGACAGCTGGGCGCACATGCTCTGCTCGTGGTCCACCTGCTGCCACAGCTCCTCCACCTTGGACTCGGCCTTCCTCCGGCTCTCCAGCTCGTGGTCCAACTTGCGCTGGGCCTGGAATGGGGAAGGAAAGGGTCAATTCATCTCTTATGCTTTAGGAGATATACTGGGAAAATACAAAGTTTATAAAGTATACTCATCCAGGAGTTTATAAAGTTAAATACACGGAGAATATAATTTTCAAGCAATTTAGCACCTAAAGATAATATTATATTAAATACGATATTTTACTTTTTTTAAAAACAGTAACAATTAATTACTTGGAGGCCTCAAAATAGAAAATTTCTTTTTGCTGAAATATTAAAAAGCAGTCATTGCAGTTTTACTTTGTTAGAATAAAAAATCACCTCTGGTTTTATCTATTGACTGAACTGGATCAAAAACAAGCAATAACTAAAAATTTAAGTTCAATATCCCATTCATGCCACTCCTCCCCTACTTTAGATAAACCTTCAGGTTTCATATATCAACTATTCCTTCCCTGATGAGTACCTTCTTATAGCATGAAATTAGAAATTGTTGAGATAGCATTGAACACAATCTGCAACAAATGTCGTTTTATTTAAGCTTAAAACTGAGAAAATATCAAGGCTATCCAAGTCTATTTTCATAATTAGGATTGTATGAATATTATTTTAACTAATTTCCGAGATTTTTCTTTTAATGAAGGTTGGCAGGCCTCGCAGTGACTTATCAAAAATATAATAGGAAATATAGGAATTTTTAAAGAAAATATAGGAATATATAGGAATAATTAGTAGTCGATAGATTAATATTCGTGGAGCAAATAATGATAATAAGCCAATTATTTTAACCATGATTAAAAATTGTGCATAAAATATGTGACTTTTTTTAGCAGTTTTACCTATATCCGATAGGGGTTGTAGCCCTACCACAGGACTACCTTTTATTTAAAAAAAAACTCGGGGATTCATAAACAATTACAGAACCGCTAATCTGGACACCCATAATCCACACACTTTTGAATTTCGACGATGGTCCGAAAAATTTCCGATACTCTTTTTTTAAAAAAAAACTTAATCCTGTCCAAAATCAGAAACCCCAAAATAGACCTCAGTAAAAATAATGATAAAAAGTTTCAAACGTTAAAAAAAAAATCTTAACAACCAAGCTGTTCTTGTGATCACAAGGTCACACACTTGATCAAGAGAAATTTGCTGGTTGGTCCAATTGGCTTGAACCGGAGCTACAGTAAGGAGCCGATCATGCAGAGGGAAAAAAATGTCAGTCATTACGAGACATTGCAACCCCATCGGTAGATTTGGTGAAAATTACTAGGCGGAAAATAAGTAAATCAGGAAACATTATTGGATTGCACTGGCAGGTTAGTGATTTTCGAAAACATCTTAGTATAATCTAATTATAATTCATCTAAATTTAATTATTTTTTTTATCTTTGTTATTAGAATTTATCATTTTAGCTTATTTTTTTTTAAATTTAAACTTAGTTTTCAGTGATATAGACTAAGAATGGATAGGAAACAGTATTTTCAGGATTGTCAATGTTCTGAAACATTTGAGGTATGGCTCCTCTTTATTTGATTATTTTTTGCCGAAATTTCTCTACCTTTGCACTATATTTCTCTGACTAGATATTTATAAGCTAAGGTGCTTTTAACCCGATTCACAGACACGTAGTTTCCCTAAACTCATTACAATTTTATGAATTCCGGAAATATATGGTAGTTAACCTATAATCCAGAAAGGCTCAAGTCCCGCGATGCCTGGGTTAAGGGTTCTGTACTGTTTCCAGAAACTCCGTCGATCCTAATATCCGAAAACTCTGGCGATCCTAATGCCTGACAATCCAAATATCGAAAAACTCCGGAGATCACATAATCAGAAAACCTCCGAGAAACATATAAAAGAAAATTAGAAAATCACACGAGTATAGAAAACCTCTGATCCAGCGATTCAATGGATTTTTTTTATCCATTAAGGAAAATTTTGATGGATAAATTTTCAATTGATTTCGATTTTAACCAAAAATTACGAAATTGCTTAACCAGCCTTTTGTTTTTTTTATATTGTCCATAAATATCGCTCATTATCATGTTCATATATCTGGATTTTTGGTCGAGAAATTTAGCACAAAAATAGCGCCTGAAAAATTTGAGTTTTACACGACCTCACCGCCTCAAAAATTTGACTTTTACACCTCAAGATCTCCAAAACATTAAAGCCACCGAGACAATAGTTTTCTCCATTCACAGTCAATATCAATGAAAAATAAACTTAAGTTTCACTGAAGAACAAGTTTAAAGAATAAATTTTAATAATAAAGATAAAAAATACAATTAAAATTTTAAGATGAATTAAGATTAGATTACACTAAGATATCTTCAAATATCGGCCACCGGCATCCCCCATGAGAAAAGGATCATCTTCACCCGGCCAAAAATATGCAGTCCAATAATGCTTTTTGATTTACTTATTTAGATGTCTAGTAATTTCTACGAAATCCACCAATGACGTCACATCGCCTTTTAATGATTGGAAGATTTTTGCCTCCAGGTGATCGGAAGGATGTCTCGTTTTACTTTTGTAGCTCTGGTTCAGACCAAGTCAAACCAATAAGAATTTTTTTCTGCTGATAAAGTCCGTGAGTCGTGATCGCAGTAAATATAAAGATCGTATGATGAAAGGGGAAAAAACGAAATTAAGGGTCTAAAATATGGGAAAAAATAGGAAATATAGGAACTTTTTCAAATGTATAGGAATTATAGGAAATATAGGAGCGCTGCGAGGCCTGGGTTGGTCAACTTATGCACGCAAAACAAATAAATTACTATGTTTTAGTATAATAAACAAACTTTTAATTTGTTGTGGTAGAAAATTTTTAAATGCAATTTCATATATATCAAGGAAATACATGTAAATTTCTTTTACCACAGAATATTATTTCTATAAACAAAAAACGCTTATTTCAATAAAATGATAATTTAGAAGTCATAAAAAATTAAGGTTACTTCTTTTAGATCATGTGACAGAACAGCGACACATTTTTCCATTTCATAATTCTCTTTCTCTATTGCAGATATGGTTTCTTTTTGATTGGCAAAATTTTCTAGCTGATTCAAGGAAAATCTGAAAAATAAAATTTTAATTAAAATGCTATAAAAAGAAAAAATATGGAAAAACAAAAATCACTTCTATAAACTGTTTAAAAGAAGTTCTAAAATAACAATTTATTAACCAAATATTTCACAAAACTACTGGCTTTCTGAGGTACTTTGTTTATGATATTATTTATCAAATGCCATTCTGTAAATAATTGATGATGTCTAGCTCTTCAACATTTTTTCATAGAACAATCCAAAGTGAATGCAGGGCTTTTGTCCAAATGTTGCACAATCATATATTAACTCATCATTTGACAAGAAAAGTTTTTTTTTAATTAAGAAACAATAATCCCTCTAAAACTGTGAGTAACCACTTAGAAATATTAAACCTGTGATAATAAAAAATTCAAAAGTATTACAATTATTATGTCAATTTAACCTTCCCTTTTCTCCACCTAAATGTTTAATTAGAAATACACTAGAATACCAACAGATAATTGGCACAAGAATATAATTCGTAAAGAAAACTTACCTGTACTTCCTCTCCAGTTCTTCATTTGAGCTACTCAGCTGATACACTTGCTCCTCAAGCCTCTCTATTTTCTTCAAAGTGTCATTACTCTTCAAAGGAAGAAAAAATAGGTTTGAACAATCACAATTATTAAAAAATTAAACATTATTCTTGACATTGACACATATTTTTTAAAATTTTATTTATAACTTATTCATGTTTCAGAAATCATCAATGGGGCATCAATGAGCAACATCAATGGGGGAATGATCATAATACAGAGTAAGTCAAAATGAATAAAACTATTACAAACAGCTGTTATTTTAAATTGAATACCAGAAATACATAAAACAAAAAATACAATTAAAATAAATAAAAACATATCTATTATAAAAGAAAATGTACTGATTGCTCTAATGTTAGCTTCTATGTATTTTTACAAAGTAAATATTACTCGTTTGTTTGCAAGTGTATAATTGTTCCAAATACTTCCATAATTAAAATACTGCCTTTAAAAGATGATATGTTGATGCCCCAGCATAAGATTTTTAAAAGAGTTAATTTTTATACTGTTAAACTTTTCAAACTTTTAATTTAAAAATAGATTAACTTGTCAATCTGATGAAAGGAAACAGGATTGCATAAAAAAACAAAGGAAAAAAGTTTGATTTAAAAACCAAACAACATTTTTTAAAATTCAATGGCTAAAACAAAATTAAAAATAAAACCAACCTCGTCCATGTTGTTGGAAGCTTCAAGACCTCTGGACATCAACCTAAAATTTGAAATTGATTTTAATTTATACAAATGCAGCAAGAATGGATTATTGGGAATTAATATCAACATTTCATAATATGAATTAATTAAAGAATAGGGCTATTATGATCATAGGGATTCAAGTTTTATTTTCTTAAACATATTTTTTTTTACAAAAATGTAAATGTTATTTAAAACTACTTAACCAGCTATAGACATTATTTCAAAACTATGTAAAAAATAAGTAGCACTTTTAGAACCAAAGTAAACATAAGTCAATTAATAAGTACTTCTAAAGGTATCTTGTAAAAGAATGAAAGGACACATTTAGCAGGTATATTTTAGGTAACTTTTTTAAGGCAGTAAGAAAGACAATGTTGCAACAGCAACCATTACAAAATGTAATATAAGAACAACAATATACACCAAAACCGAGCTTAAGTTTTCAGCAGAGAAATGTACTAGGCGGGGGAATCTGCGTAAACAACGCGGCTGGCACCGAAATTTCGCCTGCTCCTATTGGCTGCTCCTTTGACCCTGATATTCGTGCGCCGTTACATTACGTCAAAATCGAAGGAAAAAAATAATTAAAATAACACTCTAACTGAAGCTAAACTAATGAAAATAATAAATTTATGTCGTGAAATAACACATTTGTTTATTGAATGTGAAATACCTTTTTGTATTCGATTCTTGCACTCAAAAATGAGAACTATTTACCCTTTTTCTCGTAGAACATTTGTAAACTGCAAACTTAAGGTCGGTTTTGGTGTAGGTAAGTTTACAATGGAAAATTTTACAAAACAATAAGTACATCTAAAGGTATCTTGTAAAAGAATGAAAGGGCACATTGAGCAGGTATATTTTAGGCAGTAAGAAATATTTATCAGGTATATTTTAGGCACTTTTTAAAGGCAGTAAGAAAGACAATGTTGCAACAGCAACCATTACAAAATGTAATATAAGAACAACAATATAGGTAAGTTTACAATGGAAAATGTCACAAAACAGAAACTGTGTATAACAGTGTTTAAGGGTAATTAAGATTGGGCTTGTCAAATTGGCTATTTAGTTTTTGCATGACTGTTAATGGTTTGTTTTCATAAATTAAATTAGTCAAATTATTCTTAACTGTTGTTGATAGTATTTTTTTTTGTGGTTTTCTTTCTTCAGCCATTTTGCAGTAAAAACACTATAGAAATCTTAAGTGTTTATTATTTATCATAAAACTTAATCATTAATCTAAAAATTGTCATTTAATTAGACTATTAGTAAATTTAAAAATTAGTTATATGGACATTTTAAAAACACATTTATACTATGCAAATCACATAACTACAAGGTCCAAACACATTTTGGAAAAAAAAAGCGTTTTCAAAAGTCCCTGAGAAAAAGAAATAACAAGGATTTCTGTAACTATTATAAATTATGTTGATTTATTAACAAAAATTATAGTGAACTATTATTACACATTTTGTTACAGACAATACAATTATTTTCCAAAAGGTTCTCTGTCCTGACACACAACAATTTAAAATCAATATTGAATGTTTCTTTTTATCTGAGTATGTACTTTTTAATACCATAACAATTGCATAAAAATAAACCCAGATCATCCTCATATTTTTTTTGTAATATTTTAGGTTGGTAGATAACTGTACTAAGTTCTTGCCTCAATCTATGTTTGCAAAGTTATCCACAACTATTTTGCACTATTTTTAAAAGAAAAAAAAACACTATTTGAAGAATTAGGAGGTTTAGTTATTGGGCAGAAAGGATACGATTATTCCTTTAATCACTCCATCTAAAAAATAAGCACTCACTGGTAGTCCCCGGAGTAGGTGAAGCCCACAAAAGGGAGGTGGTTGCCGGCGAACGTCTTGGTCTCCGGGAACTTCTCCTCCGCCCCCTCCTCCTCCTTCTCGATGTCGTCAAAGTTGCTGGTGTCGTCGTCCGTCACCAGCTCAGGCACCACCGGGGGCACACCTGAAATCGGGAAAAGAACTTATTCTAGAAGTAGTATTTAATTTTTGAATCTCAAATGATGGGATGTTTTTTGACGTTATGAGTGGGTAACGTTATTACAAACAAGGTCGAATGAAGTAAATCATTGTATTATTATTATGTACTTATAATCAGTGGTGAAAGTAGGAAAAAAATAAGTGGGGGATGCCTTCAATTAGAATGCCATGCCCATCCCCCCCTTCTATGGATTATGGATTTGAGAGATAGTTGAAGTGGGGGGATGGATAGACATTTTCTTGAAAAGTGGGGTGAAGCGTCACCCCGTGTCTACCCCCACTTTCAGCACTGCTTATAATATTAATCAAAATGACATTGATTGAATAAATTTAAATCCATTTTAGTGTTGGTAGTAGTTTCATATCTGCTTCTTAGACCAATATTCTAAAAACTTTTTAAGAAATATATTAATTTGAAGACTTTTTGCTTCATTTGTAAAATGAAATTCCAACAGTAAAAACAATCTTTCAAAAGACATTTTGGTTATCATATGACCCTGTTTTCAGTGTTTGAACAGAAGATTCATAAAAAAATTCTAATAATAAACAATATATTATATCACTAAGGTTTGTGAGCAATACAAGGGACCTAACATTTATGGCGTTCTAACCACGTATCATTGTAAACGGGTGTGACTAGAGTTCTTTTCCTTGATCTCTCAACTTCACCACCTTGGTGGATTATAACTTTCTATTACACTGGAGAAAGTAGAAGGAACTCATTTTGAACATTATAGTGTTGTTCATGGAATATCACATTTCACTTACAATCTCTCAAATTGTCGAAAGTCCACTGATCATTCTCAAAGAAGGGATGCCTCTTAATGTCTTCGATGCCATTCCTTCCCAAACGGAACTCTCTGCGAAGAAAAAAAAGGTTCAACCTTCATACACAATAATTGAACCAGCTCTGGAGAGGCCAATAAGTATTTACCTGAAACAGTATTTACCTGAAACACTTACTCTACAAGTTATAATTATTTAGCATGTGAATGAGACACATATCAATAACCTACTTTCCAGTAGCTGAAACCCCTTTAAGAAAGTGAAATTGTAGCAGAACAATAAAAGTTTTTGCATTTATTTGTGTAACTCATTCAGGACAATTTTTTAAAATTTTAGCGCTGTTTCGATGCATGACTCAAAATCTATTTTTTATCACCAAGCACATTGTAATACTATTTTCAAATTAAAATTTGATAAACATTTCATAATGCTACCCTCTGTATTTGTATTAACTTATTTGGTTGTATAGCGCTAAGAATTAATCCTCTGCTAAGATAAAGTCTACATTGTTTGAAAAATATTTTTCAACATCACTTAAAGTGTACTAATTATAGTCCTGCCGATCACAATGCAAGCTTCAAAATTGCTTTTTACCATATTAACTTGTGTTGTTTCCTAGGAAATGGTGTTTTCATTCTCCACCTACCGAATTTGGGTTTGGTTGAGTAGAAAGCAATTGCAATTATTCCCATAGCAGAGCCTCAACGCATGAAAAGAAAAAGTTTTCAAACTTGCAGTGCAATCAGAAGTATTATAAGTAAATACTTTTAGCAGGTACTTTGCCCCAATACTAAACAAGTTGGTTTGTTACAGAATCTGTCACTTACACCGCTTCCACACAACATTTTACGCTCAACAGGAAACACACTAACACCTCAAACAGAAATTCGCCAAACAGGGCCTTTGGCTAGTTCTAATTCAAACTTTTTTAGCAAAAATTAATAATTTTCTTTAATCTTCTTTTGCAGATTTGATAATTAATCTTTATTGTTTGCTATTTTTGTTTTAACTTAGAAGAATATTGATGGATTTTTTAACAAATACCTTTTTGCAGTCACAAATTAACATTTCGAAAAATAAATTAGTAAAATTTTGCTTTAAAAATGAAAGCGAAAAATTGCATATTTTTTATGCAAATTTAGAATTTTTTATGCATCTTTCTTCATTCTTATATAATGAACCTTCAAAATAACTAGATTGTTCTATTACAACAATCCAAATTGAATCATTACACAAAAATAAATATTTCTTTCAAGAATGTTATTTTTATTTTGAATAAAGTTTCTCGTACGTTGATGTCATGGCAACAGTGAAAATATTGAATAAAAATGGAATTTGCATGTAATTTCAATGTAGATCAAATGTTTAGTTATTTAAATTTTAAATAAACTTCTAATTAAATTTTTAATGAAATTTGGATTGTTGCCTTAACTGATTTTTTGCTTCAAAATAATGTATCCCACTTGTTTGTGAGACTTTTGGGTTCGTTCTGTGAAAGTGGGTGACAGACAGACGGACGGACTGAAACGATTATAAAACCTTCCACTTTTTACGTTATAAACGTAGAGTGGAAGCTAAAATGAAACTCTTTACTGAATGCCCCCTTCGAGTGACCACCCACCTGTCTGTCAGGAAGGAGCAGATGAGGTGCTTGGCCTCCTTGGAGATCTGCACATCACTGGGGAAACTGAGGGAGGTCTTGTGGTCCATGATCTTGGCGTACGTGCCCACAAGGGACTCAGCGTAGAAGGGGGGATCACCTTTCAAATTGAAACACACTCCCATTAAGAACGGAACAGAATCATTAAAATTATTGTGAACATAAGATAGAACTATAATAAATAGTAAATAGAGAATTGTCCATCTGTACTAAATTTACTTTAAACAATGAAAAAAATGCCAAAGTCTTATTATTAATAAGAAAAATATATATTAGTTATAGCCATTTATTCTCAATTTCATTAACAAAGAAAAGTTTAAAAAAACACCAATAAAACATTACCACTTAATTGGTACAGTAGTTATTGGCAAAATAGGTAATAAATATCAGGAAAATACCAAACTTTCTGTTAGGCGTCGGGAACATTTGGCATAACTCTTGTTTTTCAAAACATGGTATAAAGAAAAAAACCTTAAATATTTAGGTTAAAGATAAAATTTCCTATTACTGAACCAAAATGATGGAATACAATAAGAAGTACAATATTACTAAATTGATTTTACGATTATTTTTTTAGGAACAGAGGTGTACATTTTCCAATATTCAAAATTTTACGGTACCCTCTCTCCTATGCCATCAATGGCCTACCTAAGAAAGGAATAGTAATTTGCCACTGTAGTTTAGTTTGCTCTGCAGAGAGCACTGAGTACTGCCAGTTCAATTTTGAGCACTCTATAGAATGAGGACATAGAAGTGATGGAAGTTGGGCATATATCCAGTACACAATACCCAATATTAGCAAATTATTTACCTTAATTTTTAAGCATTAAATGTTCAAAGTTAATAATGTTATATAGTAAATACTCTTGCATACTTCATGTGTTATCATTTAAGTGTTGGGCAGGGGTGGAGAAGGCATGATAATTTCTTAATTCTGATCTAATTATATAACATTTTGTTTTTCAAAGCTTTAAGGGGGAATGGGCGCACAGGACCGGGGGTCTCCAAACTCAAGTGCCTCAATGTTAATCCAATGGGGAAAAAACTATTTTCTTTGCCACATTTCTCCGGCTGTATTGAATATTTTTACAAGCGGATTTTTTTATGTGATAAATGTAGCTGACTTACAGGTCTCTATCTTCCCACTTTTTGAAATTAGTACGAATATTTTTTTTAATATTCAATAAATTATTTTACACAAAATATTCGTACTAATTTCAAAAAGTGGGAAGATAGAGACCTGTAAGTCAGCTACATTTATCACATAAAAAAATCCGCTTGTAAAAATATTCAATACAGCCGGAGAAATGTGGCAAAGAAAATAGTTTTTTCCCCATTGGATTAACATTGAGGCACTTGAGTTTGGAGACCCCCGGTCCTGTGCGCCCATTCCCCCTTAAAGCTTTGAAAAAATTTATTAGAGTCATTCATAAACACCACTTTAGTATGAGTAGGAGGAGTATGGGGTACTCACCGAGGAGCATCTCGTAGAGGAAGACCCCGACCGACCAGAAGTCGCACTCCCTCCCGTACTCCCCCTTCCCCGACTGGCTGTTGAGGATCTCCGGGGAGATGTAGTCCGGGGTGCCCACCGCAGTGTCAGAGTGCACCAGACCATCCTGCACAACACACACAATTAAACAACATACATTTGTTACAGAATCTGTGACTCAGAGCCACACAACATGTGAAGAGTACACAGGAAAAATAGATTGATTTTGCAGAGAAGTTTCCTTAGCAGGCCACTTTGGCGATCATAGCGAGTGACCGCCTAAACTTGTGTAAGGAAACCAGTTCCTACCATAGATATCATAGTTAAAGTAATAGAGTGGCAGATCACGTGATCTCCAATGCTAACGACGGGACGCGCAAGCATTGAAGTCAGTGTTGTAGGTCACATGATATGCCAATGTATTACTATCTCTGTGGTTCCTAGCTACCAAGTTCAGGCGATTGGCGATCCCGACGCTTGGACCAAGCCAAGAAGAAGGACAGAAACTGGTTTTATGCCGCCAAGCAGGCAAATATGGCCGTGCGCCTAATAAATCAATCGCTTCTTCCTGTGTACTCTTCATGTGTGTTCAACAGTAAAAAAGTTGCCAAATACAAGACCATGTAAATGTTTAAATAATAATAGAACTAATACATTTGGCTAATTTCATTTATTTTATTATGAAAATTTAATGATTATTTTTTGATCAATAATTATTATCATTTGCAAAAATTAGTTTATATTTCAAAGAATAAATATGTAATATTTTTCTTCTTTAATCGAACACACTTGGCTGTAGCATTTGTAGTTTGGCCTGTGAAAGAGGGAGACAGAACTGAAGGATTATAATACCTTCCACTTTTTACATTATAAACATAGTGTGAAAGCTTAAATGAAACTCTTCAGGGCCCATTAGTGGGCTAAGGCCCTGCCGTGCCCACTTCAGTTTTTATGACCCTTGGGGTGCAAGGCACATGTCCCAGTTAGACAGTCCACCTCTTGCAGGACCCCCAGTGCACAGTTTTTAAGCAACTTCGGTATTCCTTTAAGGGGGCAAGAGCATTAAAGAGAGGGAATAAAAAAAAAACTAACTTCTATAATGCTAGCTTATGGAGAAATTGGATAGTTTGTTACACAACTAGCATCGACAATTGTATACCTGTTGTTTTCAAACTAGTGAGTGTAATTGAGTATTAATAAGCCCCATGCTTATGTGTAGAAAAATTCTAGATATTACACATTATTTTAATTCAACTTCAAGTCTGCTTGTCAGCTTATAAAAAAGGTTGCAATGAACTCTGAGACAATTGAACAACGTACAATCTTGGGCTTATCAATACCAACAAGTTGGTAAATAATAAGTAAACAATGGTGGATACTAATGATGAAACTCATTTCTCCATACACTAGCATTGGGGAATTTTAAAGCCAAGAAGTCACTCATGTAAAAGATAATTAACCCATGCCTAACTGAACCGGCATTGGATGAACTATGCTGTAACCATACCACTTTGGGTTAAATTACAAAGCTAGAAAGCTTCTTTAGAATATTACTTTGTTGGTTGTTTGCTTTGAACTATTTAACATTACACAATTTAAGTGAAATATAATCAAATGGGGCCCATTGCAGTGTTTTAATGCATATTTTCAAGAGTTAAATTGAGTTGGTCACACACATTTAGAACACAGAGATATTGTAGGTTTATTAAATCAGTAAAAAATAATTTAATTTTTAAAATTTTATGATTTAGGACAGGCATGCATTTTATGTATAGGTTAAATACACTGATCACACATATTATTATTTATTTTTGTATTGCTGAATTAACTCTGCACTAGACCTATTGACAACATTCTCATAATTTTAACTGAGGTTAAGTGGCCGAACATTTGAGCATGCACAAGGATATCGAGGCATCTGCAGCATCACTTTGAACCACAAAAAAATTTAAAACACTCCAGTTTGTTACACAACACTACTTAATGACAATTATTTTCAGTTCTATCCATTTATAGAAAGGCTAAATGTAAAAGATAAGATACTGTAAAGGTAGACTTCCCAAAATGATGCTTTAATAAACCCATGTAAAGAAACAGTGCATAAATTTATATATTTAATTAAACTGCCATACACATTTAGAGCACAAACATAGATTATAAACAGAATGGGATTTATATAAATTTTAAATCTTCTGATACTATACAAGATTGCTAAATCAGTCAAAAATAATTTCAATTATAAAATGTGTATGTTTAATAACATGAAACACTGAATGTAAAAAGGGTCATAACCATTAAATTAACCTTAACATACATGCAAAAGAAATGTGAAAAAAAAAATCTACCTGATACATGAAGAAGTTACAAAGCTTTGTACTGATTAAAAATTTAAAAAAACATGAAAAAATTGCATGTAAAAAAGAAAGCACAAGAATTGTTTTCTTTAAATAAAGATCAATTCATGTTTAATTTTTTAATGAAATGTTTTGAATTATTCTTTTTTAAACAATCAATTATTTTACTAACAGATAGTTTTAAGGTACAGCCACAAGATATTTAATATAGTGTTAAAAAACTCTTAAGGTGGGAAAAATTACTTTAAAAATAAAAACACCACCATTCCATCGTAAGAATTGCAATAAGCATCAGGTGAAAGCAAAACAAAACAACAACAAAAAAGCTGCAAGAAGTACTTACAGGACCCATGCGCATGCAGGTGCCAAAATCTGAAAGTTTCAAATGCCCATGTTTGTCTAGCAGCATGTTATCAGGCTTGACATCACTGAAAAAGTAAAAAATGGCATAAACGTAATCATCATCATCTGTGCCAAAACGGAGCATTCTTTTTAATTAAAAAAATAAATTAAAAAAGCCAAGCACAAAGATGGATGTCAAGGGTTAAATTTACCCAAATAACAAATCCAACATATTAAATACTAGCTAAGATAAAAAAAAAAACATGGTTCTCATACACTTTTGCTCCCATATTGAATACATAGTACAGGAATGAATGGATAAAAAAATTGAGTCTTAGATAAGTTTGGGTACTACTGAGTTACCAAATAGAAAGAGAACATAACATGATTTAGAAAAGAGCACAAGAGCTACCCTTCTATTGGACTCAACAACAAACTAAACTATGCATAAAGTTACAAACAAGATATATGTAGATAGAGGAAAACCACTAAAAAAAAATGAGCCGACTCCAAGCCTTTCTATTTATAAGTCCATGTTGGGTCTTATGTTTTACATTTTGACTTTGACCTCTCTGCAGTAGCAGACATTTTGTGTTTGATTTTTTGTCAACTATAAATAATCACGTTTTAACCCAAGGATCAAGTAATTTTTTTTTCTCACAGTCATTTTGTCCCATATCACACAAGCACAGCAAAAGATATTTGACAGGTGTTTTTCCCATTATGGCTTTGCTATAATTGTCTTAAGAAAACCAAGCTAAGAGACGGCTGAATTCAATATTCAAACATTTTTTTTTCAATCTTCAATATTTCGAGTGTTGACAACATTGGGAAATTACGAAGATCAGCAATATCATGTCTGGTTACTGCCATAGTGCCCCTTTTGTTTTCGTTTCTCATCGCCACTCGTAGGGACATCACCAGTACACATGGGTTAAAGTGTGGTTTAGATTACTGTGGCTGGGGGATATAATTTATACAGGGCTATTTAAGCATTGGTTTTAGAATTTCAGGGGTCACTTGTCACTTTAAGTGTTCAACTTGTTTTAGTTTGAGGTGGAACAGTATCATGTACATGTTTTGGTATCATGAGTGTCGAGAAACTGTGGAAGTGGGTATTGTTGATAGGAGCAAATTTTGCTTAGAATCAATTTTATTCATTTGTTCAACTATAAATAAGTAGACTTCTACATCATTAAACTACTTTTCAATTCAGTTTTACTCTTCCACAATAATGGACAGTATTGACCGGTATTGTAACAAAAATAACCAATCTAAGGGGCACTATGGGTGGTTCGCATTGGGACAGGAGCGATGATCTTGTGAGAGAATGGGGGATAAGAGGGGAAGCGATTTTCTTCGTAGAACAGGTAATTGTAGGAATCACTCTGGGGGTTTCTGGCGTATTTGGCGCGAGAAAAATCGGAATAAATAAAAATCGGAAACTCGAATACAAGTTGGAAAAAAAAGTAGAAAATCCACGGTAAAGAAAAATTCCCCGACTTTTCCAGAAAATCGGAAGATTTCGTATAGAAGCTGTTTTCATTTTCCCTGACAATTCCAGGTTTTCCCTGTTTTCCCGGTGCATGGCAACCCTGTTTCTTCCTTTAACTGGAACTGTTAATATAAATAGACTTTTCCCTCATTAAAGTACTTTTCAATTCAGTTTTATACTCTTCCCGCTACAACAATAATGGAGGAGGACAGTAGAGTAGAGTACTGACCGGTGCACGAAGCCCATGGCGTGTATGGCGTCCACGGCCAGGATGACCTCTGCGCAGTAGAACTTGCCCCAGGACTCCGGGATGTCGTAGGAGGAGATCAGGTTGACCAGGTCCCCGCCCGGCATGTAGTCCATCACCATGTACAGGAACTGGTGGTCTTGGAACGCAAAGTGCAGCTAGCATATAAAAGGGTAATATTAAGCAGGGGCACAAAAACAATGGCCAAGAGCTTGAGTAGTGGAAGCGACAAAAAAGTAAATAAACGTTCTTCATTTGTATTGAGATACGTTAAAAGCAGGGCACTTGCAAAAGTAAAAAATGTACTTAACTCAAAATTTATTGAAAGGGGGAAACGTGTTATATTTAACGAAAAGCATAACACATTCATTGAAGCAGAAATATCATTTTTTTTTCAAAAATGTTACTTAGCACATTCTTTAAGCTCTTCAATTACACTAATAAATTACTAATTACTTGCATTTACACACAACTTTTTTTGGGAAGTATTACATATAAACTAAATACAGTGGTACAAAAGCCCATAGTGGGCCAAAGCCAGCTCTGCCTATTTCAGCTCTGATTTCAAAGCCTGATATATGAAACACAAACTGCAGGTGCAACACAATTCAAGGCAATTTTACATCTGTGCATGATTGTCCTGAGGACGGTGCCAGTCCCATGAATGTATATTTTTTGCCCATTAGCTTCCTTATAGCATCAATCAGAAAAAAAATCATGTTCTTTCAATGGGAATCAAAGTTAAACTAAATACAAAATGAGACTTCACATTTAAAAAAAAATAACCTTTTTTAGAGGTCAACAACATTTTTCATAAAAAAAGGAAATTTATGGGTTCTAGGCCTGGGTCCACATGCATTTTGGAAGAACAGGCTCTACTGGGTGCCGAAGCATACGCCCCAGTTGAGTACTCAACCTCACACAGAACCAACAGTTATTAGTTTCCAAACATGATTGGTCTTCATTGTATCAAACCACTTAAGGGATGAAAACGGAGTGAACTTCAACCAATCTGGGATTCAAACTTGAAACCTGTGGGTATTGCAGTGCAAAGTGTTACCACTTAAGCTTCTAGGTCTCTGGCAACAGATTTAATAAAATATAACAAAGTAAAGAATAAATTTTAATTAAAAATTAAGGATATAGTAAATTATTATAAAAGTTATTTATAATGTTGATGCAGTTGTCAACTTAGTTCTAGATTACTAGGAACTAGTTATAAGTCTCACATTCAAAATTCAAAACAATTGAAATAAAACTACACCAAATATAACTTTTGAAGGATCTAAAAGTGATTTAAAAAAAATTAACATGTTACATAACTGAATAAAAAAGAACAAATCAAAGTTAGATATCAAGTTTAGCTCCAGAATAAAAATAAATTGAAAAACCCATGTTCCCCTTCATTGATGTCACTCCATATCAATTTAATTTGATTACCCAACCTAGAATAAAATATCACCCCAACATCAGGTGCTTAACACCAAAGCTATTATTTACCTTAACAATCCATTCACTATTGGCATGAGCCAATATAAATCTTTCCTCAAAGAAATAAGCAGAATCCGAGCGTTTTATCTATAACAAAGAAAATAATTAAAAACCAATAATGTTAATGTGTTTTAACACACATAATTATCAACATTTAAAAAAATTAGACAAACATTTAGGGAGGCAAGTGTCAAATTACACAAAACAAACTCTGACTTAAAACACTTTTTCTTTTGTTATTAGCAAAGTTAACAATGTGTGGATGTTTCTGTGCAAAAGTGGCTTCAGTCAAAGTTTTGACAAGTGGGGGTTTATAAATTAACTCCTCATTTATTTAACAACATAACATCCTGGTATAATGTTTAACTCGTCATTATGTTAAAACATAAAAGCAAATAAATATACTAAATAATAAAATCACACAAATAAACTAATTAACATTTTAACTCCTCCATTTAATAAAAATATTCAACTTATATCAGTTTTTTATGTTATATCATAATTGTATAAATAAATGTATATACAAAAACAATTATATATTGTTTTTACTTACCATTTCAAATTTACTAAGCATTTTCATGGCATAAACTTTTTTAGTGGATTTATGACGAACCTGCAAACATAATGATTGGTAAATAAAATTTAATAAACCCACTTCGTTTTGAATTAAGAGCTACTAATAACAAAATACTTTGACAAACCATTTAACTCCAAAAATAGCAAATTAAATAATTTTATAAATACTTTTTTTAAAACAATAATGCGAAACATTGTTCTTAGAATTGCGAAAACATATTACCAGTTCTACTTCTCCAAAAGCTCCTCTCCCTATAGTTTTAATGACAGTAAAATCATCAGGTTTCATACGCCACTGTAAAATATTGTATGCTGCTCTTTCATCTACAAAAGAAAACAAGAAAAAAAGCCTCCAGTTATTGACAAGTCCGTGCACAGATTATTCATGAAGTCTTTTCTGTTCCCACTCTGGACCTGACACAGGCCCATTATATGTGAATGGCCGAAAGCGTTGCACACAAATTTTCTTTCCCTTGTTGGGTGCCGAGTCATTGTTTCAATTCAATAGGTTTATAAAAGTAGATATGGTACATTGACCTCTTCATTTAAGAAATTGATAGTTTTTAACAATACTGCCTTACATCATCTTTAAATACTACTAAATGATGAAATGGTTGTTGTATGAAAGGGTTATTGGCATGGCTATAATATTAAGAAAGTATAAAAATTAAAAGCTGTTGATTTTTGTCTGGAAAAAAATTAATTATCTAACAAAAATAGCAAAAGTTCACACTATAATAATAACTCTCTTGCATAACATAAAAAATCTGCGCTCAATAGAGAAGGGTGTAGGCTATGTAGCCCGTTACCCTGTACGCACACAATGACAGATGTATACTGTATGTAAAAATTGTAACCAGTCCCTTTACTCGGTTTTTGGGTCAGGGAAAGGTGGTGCTGATATAGGGAGGTGTCATGTGAATATTGCATGCCACCCCTCTAATATATGAAGAAATGGTAGAGTGGCAGATGAGCCACCATCCACTACGACTCCTCTGGGCAGGATAACATCGCTCTGCCACAGTGGACTTTGTACCTCTCTTGCAAATTAAGTATCCTAATTTGATTAGGTTGAAAGATGTTGTGTTATGTATAAGACAACAGAATGACAAATTGAAAATAAAACCAAAAAATAACAATAACAGACATGAAGATAAGGTATCAGTAACGATAATTATAGAAATAAGTGGCACTCAGACAACTTACATCTATCGAGAAAGCTCTCGATATTTTTCATCCGCCTCAAGATAGGGTGAGAGCAATCAAAATAGAGAGCTTGCACAGTGTCCTATAAAGGAGAAAAGAGATCAGCACAAAACAATGCAAAATCAATTTTATATTAATGAATGACTAAATATAGCATTAACGTTGTATTAAAAATAACTTTAAACAGATTCAATTAAAGATGCCGATTCGTAACCAGTTTTAAATGCACAATTTTAAATAAATGTTTATCATAATCCAGTCATCTGCCCAAGAAATAGAGAAAAGGGTTGAAAATCTGAAACCCTGGAGTTGGAAAATTAACATTTCTGATAATGAATGGTGCACTTGTAAGTAGGCTGTACACATAAGATTCCATTTAAGACTTTTTTTTCTTCTCTATCAAATTGTGATGTGTGTATTCAATAGATGGATAAGAAAAGAATAAGGGTTTATGTCATGTAGAGGAGGACTTAAACATGCCAACCTCTGGCAGAAGTATTTATTGGATCCACAAAGGTTACAGTAACAAGTCAGGCATATAACTAATGGTTACGGAGCTGGCACATGTTTACCTACAGCAATTAATTGATCTACTTTAAGTTAGATAAATTAAAATTATTTTTTAATTAGTAAGTGAAACCTATTTTAGATGAAATGGATTTTTAATTTCCAAAAGGTAAACATTTCATCATAAATTGTAAATGAATATTAAAAGAAATCTAAAATTTTCTTTTGTTGATGCAAGAAGGCGGTTACGTTCATATTCATAAAGAACCTTTCCAATACATGCATTTTTCAAAGAAGGTGACACTCCTTTTTTACTTATGAAAATTATGACATGAGTATTATAAAAACATTGTGAAATAAACTGTTAGTACTATTTTAAGTAGTAGTACTTCAGTTGCTTTTGAACTTTAGAAAAAACTTTGCACTTGATATTTTGTAACTTTGATAAAGTTTTGCACCTCTTGTGGACTTAAGTTAAAATTTAGAATTGGAGTCAAACTATACAAGGTCAAAAGGTGTGTCCAATGTGCGATAGCCACCAATTCTCCCCAGAGTAGTAATCCATTCTCCTGTTCCGAATGAGACAAGAGTGTTATTTTTATTTATAGACAATCAATGAGTGACTAGATTTTTGAACTTAAATCATATAGCGATAAAGCGGAATGAGGGGAGCACTGACTCACGAGCAGGCTGTCGACGTTGATCTCGGACTTGACCTCCCCGATGCGGCTCTCCAGCTGGAGGAGCCGCTGCCTCCGCTCCACATCCTCCACCTTGTCCATCATCTGAAAACATCACCCAACACATGTCAGTAGCTGGCAGGGCTCAAAAATTATATTGCCCGACATGCCCGGGGCATGTAAAAATTCTTACCGGGCATGTATTTTTTCATCTCACATGCCCGGTTGGGCATGTAAACATTTCATCAAAAATACCTTTCCATAAATTTAAATAAACATTTTGCTTTTTAATGAAAATCCCCAACATATCCCTCACGTCGCATGTACCATCGAAACACGGCAGAGCGCATGCGTAATTTCTGGCCTTTCGCTGCACTTGGGCATGTAAAAGTTTTATTCGGGCATGTATTTCCAAGACTAACATGCCCGACAGGGCATGTAAAAATTTTGAGATTTTTCTAGCCTTGGTAGCAGGGTTGGAAAAAAACATGTTATTTTCTTAAAACAATTAAATTTTGGTCATTGAACAAGTTGTATAAGTTAAAAAAAAACACTGTTATTTTTGCGTTTTGGTCTTCTATATTTACTTCCATCACCAATAATTTTAGGCATATGCTTTACATCTTTCTTTGTCGAAAGAATTATAGAATACAAGAAATCCTTCGATTATCTGGTGATTCGGTGTCTAGTATAAAGAGCTAATAGAAGAATTTATAAACTAATAGTGTGATAGTTTTTGTTTGCTTAATCTTAAGGTAATACAGCAGCATGGTCATATATCCTAAACTAAAACCTATTTCCTTAAATGAACTAAATTTGGCCAATAAATAATTATAAAACATAATAACCCTGGTTATTAGCCATGTTGCTTCAATACAGTTGAAATACATGAGAGAATACAGAAAAAATTAACTTTCATTATATTTATATTTCACAAAGCCAAATATCTAACTTAACTTTTGAAAATCAACAGACAAACAGATTTTAAAAAGACAAAACAGTGCAAGACATTAGACGAGTCAAGATAAAATGAAATAAGTACCCTCATGAAATAATCTGTACAAAATAATTTTAATAAAATTTATAATGAACACTCACACATATTTATAATGATTAAAAAAATTACGTAAAATTAATGCAGCAACAGTGGTAGTCTATAATAATAAAAGTCTTATGCTTGTGCATTGCGAGAGACCTACTTATACTGTCCTCAAAAGTTTACAGTTTTAATATATATTCCCTTCAATGCCTACAATCACACATTCCGTCGATAAACATGAAAATCCAGTAAGAAGTGCTGTGAACAAATTACTGAATAAATATTATCTTTTATCTTATGCCTATCGCTATTTTTTATAAATTAAATTTATCTAATAAGTTTTCACTTGTTATTGCTTGTGCATGTGCAAACACAAATTGTTTCAATTTTATTTTAAGTGGAAAGTTAGAGAGTTTTTTTTTTAAATAGAGAATGCTATTTCAATATTAATTCTGATAAATATTCTATTAAGTTAACGGGTTGACAGCAAAGCAGGACGGTACAACAAGGAAATAAAGAAAAGTTACATTTAATGCCATTAAAATGGACACCCATTAGCTTTTTTTAAAAACATTTAACTAAACTTTCTAATTTGAAATAAAATTTTGAATATAGTCTAGCCTGATTTTTTGTTTTTCAATGTTACACAGAAGGCGTGTTTCTGCCATGCTTGGTCTTGGGTGACACAACCTTAATAATGAATTCAATTTCAAAAATGAAAAGTTTCAAGAAAGCACTGACCAGGAGGTAGTATCCTCTGTGGCACTTGGGAAAAGAAAAGTGTGACTTCTAACATGCAAGCTTATCAATTCCCCTGAACTTCTAAAACTGAAGGAAAAAACAAAAAGCATTTTATTATAAGGAAAGTAAAACCTTTGACAGTATACAATAATTTAATTTTAATTTTTTTAAACAAAATGTCAAACACAATTGCATGGATCTTGTGCTCATTATTGTAGGATTTGGCTTTGTAGGCATAAAGTAATTATAAGCATTTATAACAACAGTTTCATTAGAGATTTATTAGTGAGTATGTACAAGAAGTACATTCACACATGCAAAAGAAACAATACTTTTTAGGATTCCAAAAACAATATAAACAAACATTAACAAGTTGAAGAGCACATTCTAATATAATCAGGTTAGCATCTAGAGCATTAAAGGACATTTTATATTTTAAGATAGTTTTATTCAGTTTGTTGTGTATGATTTTTTTCTCTCTAATGTTTTGATAAAGTACTGATTCTTAAATTTGAGGTTATATTGCGGGACAGAAAAATTATATCCGAAGATGTATGCAACTCTAACTAATGCTTGATACAGGTAAAACTTGGGGTTAAACTAAAGAATCGTGGTCGGATATTTTACGCCAAATCTGGGAGACCCGAAATATTGGTATTATGGCAACCTTTTGGCGAAATAAGCAAATAGGGAAGTTTCTTATCATGCCACGTTGTCTATACTGCAGTCACTCATTGGTTGTCTCGACACACGCCTATGCTTGCTGTCATTTGACCTGGCGATATTTTTAAAATGACACCAAATCTGGATACAATTCTTTAGTTTAACCTAACTTGGGACTGATTGGAGATATATTATATTATAAACCAAATAAAAAAATTTCTAAACTTCCAGGATCTTTAGTTTTGGATATCAGCTTTAAAGGCTTTCAACCACTAAAGTTGTTTGTCTCAACAGTGATCCAGCAAAGCTTTACACAGTGTAAATATAACAAGTTCAATCTCCTAAACATAATTTCTAAGCGTAAAGGCCTAGATGAAATCTACTTCCATAATACAGAATTTTTGTAGTATGGCACAAAATGTCTTTCATTTCTATTAAAACTTGTTGCCGAGTATACATTTCTTAATCTGCAGTTTTCAGTCAAATATGCAAAAACAAAATTTGTTTCTCACCATAACACTCACCTGATTCAACTATATTTCAAAATTTCTGTGAAGTTGGACATGGAATTGCACTACCTACCAGTTAAACAAATACAGAAAAGAGTATAAATATTTGGTTAACCAACTTATACTTGTTATTAAATAAGTTGATTTACCAAAATGTTATTCTCTTTTTCGGTATTGTATATATCAATAAAATTTTTTAATTATAATTGTATTCGAATTAAAATCTAAATGATGGAATTTTTAACTAAGAAACTGTAGGTTTTAATTTAAGACTTATGTATGGAAAATTCTATAAATTTAAATAACGTTGGATTTTTGTTAAACCTTCAAATCAGTGTTTTGATAGGTGAATGTTTTGTACACAAACCCCTATGATCAAGCAGCTTACACAAATAATGAAACACTGCAAAATCACTAATTTGCGAAAGAATTCTATTTAAATATATCAAAAGTCAATCGTATACGGCTTTATTATTCGTGTTATGTTCGTAGTAGTTACGAGTAGGAAGTTTGGTCCTTCCGAACGACATCTTACATTCGAGAGATTTCGGCATGAAAATCACTACGATTCATCGAAAATGTGCGAAAAATAAAATGAGAGAGAATTTAAATTGTAACAGATTCCCGAATTTTCCAAGATTTTTGATGAGATACTTTCATTCCGTGAAAAATTCCTGCAAACCGGTGGAGAAAGTGTTAGAAGAAGAGATGAATTGCTTTCATTTTTCTTACCTCATATTAAAAATAGAAAGGGGTGTTTATATCACTTCTATTGGAATAAAATAAAAGTATATGACCCAACATAATAATAAAATTAACTTAAAAAAAACTGTAAATAAAAATTATAATTCATCACATCTCCACCAAAATTCGGACGACGTTTACTGTTGCCACACAATTTAAAATTGAAAATAAACAACTTTTTTATAGACCGGAAAAGTCTTTCCATTTGACGTCGGCTAGCAGCTGAAGCTGAATAGCAAAGACGTCACATCAAGGTGTTCGTATGCATCTAGTGTTTGTCCGAAAAAATGACTTCCCTATTCCATATTTTCACTTTTAAAACCATAATTTGAAAGCCATAATTTGCAATTTTTATAGAAAGAGGAGAGAAGTACCTTCAAGTATGTACCAAGTTTTCTATTTTCATCTGGGTTGAACCTTTTATGTATTTGCTTCACCAACAGGTCTAAGGGCAGGTGCATTATTAAGTTAGACAGTTATGTCATGATTGAAATTTATCCTCTAATCACGTTGTTACAAATAAATCTATTTCATATGAATGCGTTTTGTTCTTGCAGGGTGGTCTTAAAGCTCATGTGGGCTGATGTGTTTCAAAAGTATTATTAATGGTAGTTTGTCTCACTGTTATAATAATCGGTGGGAGGTTTTTTGAATTGGTGGCGTTGGAGAAAAATTACAGGACGTGCTGATACGACTCACAACTTGATATTGAAGTAAGTACAAAAGTCCTCCAATTTGGGGAGACCGGGCTTGTTTTCCAAACTAACTCTAATTTTTAAACTGTCACTACAGTTTTTTGGCCATTCCATGCCCTTCATTTTTTTTGTGCAACTTTTAATTATAGAGGTCAGAAATCATTGTTCTATAAGAAAAATTTAAAAGAGTTCATATATTAAATTTTTATGTTAATAGTGCGATACCTATCAAAAATAAATTGAAAAAAAGTTCAAAGAAAAAAATAGTAAGCAAAACAAAAGAGTGGGGTAAACATAGATCCATTTCAAAAAGAGGTTGTGACTAAGCGCACAGTATGCAACTAACGTCAGTTTCTGCGCACATAAAACTTATACGGATTCCTAACTATACAAGACTTAGAAACCACTGCTATTTAAGTTTGGTTTTGGCACTCCTTTCCCACATGAAAATGACGCGGGGCGGCCCCCCCCCCCCCCAGAAGTTGATAATTCCATCCCTTCATCATTAAAACCGATTTCGATAATGTCAAAATCCAACAGTGTTGGTGAATCAAAAGAAAAGGGATAAGTGTACTCGAATGATATTGCATAGCCGCCATACCCGCCCCCCTCCCTAACTAATGCGGTAGGAAGCAATTTTCAGGCACATTTCCAACTGTTAAATCATTTAAAAATTTACATCACAAATTCAAAAAGTCAAGCGTTGAAGCTACCCTTAAAGGATAGTCAAATTAGGTTCTCTCCTTCTAAATCACGTCAAATCTGCACAATCTATAACGATACGTCCTCCATCTGAGCAAGGAACGCATGTAAGCGAATGCAGAAAAAAAAGAAAGGCTTAGGCAGCAGGAAATAGTTGAAATTCACATAACTATTTCAACGTTGGTCAAATAGTCTGAATTTTAAAAATGTAAAGAATTTTTTTAAAAAATGTAACAACTTGACATTTGAGCATTGTTCGTATACTAACATCACAGTTTCAAATATTTAGCCTGTATCATTAAATTCACACAACTTTTTTTGAGAGTATGACGTTCCTCGCGTACTTAAAAATTGCTTTTTTATTGTTAATTTTGCATTAGAATCTCACTACTCGTACACGTTCTGGTATACGTTGTAAATGGGAAGGACTACAAAACGGCTTTGGATACTTTAGGTAACAAATCAAATCAAGTACAGCGAAGTCTTAGCATGAGTGGGCCAAAAAGAGCGCGCAAAAGTAAGCAAATATGATGGTATTAGCTTTTTCAATTTGACCTCAGTCAAAATACAATGTTTTATATTATTGACAATATTTTATTTCTCTAGTGGTAAAAAATTATACAAAAACATACTATGTCTCGGATTCACAATCGTCTGGATGCGAATATTACCATTGTAAAAACACAAAAAAGAATCTGGTTTGTGGCAATTAAAGAACGCTTGCGACTGGCGCCATGAAACGACACACTAAATGAAACTTCGGGCTGGAATGTTTCGGTAGTAACACGACGCAAATAACATTAAATATTAACGGAAATGCATCATTTAAAACGCAATGGCAGGAGTGACTAGTGGGTAACGCTCCACAATAACAAAAAACATGTTTATTACCAATTATGCTCTTGAAAACTGCCCGTTCGCTAAGAGTTTTTGCAAGAGCCATAAGTTTCAAAATATATCTGGCCCCCTGATCCTTTAAATGGATTCGTAGGGGCGAGCTGTAATTACAAAAACAACATCATGGTTCATATTTTGGGTGTTTGTAGTACGAGCATTTTAATTAAAGGCGTTTTAGTATTCGTTTTGTTTCTTAATGAGCGAACATAATAGAAAAAAATGAAAGTAGGATATTCGAAACATCGTCGAGCATGTTCCTTCCGTCTGTATTTCCTCTTCGTATTCGGAAAGGTGCCAATATTTACAACTTTTTCTCTCTGAAGAAATGCCATTCATTTTATTTAATCATTCCGCTGCCATAATCTTTCTTCTTAAAATTTTTATAAACTCGGTCTGTACGCTCTTCCGTCCGTCCACATCCACTGTTTCTTTGAAGGTCGGGTCTGTTATCTAATTTCGCTTCTAGAAGCTAATAAATAAAATGTATTTAAGGGGTTTGATAATTAGGATACCTATTAGTAATACCCGTGTTTTCCTATATATGTCGTATCCCTTACCACAAGGAAGTTGGTGACTTTCTCAGAAATTTTTGGTCTTACCCTCATATAATATCCGTCTAGTAATACTATCAAATTTAAATATGAACACTATATATATAAATAAATATTCTATAAACCTTCCGTATAAGAAAAAAACATGCACACATGGCAGCTTCTTATAACAAAAAAATAGAACGAAAAAATATCATTGTCTACATGGAAGTTCTTCATTTAATAAAAAAAAATAATTCAAGTTTTGAATTTGTTTACTTTCTTATATTACTTTATTGACTATCATATTATTAATAGAGCGATCTTCGGAGCGTCACTTTCCTGTGTTGTACTATGTGATGATCTACAATTGGATAGTTCTTACGCCATATTTTATTGTGTGATCCCATGCTGGAAAAAGAAGCTTGAATTTTCAAGTTATAGATCAAGTAAGTGCATCAAACATAAAAACAAGGCTTTATGTTGCTATAGAAAAATATTTCTTATAGCACGAAACCCATCTTTAAACATCCAACTATTGTTTTTTTTTTCTACAATCAATCTTTTGGAATTGATATATTGAGCATAGAAAATTCATACATCTTTAATTACAAAATATAAGGGGAGACCGTTGCTAATTTTCCATGTCTTTTTCCTCTTTTTTCATTAATGTTTACATTTATTTGATTACTGAAAGTAAAGAAAAGATGGCATTTGTCAATCTTCACAAGCTGACTTATCGCAAATTTAGGATTTACTATTTTTCCGAGAAAGTTAATTATGGCTTTTTGGCAGCAATGCATGCAAGGTTGGCTGAAATCGTGGCCCCGTATATCGCGGTAAACTTTTCTCAGACTGCTAAAAAGTGATGGGGGCAAGTTTATTCAATATTCTTTTTAATGATTTAGAATTGTAACACATTTCAAAAATATTTTGCACTTTTTTACTTATAATTATTGTAAACTAAAATAGCTCAAAAGAATGTATCAATAAAAAGTATTTATTTCATTAAATTAAAACAAAGTTATGTGTCTACGCAATAAACCAATTTATACATTTAAAGGGCCATTTCACCTGATCCCTTTTTAACCTACTAAAAACTTCCCGTTTCGTTTAACTATACTATTGTCTGCTCTTTTCCATTGGTTTGCGTACTAATGGTTAGTTTACAATGACAAAACATGATGGAACAAAGTTTTTTGTGATTGCTTAAACCCCTTTTTTTTTTTTCTTTGAACAAGCCAATTGAACTAAAAACTTTTGGGTGCAAACATAGGCAAATTACTACTTCACATGTAATTATTCACAAGCTATGGCTCGGAATATTAAGTTTCCTTCTAATTGAATTTTTGGCTACTATATCCCATCCTAATAGTATTTTTAGAAGTGACATATTTAGATTGACATATGCAGAAATCAATATTTCGTAATTCAAGCAAAGAGTTTGTTTTTTGCATCTACGTTATCATCGATTAAGAATAAATTTTGTTTATCTTTGAAAATATTAATCATTAATTACAATAGCTCTCTTAGGGACCTTCAACAAAGTATGTGTTGGATAAACTTGTCCCTTGAAAATTTAGGAAAACCTTTCCCGTCTGTCCATATTTTTGACTTTTAATAGTTCTTGACGAGTAGAATTTTTACTTCTATTTTCTAAAAACGAATGCATACATTACGATAGGGTGAGGAAAGTCACCTTTCAGTCCTACGTAATGTAAACTGGCAAGTTTTAAATAAAAGTACGTTTGAATTTAAGTGTGAATGTAAGCATGAAAATTCAACAACGATTGAAAAATCACGAAACTCACTATAATGACAATATTCACAAACCCCCAAAAAGTTTCGTGGGCTGACATAAAACGGGGTGCGTTTCATAAAACCAAGCAGCCATTTGGCCGGCCCTTCCCACGAATGGAACGCTCATTTCTAGAAAATTGGCCTGGTAGAAAACTTACCCCATGAGAAAACTATCCCCGGTCATCCCCATATTATTAACAAAATATATAGGCGAAGCTATTAACATACCAACGATGATCGCAAAAATAAACATTATTCTTAAATTCTATATCCAGTTTATCATTCTGTATTTGAGGTTTGTGGGCTAAGCCCACGTGTTTAATGGGTGGCGAGGTAAACGTGTTTATCGTTGGTGTAAGTTATACCCTTTTTTTTGTCTGACGAACATCTCTTGCATTACCAGTTTTATTGTGCGTAGCGTTACATCAAAACGTTTTTCATCGTGAGAAGTGCAAAAACTTCACGAAGTCCGACTGATACAACTTTGAAATAAGTGGGGTGGTGAAGCGTTTTGAAGTTTATCCTAATTGTATTGTACTTTGCAGGCGATCCCTATACGTCATCAGCACACAAGGCTGGGATCAGCCCTGGTGTAATGGACCGCCGGCGTTTTCGCAGGGCTCTGAAGCACCATGTCCGGCATCTGAAACTCCATGACCACATGCGGTGGGTCCGTTCGATTTCATCAACGTAAATTGCTGGCACAACATTAACTGGACAAAACATTATCATCGTGGCAAAAGGAGAGGAGTGGTTTGAACTGAAACTATTTGTACATTCAATGAATTAATAACACATCTAAATAGTGATTGAAGAGTGTTTCAAGTTTAGTTATATTTGTTCATTTTCTTCTAGAATATACGCTTTTACTCTTTGAGAAAATTCGCAGTTTGAAGAATGTACGGATACCCTTGTAAAAATATGCATTCAATCATGTTTTTGTTCGTTTTTAACACAGCACCCTGATAATTCATTTTTTACTATTGTAAACTTATATTATTAGAACCCAAGTTTAGGAACAAAAATTAGAACGGTGACTTAGGGAAATTCTCCATTCTTTATATAGTAGAAAAAATAACTATTTCTATTAAACCTTGTAACTTTTGTTGGCAAAAAAATTGAAGAAGTAAGTGCGATATCTAAACTTAATGATGTTATCATACCGTAAGATTTTAGTCTGAAATACAAAAATACTCTTCAATCTATGCTTAAAAGGATATTTGCAGTTACCAATAATTGATTCCGAAGGAGATATTTGAAGCTGTTCCCACACGTTTATTTTTGCTTATTGGGAATCGTTGAAAGATATATTAATTTCAAACAGGGTCTTGGCTTTCACTAAATATTCGAAATATTTTAAAGAGGTAAAAGTTGCCCTACGGGCTTTAGAACACGAGGGCCAAAACGGCCCACCTTACAGCACACGCAAGCCTCACATCTCTCATTTTCTATATAGAAAGATGCTATACTTTTAAAGTATGAAAGGAGGGATCTGAATCATAACTATCCTGCTGCTCCTGCAAGATCTTTTGTAATGGAGCGAGCTATTGACACCTATTATGAACGTGTGAGAAACGGTTCGATGGATCGCAAGTACCATTGGAAATTTTAAAAAAGAACTCTCATTTTAGAATTTAATCGAACGTGTGGTTAATATTAAACTTTTATGGAGAGTATACGGAACTCTATCTTCTTCATTAAAATAATACATAAATGACGCGTACTGTATGCTTTATATGCTACAAGCTAGATAGTTTTTATGCGAAAATAATGATATTCGTGTTAAGCGGGATATGAAAACAAGCTATCGTCATGATGCCGAGCAAATTTATTCTTATCTACGACCATTCTTGCGGGCTACGTTAAATATCGGTTTATCAGTTAGCCTTTCATTAATCCCTTAAGACATGTGATCTTTTTAGCTTCCATTTTTGGAATAGGCCGGTACTGCCCGTTACATGACTTTGTATAAGGCCGGTGGTAGTAGATATATCCAATCTTACAGCTGTATTTGTTGTTGCGATTGTAAGGACCAGTGGATTTGCAATTTGCTTTCAACGGGTATATTCTACTCGGAAAAATTCGGATTATGTAATATACATTTATGTACCATTTCTCTTTGCGGAAAGTATATAAAATCTATATAAATAACTTAATATAGACACTATAATTCAGAGGAATGCCGAGTCTAATGAGCTTCCACACACCAAAAAACGTTCACCCGTATGTAGGGATTCAAAAACAACACCGTTTAATCCGTGTATAAAAACCGTATTGAGAAAGGTACAGAAACAAAAATTTGTGGTGCAGAAAATAGTGCACCCTTTTTTGCGGTGTCTAAGAAATTCCACCACGATTTGGTGACTTCAATGACTAATTAAGACAGTTCTGGTTTCAGCCTGACCCGATATGTTTCAGTTGATTAACTTTTCTACTATGAAAGATTATCATTAAAATTTCATTAAATCATAACTTATGTTAAGCTATTTTTGTTTTTAAAGAACTAGGAAGCATATTAAACGAGACAGTTTTCCACGATGTTTAACGTATAATGTTAAATAAAACAAGACTTATTTAGTACTACGGCATAATGCAGTACGACCCAGTCACCCGACTGAATATAATAAATTTTTTAATTTTTTTTTTTTTTTTTTTGAAAGCAGGCTGAAATATTTTGCAGCTGAAATTATTTAGTTTAATAAAACACCAATTTCTTCCAACAAATCTACCACACAATAGACTTAAATTACAAAAAATTTGCAAGCTGTAATAATTTCAATTCAGCTATTTATAAACTATAAACAAAAAAACAAAATACACATCAGGAATAAACTAATCTATAATAAATCCATAAATTAACTTTTGACGCTATAACTAAAATCACCACACTTCAATTTTTAAGGATATAGCTAATTAAAAAAGTAACACTACTCTTCAAACTTGAAAAATTCAGATTTTTTAATGAGCATTATTTAGTGCAAAGTTGTCACCTTCCGAAATTTTTACACAGATTTTGGTGTATTCTTGAGCTCAAATGAAATTTGCGAAAGGGTAAAAGGGTTTAAATGTATTTTAGATTGTGCTAACACCGAATTGTTTTAGTTTTAAATAAAAGTCTCGTTCCGAGGTGAATAGGTTACACTTATTTCAGTGGTTGCATGTATTGCTTGATAAGTACTTATTTGTATATTTAATTTGCTTTTTAATAGGGCGACGCTTAATGGCTCCCATTAGAAGAACAATAAAATAAAATCTTTGAGATTCAGAAATTTGCGAACTTATCAGTTTTAAAGAGATACCTAGCCCTTCCAAAGTGCACGGTCTTGAAAATATTTAAATTTGCCCCCCTCTCATGCTCTAGTTTAAGATATGTTTTATCAATCTTATTCTAAAAATCCTTTGAAAGAGTGGCTCTTAATATCCAATATGGTTCCCGTAAAGAGCTCTATTGGACGATGGAATGTCCGTAATAGGGACACGTGGTTCCTGTATATGAACACGTGGAAGCATGTTTATTAATCTTTAAATTAAACATGAATAATGCAAGGTCAAATAATTTCAATAATGATAATCAACATATTCAAGGATTGCGGCCCCACACAAAAACAGGTTCTTCTATGTACTGAAAATGTAGCTAGAGGAGTTTAAACAAAAAATATGATATTTTTCCTTAAGCTGCTGCCACATCGAATGGCTACTGGTACTAGCACATATACCACGCATGTTTAGCATGTCTTAATCCCAAAACGTGTGCTCCCATAATACTCCTTGTTTTTAGCAGTGTCTCATAATTCAGAATACATAAGAACTGAAAAATCACATACGAAAAATAAACACACATATTTTCTATAGTTTGGTCGTAAAAAAAATCTGTATTTCCTTTCGACAAAATAAAACAAGTAAAAAATGGATATGCTGTAACGTTAAAGACTACAAAAAAGAGATAATATATTCCAAAAAGTTTTCGTTTTATTTGTAGAATGCGGTTCTCCTCGGGTTACTCATTGTCTGTATCGTATTTTATTGGCTTAGTTTTGGCTTCTATGCTTAGTGGCTACACACCTCCGATCTATCCACTAGGCACACGAGTGGAGTGCAGTGAATCAACCAGTCAAAGTGGACGACAATTTCACAATGAAAGAATTTGACACAGAATTTCACAAATGCCTACATTCTCAAGGAGACAAACAACATAAGAAAACTATTAAATCACATTACAAAGTTAACCAACGACACTTTCTATAGTAGTACGGCACAATATTTTGTTACCATGACGAAAGTATAAATACACTCGTACACTTTTATTAAAGGTACTATCGTAGCACGTCTCTACTCTCTCCAAATAATCCCTAACTAAAGTATTTCGGAATATACTGTTGGAGACATAAATATGTCATTAAACAGGGGGAGGCAAGACAAAAGTGGCCTTGGACTAGAGATAAGAATACACAGGAAAGTTGACCAAGTCTAAAACCAATACAAAACAGGTTTGCTAACTGTAGCTTATTGATCGCTTCAATATTTAGCCCCAAACTGCGACTTTAATTTGCCGCACTACGCTACGCTTTTTAGAAGCTACTTAAAGAATCACTAAGGAAAGCTTAGTTAAAACCACGAATTAATAAACAAACACAAGAACGAAACATGAACAAACAATAAGCAAAAACTTGACGCAGGAGTTAGTAGATCCTACAAAAAAACCCACGCAAACTTTTCAGATTTCCACACCAGCGCCCTCACACCGTTACAGAGCCGTCCTCTAGACCGTATACAACAGCTCCAAAACAACCAAGTAATTAAAAAAAACGATCGGGCGCAACCCCGCAAAAATAATGCCCCAAATGCTAGTTGCGACTTTTCCAAACCATCCATACCGATGTGACTCGGCGAGGGATGTCAATTGGCTGAGCCGCGAGAGGTTAGGATTCAAGGTTCGCTCCCTTGGATAGATTTGCATGCTGCTGAGGTGATAGAAAATCTCCAGGAATAAATTAATGGGTGGGTGGATGAAAGAAACGCCCAAATCAAGGTTCTGTTTGTCCGAAAGAATGGCCGTCTTTGAACAATAATAGCACCCAGATCAATTCGAAATGTGATGTTTTCCTTCTTAAAGATGTATTCATGTGAAAGAGAGAGAACGTTTTCAGCTTTTGTTGTTATCACACTATCTATACAAAATAAAAGTTATTTATCAAATCTTATAAAAGCTGGATTCCGGTGTAAAAGATCCAACTTTTTTGCTCTTGCTATTTTCATAATCAAATTAATTGTTAAGGTGAACATTTTTATGTGAAATATATATATTTTTTTTAGCATTAAAACCGGTGGAATTTTTCTTATGTTCTGAAAGTGGAATATAAATGCTTTTATAGATGACTATGTCATGAATTGCAAAGTTTGGACAAGTTTATATATCTATATACATAAATGGCGACTTCTGTTTGTGTGTTTGTCTGTATAGGACGCAAAAACTTTTGAACCACGCAACAGATCGTCACGAAATTTGGCACAAAAATTCATCTCATCTCCAGAACAAACATAGGCTAAGAATTTTTCGAATCGGACCATTCCTTCTATCGTTTTCGAACGTTTTAAGGGGAAAAATACACCACTTTCGCTCAAATCCGATAATTTTTTCTCTTTCGTGATGCCATCAGGCAGAAATATTTAAATAAAACTTTTTACAAAAGAATTGAAATTGAAAATGTTTACTTTATTTAATATTTGTTCATTGCCTTCAGAAACAAAATTAATAATTTGAAAAAATAGTTGGATATGTTTCAAGTTACGTAATCCAACCAGTCTTCATTCTATTATTTTATTGTGTATATATGATTTTAATTATGAATTTTTTAAAAGCATAGTTAAGCTTTTACTGAATTTGTTGTTTTTTGAAGACCGTTGCACTACAGATGCATATTAGGGTTTCATGTCTTCCTTCTTTCGCCAATTACTTTGCCAAACTCGCCAAATTATTACAAAGAACGTGCAAAAGAGCATTTTTTTTTAAATAGCTGGTTGGTTGTGCGATGGTCTTTGCGCTAGAGCTGAATGGGTGTGTTGTTAGCCATATCTTTTCCTCGCTAAATTCGCAAAAAAGTGCCAAATGAGCTAAAAAATATTTGTTCGGGAAAATACGATGACTTCATCGGTGAATTTTCTAGCGTTTTTTAAATTTTGATTTTTTAATGTAATATAAGTAGTTGGATTCTGTACTTTAATAACGAACGGTATCAGCAACATAAGCTTATTAGAAAGCAAATAAACTTATAAAAACATGCAAATCGTTTGCTGTTTGATGGAGTAGCTTATTTTTAATTCTTGCTGATTATTTTTTACATAAATATGTATTCTCTTTAATTTGAGCTTCTTCTCAAAGGTATTTTTGAAATTAATAATAATCTTTCCTATATCCAAGATGGGTAATTAAATGGAAAAAATTACTGGGTTATCTTCATATCTTATGTAACTCAAATTAAAGAATAAATAGTTAAATTGACTATTAAATTATTTTTTCACATCTACCCGTGCAACGTCGGGTATAACAGCTAGTATTATTAAAAAAAACTAACTCTGTTATATTAACGTATAATAATTTCTAATAATTGAATTATAATGTGAATTCAAGAAAGCTTATCGTTTTGAAAAAATTCTTAGCGATGAATTTATGAAAATGACCCCATAAATAGCTTGCATGTAATGAACTCATCAATAGCTTGCATGTTATGACCTCATAAATAGCTTGCATGTTCTACAAATTTGTATACTTATTAAGATTTTCACTTTTAGAATTTGAAAAGAATTCTTTTTAAAAAATTTTAGTATAAATTTGCAAAAAAAGTTCAGAAGTTAGAATATATACAATTTCTTTTTAAATCATTTTTGTGCTAAAATATTTAGGAAATATATTTCATGCAATTTGGCAAATGATCAAAAAGTTGTGTTTATTTTAATGAGGTATTTGAATTGAATGACAAGCCAGTTTGGCATTTTTTAACGATCGAAGAGGGACGAGGTCCAGAGTTAGCATATGAACAGTTTACCTGACTTGAGGAATACAAACCCTGTTCGACAACTACACTCTTAAAACAATAGAGTGATATCCACTCCGATAGGATAAGTGCATTTTCGACACTGGAAAAGAGTTCAAATTAACTCAGACTGAGTTCAAATTAACTCAGACGGAGTTAAAACCACTCGTTTGAAGTAATCCTGTCGGAGGTTTAACTTAACAAAGGAGTGAAATCCACTACTTAAAGGGAAGTGCATTTTCGACACTGGAATGAGTGAAAATTAACTCAGACTGCGTTAAAATTGATTGTTTTTTTTTTTAAGAGTGTAGTGAGTAAGATCCATTACACTTAAAAAAAAACCTAGTAAACTATATAATATATGAAATTGATATTGTTTGGACACTGATTCCGAATATCCGCAGTTACTTTACTATAGTTTGTTGGAAATGAATGATGCGTTTGAGGGTGAAGTATTCTCCCTCTCTTTGTGGGGAAGTACGGTGCATTCCCATTCAAACAGTGTTAACAACCTTAATTTCCGATGTTCGGGAACCGGACAACCGGCATGTTGGTGCATTCATTCAGAAATTGATGCTTGGGACTACATCAAATTTCAGGATTGGAATGTGTTATTTCGAGCTTGTATCTATTTCGAAAGAAGATGTTTATATTTGGACACGAAATTGTGTGGGTGTTTGAAATTATTTTTTTTTACATAGTTTTGAATCAACCGGAAATTCAGTATTTCAAACTTTTGAAAAATAGCTATATCTTCTTTTGCAAAAGCTGTTGCTTTGATACGTCACAGGAAAGTTAATAAGAAATTTCTAAGTTTGTATGTTTGATTAAAATACTACACGAGGTTCCTTCGCTGTTAAAGTATAAAAATAAAATGTTCAGATAATTTTGTTCACATAAAAAATTAATTGAAGCAAAATTTGTCTAATCAATCACTATTTTTTGATATTTACATTTACTACAACTAGTGAAACTTTTTCAAAGAATTCTTGCTGACTAATTAAAAAAATTGCATTGTACGTAAAAACTGAGTCAGAGTACTCTAAAATAATATCACAGCCATAAACAAAGGGCAAACTGGAGAAAGCATTTTCACTGTTAACCTATTAGAAAAGACCATCACCAAACACAAACTTATTGATAGCTAGTGAAACATATAATGAAACTTAATTGCATTAACAAATTTTCCTTTTCATTCCGTATAAAGTCACCAATAAATAAATTATCCACTAAATCTTCAAGGTAGGTCTTTTTCTAATTAGTGCTCTCAAATAAATTACCTATACATTAAAAAACCCTAATTACTCAGAATAAAGACTTTGAGGCTAAATTATGCTCTAAAAAGGGTAACCCATACTTATTTGGAAAATTAGTTTTGAAAGGGTCTAACCTCTTACATAATTATTTATATAACTATTGATTATTTGATCTTTGGGTGGCGCTTGCTACCAATAACTTAATACGCAAACTCATCATTATTTTGGAATATTGATGCATCAGATGGTAATAATTTAGCATTAATATAAATGATTAAAATAATTATCAAAATTATGTAAAAAATTAGTTAGAATTAAGTTTCACTTATTAGGCCGACTGTAAAATTTTGCAGTCATAATCTGAAGATATGCGAATATTTTTTAAAATCAACTTTTAATAATAAACAAGATTGAAGATATAAAACGCGAAGCTATAAAATATTCAATAGCTTTAATCTATAAAAGTAAATAAAAGCCGAGTAAATAAAACTGATAAAGGAGTATGAGATTAAAAGTTAATATTGAAATTGATATTAAAATAGATATAAAATATTCAATCTTTTGACTGTCAAATATAATGTCCATTCAATGAGATATTAATAAAAAACTTGCATATTTGCATATTACACTTACATATTTAAATATTACATATAAACTTACGTTTTACATTTACATATTACCAAATAAACTTACATTTTACACTTGCAAATTTACATATTACATATAAACTGATATATTACACTTACATATTTTTTTAAAAGAGATTTTTAGGGCAACATAAATAAAATCATGAAATAACAGGACATTATTTTAGCCAAAAACAAAAATAATCCCATTTAAAAATTAAAATAAATATCAGATATCTAAAAAGCTATTTTGGCAATGTAATATCGCTGTATTAACATAACTTTCACTAAAAAATGAAAAAAATTTGAGAAACTAACTGAAGAAAGTGACAAGCCCAAACAAAGCATTTGAATATTGCGCTTGTTTGACATTGTGATACTTGTTTAAACATTTCCTCTTTTACCTGGGACTGGAGGTCACTCAGTCTCAGTCCGTAAATCACACTATCAAAAGAGATCTTGAGCAGAAAACCAACATTTGGATTACAGAGTTTAGCTTTTCTCCTCTTGAAGAGAGCGAAAGGAAGTGTCATAATTGAATGGGTGTTTAAGGTTGTGTTTGTGAACTTTTTTTATGAAGTGATGTTGATAGTTTTTTTTTTCAGTTTGAGGGTAAATGAGAAAAAATATTATTTTTGGAAATAAACGTATTTGAAATAAAATATATTCGTGTTTTTGATTTTTTTTAGAAATGACGTTTAAGCACAAGTTAGAAAAACAGTTTATGGATTAATCGATAAATGACAAGTGATGACGTTAATTACTAAACAATTTTCAATCCAATTCCTTCTGGAAATGGCGTGAAGAGAAACACAATAAGCTCCATGTTTGCGGTTTAATGATAGAAATCGCATTGTTGGTTATTTTTACAAAATGTTCAAGTATAAAAATAAAATGTTTAGATAATTTTATTCACATAAAAAATTAATTGATACAAATGTGTCGAATCAATCACTTTTTTTTATATTTTCATTTATTACAACAGGGAAACTTTTTCAAACAATTGACACCTGCTGGCATATGATCTGTAAAGTTTGTTGACTAATAAAAAATTTTGCCTTTTAAGTAAAAACTGAGTAAGAGTACTCAAATAATGGTATAATCAAATAGTAGCCCATCCCCGAGAAGGCAAAAGGTAGGACACAATAATACCAGACAGTTCCAAATCTTAACTTCCAAAAATGTAGAGGGAAAGTACCAAATCCAATAACATAGTAAAATGTATGCGAACTATACCGAGGAGACGAATAATATCAAATCGAATTTTAAGAAACCATTGAAACCATTGAAATTCATCAATAATCAAATGATAGTCCTTCCTTGAGAAGGCCAAGTGTTAGACATAATACCCACAGAGACAATATTTTTTTCCAATAAAGAAAATTTCAAATCTTAACTTTTAAATTTGTGCGTATTACATAGAAAGTAATACAAAATAATATAATATTTAAATGTTTAGCTTGTTGGAGAAAAGAAGAGAAGGAAAAAGTGTTGATCTATTAGGCTCAGACTCCAGCACAAGTGTTCTTACCCAAGTGCTAGACACAATAGTTACAGAGATTTCCAAACATTAACCTTTAGAAACTCAAGGAGAAAGTAACACCAAATTCTCTAAAATTCAAATATATGCGGTGTCGGTGAACTGCATCGAAGGAAAAAGATGTGTGAAGCTTTGAGACCTCTGACTTCAACACAAGTGTTAGAAGCAATAATTACCCAATCCATAAATTTTAAGAAACACATAGAGAAAATTACAACAAATCCTCTAATAATCAAAGACGTGAGATGTTGGCAAACTGCACATAAGAAGATAATGTGAAACAGACTTTAGTACAAGTATTGGGTCCCAAGTGTTAAACACAATACTTAAATTACATACAGAAATTTCCAAATCTTAACTTTTAGAGACGAATAGAGAAAGAAAGTAATACAAAATCAAATGATATTCAAATGACCATATTCTATGAGATCGCAGACTTCAACACAAGTGTTGCCACCCGAGTGATAGACACAATAATTACCAAGATTTAAAAAAACTAGAGAAAGCAAGACCAAATCCTCTACTATTCAAATGCGTAAGGTGTCGACGAACTTAAAAGAAGATAGCGTGAAGCCATGGGAACGCAGTCTCCTACTCAATAATTACAGAGATTTCGAAACTTTAACTTTTAGAAACTCACAGAGAAAGTAAGATCAAATGCTCTGAAATTCAAATGAGTATAAGGTGTCGGCGAACAACACAGAAGGAGATAGTGTTTAGCTATGAAACCACAGACTCCAACATAAGTGTTGGCACCCAAGTGTTACAAACAATAATTACAAATTTACGAATCTTAACTATTAAAAATCCATCGATAAAGTACAATCACCAATTCCTCTAATATTCAAATACGTAAACTGTCGGCGAACTGCACCGAAGACGAGAGTAGGAAGCTAAAGTGTCGGTCATTCAAGTGTTAACCCAATAGTTATAAAGATTTCCAAATCTTAACTTTAAGAAACCTACAGAGAGAGAGAGAGAGAGAGAGAGAGAGAGAGAGAGAGAGAGAGAGAGAGAGAGAGAGAGAGAGAGAAAGAGAAAGTGTGAGAGAGAGATAGTGAGAGAGTGAGAGAGAGAGAGAGAGTAACACCAAATCACATAATAGTATTAAAATGCGTAAGTTGTTGGAAAACCGTACAGAAGAAGAGAGTGTGAAGCTTAAGGTTCAAACTTAAACACGTGTTGGGACTCTAGTGTTAGACAAAGATTAATACAGATATAATAATTATACAAAGATTAATACATATATAATAACTATACACAGATTAATACAGATATAATAATTATACAAAGATTAATACAGATATAATAATTAAACACAAGATTAATACAGAGATAATAATCACAGAGATTTCAAAAATCTCAACTTTTAGAAACCCATCGAGAAAGTAACTCTAATATTCAAATGCGCGAGGTGTCGGCGAACTGCACCGCAGAGGAGAGTAGGAAGAAGGGGTAGGCTGACCTAGGCCTTGCCCTTTGGAACAGGCTCTCGCACGTGACGCCCAAAGGGGTTATAAAGGAAACACTCTCCCCGGCACTCCTGATCACTCTCGCTCTCTTCTAGTCATCTCCTCGTGGCATCTCGCTCTCTCCTCTTCATCCTTCTTATCACAGGTAAGAGCATCTTCGGTGTACTTCTTATGGGATTTCGTAGACTTATATATTATTATTCATAGACTTATAATGATTTGATGGCTGTTGTGTGTTAAGGTTGTGTTTTCGATTAGTCCACCAACGCAAAATTAAACTAATGATCGAAATAAATTGAATAAAAATAGATAGCTAGAAATAGAGATATCGAACAAATAACCAGTTCGTTACGAGAATACGTTGTCTACTCTTTATAAATTTCATAGGCTTATATATTATTATTCATAGACTTATAATAATTTGATGATTGTTGTGTGTTAAGGCTGTGTTTTTGATTAGTCCACCAACGTAAAATTAAACAAATGATAAAAATAGATAGATCGGACGCATAATCAATCCGTAACCAGGTTATGTTGTATGCTCTTGATACATTTCATAGACTTAGGAAGGAATTTATGTGTTATGTGTTAAGGTTGTGTTTTCGATTAGTCCACCAACGTAGAACAAATGATCAAAATAGATAGATTGATGGTTGTTATGTGTTAAGCCTGTGCTTTCGATGAATCCACCAACGAAAAATAAATGATCAAAATAAATTGATAGATCAGATATTCAATTCTTCAGCAGTTTAGGTTGCCCTTTATAGATTTCATAGAATTATATAAAAAATTTAATGGTTGTTATGTGTTAAGGTTGTGTTTTTGATTAGTCCACCAACGAAAAACATATGATCAAAATAAATTGATCGATGAGTTTAATCAATGTGTTGAATTATTTAATTTATTCCATTGTATATTCGAAAAGTAGAAAAACTCAAGAAAAATATTGATAGTTATTGCGGAAGGGTAAAAAAAAGCAAACTTTTGGATCAACTTCATTGGGTCTCTGGCTTGTTGTTGGCTGTGAATTTTTGATTTTAAATTTTAACGAAGGTATTATTTTTATGATGACTATGGCATGGTGTGACTATCTAAGTTTTATATTTTATTGGTGATTTTACCAAATTAGCAGCTAGATTAAATCTTTGTATCTATGAGACTCGGCAAGTATAAAAACAAGTGTTCTCCCTTTTTGGAGAAATGAGTTTTAGGTCTGAAATATTTGACTCTTGGTATTTTAACACATATACTTTGAAATAAAATAAAAAAAAATCTTTGACTATTGAATAAAAAAATCATTTCAGTAAAAAGTGGCCTTACTATTTAAATAGTAATTGTAAATAATACTAATATGTAATAGTAATTGTTTTAAAATTGTACGGAAATCCTTTAAAAAGTTAACTTTAATTTTTTTTAATCAAAATATACTCAATATTTCTGCAAATAGTTTTCGAAATTTACATTTAAAAATCACTTTAGTGCATTCTATTACAATAGGAAAAAGGTTAAACAATACGTTTTAAATACTATTATGATAATGTGGTAATGTGGTAATATGTCCTTTAAACAGTTGACTCTTTAATTTTTTTAATCAAAATGTACTCAATATTTCTGCAAATAGTTTTCGAAATTTACTTTATAAATCACTTTAGTGCATTCTGATACCAATAGGAAAAAGGTTCAACAATACGCTTTAAATATTATTGTGATAATGTGGAATTGTGATAATCAGCGATATCGTTTTTGTTAACAAGCCAGTAAAACACCATTAACTTTAATGTTACACGGTGACATAACGGGTTAATTAAAAAAAACACCATCCCATCATATACCGAATTTCAGAAAACTGGCTAATATCTCCTTGTCTTTTTCTAAGATCGTGATCAGAATATGAAGTAAAGCTATTTTATGAGAGGTTTTTTGTGTGCTCTTTAGATAAAAGCAGTTTTTTTTAAAAGAACCTTGGTCTTGATTTTAATATGTTGTTTTATGTGATATATATTTATGAAATGTGAATAATGCATACATAAAATTGTAATTTTTGCTATTTAATGCCTAACTTTTATGAGATATTTAATTACTTGTGTTTTTCCGTTACTATAAATCTCTTTTCCAAAAATCGTTAGTGTAAGTAAGACAACTTATTATACAATTTGAATTCCACTGATTAGAGTTAAAGATACTTTTGTTATATATTCTTGTTAATCATAAAATTTCTTAAAAGGCGTCTTAATGCTAGATTATGAATAATTTAAATCATTCATAATTGAACTGATTGGTTAGTAAGGATTTTGACTGAATAATTTAAGTCATATACGAATATTAAAAATAATAAATATTTATCTGTTATCGGAATATAATTCTATATATATTTATAACTAAATATTACTCATTGGATTTTTTAACTTAACAAAAAATTAAACTGTATCAAAAATTATAAGAGAATGCTGTATTATAAATGTTAGAGGCAGAAACATTTTGTTTGATTTATTTGTTTTCAGAATATTTCGGAAAATTTATATTTAGAAGAAAATAATCCATTTCTGAATTTTAATTCAATTGTGAATTTTCCAATGGCTTATGCACTATATTTCTTTACATATTTGGTGAACTTCTTTCTTTCTAACTTTAATACTAGAATTTTTGCATAGGTTCTAAAAAACTTTTCTTTGGTCAATTGTTTTAAAATTAAGTACCCCCACAATCACTAAATGATGTTAAAATAAATGCAATAAACAAGAATATTTTCAAAGTTATTGTTTCTAAAAGTTGATGCAAAACAAAGTCAATTTTGATAAATCAAATTAAATCATCGAAAATTTCCGAAAAGTTCGCGCATATTACAGGAAATTTTAAAAATTGTGTACAAAATATTTTAAAATGTCTAGATATTTGAATAGTCACTTACTAACTGTCTAAAAGTGGCATATTATTTATTTACAAAAATCAGAAAATGTATTTAAATATACACAGAAAATATTTGCAACTATAGCTGTTAAGCAACTTATTTCCTGTCCTTCTCTTATATTGTAGGGTCAGTTATTTGTTTTTCAATCTGTTAGTAGATGGCGCTGTAGACCGTCGCATACCCTTCACCTTGTCATTTATGTTCAGGACTTGAATAGAATTTACAAACGCATATTTAATTGAAAAGAAGCTTAATAATGAAGTAATTATCAATACATTGATTGTTCTTTTTGAGTAATCAGTCTTTTTTGACACTATTAGTTATTTTAAATATATTTTGAGCCTGCTATAAAATTGTTTACATTTATTTATTAGAATACCACTCTAGTTTATTTTAAAGTAGTACTGATTTAATATGAAATAAAGTTTATTGCATTCGAAAATGATTTATCAAAAAAAAAAAATTATACGGACTCAAGGAGAAAAATTACAAAATTTATACAAAATGAACGATACGCTTATTTTCGAGTACATCTTTTTTAAATTTATATCTTTTAACCACCTAAATTTATAAATCAGTACTTCCAAAACAGTATTAATAAGGGAAAACGAGTTCTATAGTATGTGTTACAAATTATGAAAAGCATTTTATATATTTTTTTATAAGTCAAATTTAAAAACTACTAAAGCTTTTTAGGTGTACGATCACAATTGGGAATTATTTATATATATTTTGTATATTAAAAATTTTTAATATAAACGTAAAGTTATCACATTATTAGGTTAAAATGCAGTTATGAAAAGTTAGAAATACTGGTAAATTACACTCTTAAAACAAAAGAGTGAAATCCACTCCAGTTGGAGACTTGCATTTTCGACACCGTAAAGGCATGCATATTTACTCAGACTGAGAAAAAAATCACTCATTTGGAGTGATCCTGTCGCAGGTTTAACACACAAAGGATCCACTCCAAAAGGAGAAGTGCATTTTCCAGTCTGGAGGAGTGAAATCCACTCAGACTGAGTTAAATTAGGAGTGTTTGTTTTAAGAGTGTAGTAAAGTATTACTGGTAAAAATTAGGTAAGGAAATTACCTTTTTACCGGTCAATCGGTGTTAAATACCATTAGTATTTTTTTGCTGGCTGCAATAATAAACCCTAGATTACTCTGCAGAATTTTGAATTTTCAAAATAACTAAACCGAACGTGAAGATATTTTTAAAGAAATTTTGACGTTCGTTTTCCTTTCAAAGACAAAAATAAGAAAAACGATATCTAGCTTGTGCGTGACTTTGACGAATGTAACATCACAAAATGGTCAAATTCAATTTTCCTTCTTGCTTATACATCAGGAAGCGTACGTGAAAAGGATATCCAAACAGGACTTTAAAATCGTTTCTATAAACGATCTTCACTTGAAAACTATCCATTGTTTGAAATTCTATTTTGATTTCATCTGGGCGGATTTATGTTTTATGGTGCTGAAACTTTTCTAAAAATATTTCACAAAGGATAATAAGAAATTATGGTTCCCACAAGAATTTAATTTTTTTCCCAATTTGAATTTTATAACTTTTAATGATTATTTAGTTTGTGAGAACTAGTTATAAATATTTGTTTACGTTTAAATTTCCTCCCTTGACAGTAATTATTGTGCGAAATAGTCAATATAGATGAAAATAACTGTTTGTGTGGGGCAACATATTCCAATGAGTTTTTGTAATGCATCTAAAACACTCAGGTACATAAGAAAGTTTCTAAGATAGAAGTAAAAAAAGATTCTTAAACTTCTGAGTTTGATTGATGATTGGTTTTATCGAGAAAAACCCATCAAAATGACTTAAATTTAAAAAAAAATAAGACATTGTTTTGTTTAAACGAAAAGACGTCTTCATTTAAACGACGTAAATGACGCATTTTTGGAAGCAATAAATTTGGTATTGATTTTAATAAATTTTACAAAATGATAAAATTAAATTATTTACAAATGTCTTTTGTTTTGTAGTTTAATAACAATACTTTTACTTCTATTCTATTATATTAATTTTAAAAAAGACGTACAAGTTTTTGAATAGGGAAGTGTGTATCATAGATATTTTATTTATAAATAATGTATTTAAATACCTGATTGCGGGACTATAGCTTAGTATGAGTGGTAATATTAAAATTATTTTTGGCAAAAAAATAAAAATTAGCCGTAGAAGTATCTTAATTCCAGGAGAAAAAGAGGTATAACTCTTGGAACCTTGGAAGTAATTCATATACATTTACGAATTCAAATATTAGCATTCAATAGAGAAATACAATGCACTTATTTTTTACTCGCGTCTCACTGAATTAGACATGCTTCCTATAACCCTTTTCATAACATCATTCAAAAATACACAAATCTTTTATCACACACGCTAATAACCCCTATTATAATTTATCAAATATAAACGTCTATGAATCATTCGCATTCGAAACAAAAACAAAATTTTTCAATGACATAACATTTAAAGAAATAAATGGCATATACAAGGAAACAATGTAATGCTGAACATTAATTGGGCTGATAGAAACGGCCCCATTCCATTTCGTAATTGGTAGTTGTGAGATTATAGAACAAAAATCAAGGTTTCTCGATTCGAACATTTCAAATTGAAATGTTTGCATTTCCGGTAACATAAATTATTAATTAATGCGAACTTTTGATACGGACTTCGTCTGTTTGGGCAGTGAAAGATTATTTCGCTCAAATTAGTTTTGTACTTGAAAGAAGCCAGAGAACTACGTCATTATTTTTCCAGATTTACAGATGGTCATGAAAAATCCGCAAATAATATTAATTAGTATCTATTTAATAAAAATGTGTTAGTTAACATATAAAACTGAGATTAGCTAAGGGGATATTTGTTTACGGTCTAGAGAACTTAAACGTTACTTTCTATACCAACAAATTCTTTAGCTCTGAAGTTTTACTGAACGAATTTTGACAGACTCTAGCTTAAAAGTATCAGACCTGTCAATGGGCGTGTTTCAACACTTTGTCAAAGAAAAAAACCTCAATGAAATCGCAGTTCGGAGAGTTAAAAACAATCGAGTCGTTAGACACAAATTAGTTTGTTTCAACACTTTGTCTAAAAAACCAAAATGAAATAGCAATGTAGAGAGCGTGATATCACAAGAAATATTTCCATTTTTTAAATTTCAATTTACCCAACATAAAAAGAATTGTTCGATCAATAGTTTTTAAAATTCTTGAACTAATCCTTTTATGCATTATAGAGAGCGTGATATCACAAGAAATATTTCCATTTTTTAAATTTCAATTTAGCCAACGTAAAAAGAATTGTTCGATCAATAGTTTTTAAAATTCTTGAATTAATCCTTTTATGCATATTTTACAGTTTTTTTATTCAAGGTATTTCAAACAACCATAAAATCATTACTAGTCGAATTCGAATATATTTTTTGGATAAAAATAAAAACTTACGTGAATTATTTTTAATTCAATGGAAGTTTTTACGAACGGAAATGTGACATATTGTTTGTAATACTTTATCTGTAAATGTTAAATATGTAACAGTTATTTTAAAAAAAATTTCTTGTGTATCGTGCATTATACTTCACAACGTCATTTTTTTAAAAGCAAACTTGAATTCCTTTTACATTAAGTTAAAGTAAACAATTTATTATAAAATTTATGTTTATTATTCAATCTTTGACAAATATCGAAAAAAATAATACCGTTGTTTTGTTAATTTCCATTATTCCAAATAAGCGTGTGTTCCATTACTCGAAAAGGCGTTGGTTCTGATCCTGGAGGTTAATTAAAATTTACTGCATAGTGTGACGTAACAAATGTAGGTTTCCATGTAACATTAAAAGGTTTTGTGTGGTAAACGTTCTAACGACATTGAAAACTGAATTTTCTCCCTCAATTTACAAGAGAGAAACAACCTGTAAAATAAAACTTTTGTTTTTAAGAATAACAGTGCATGAAGGTGGTTGTCCTTGGCCAATAATAGCCGTACTTCTGCCCACCATTAAAAAATACACAACCGAAAGTTTCCTTTGTAAAGAAAAATAACTGATTTCAACTAGAAACAGAGTCGAGATAAGATTTTTCTCCAACAATGGAAGTAAGAAAATAGTTATGAAAGTTGAAATAATATACTCATGTGCAAATTTCATGGTTCCGAATTCAAAAGTGAAAGAACATTGTGTTCAGATAATAGTTTACATATTTCGATACTATTATGTTTTGTGTTCTTCTTAATTGGCACGAAATTGACCTGATGGCTTATCGGATTTGAAATAGTAAAATCAAGCATAATTTGCGTATATGTTTTGATACTTAGCGAGGTCTACATGCATATATTTTGCATATCAATCAAATATATAATATCAAATATGCAAGGTCCTTCTTTTTTATGCATTACTTGATTTAAATATACTTAATATTACTTAAGCATTGCCATTTCTTACGAATTTTTTAACTGTTCATTATTATATTTATGCAATGGATATTTCGATTTCTTTGGATAATTTCTAGATTTTGTTAATGTTTGCTTAAATGCTTATCGAATCAAAACTATCCCCTTACCCTAAAAATGAGAAACAAAATGTTTGCTATACGGGAATATGTTATATATTTAGCATATAAATTGTGCTAGGTTATATCAGGGAATTTGAGTTTCATAAAATTGTACGCTTTAGATTTTCATTTTAATATGGAGTTCTCGAACACATTTTAACACATAATAATTACGCTTTCATGGAAATAGTTATTTAATACATTATTAGTTATTTTTGTAAGTAATTAAATTTACAAAAAATCTAGCATTTGAACATTATTGCGAAACCTATGAAATCAAATTGGAAACTGATTTGGTCTTTTTCCGCAATATTCCTTATTTAATTAAAATCGTCTTGTTATAATGCAGCAACACCTTAAATTCAAGGTCAATTTCATGGTCATTCATGATATTCGTCCAGAATTTCAAGGTGAAGATTTTACAATTATTTGCACACAAACCAAGAAGTTTGAAAAACGAAATAGAAATTCTAAATCTCCTTGCATTGAGGGAGTCGATACATGTAACCACCTGAATTTTGATCGTTTATCAGAGACATTATTAAAAGAGAAGAAATACGTGCATCGTTTTAAAATTCAGTATGTTTATACATTATACATTGAAGCAAGAAATTTAGATATTTTTTGTTTTAGTTTTTGAAAATGGCAGCCGTAGTAACTTATCTCCTGAGACACTCGTGGATAAAAGTATCAATCGGCGTTAATTCTAGCTACTCCAAAATCAAAATTTTCATTTGAAAATGTTTATAAAATTTGCACCTTCTAGTTACACCAATAAGAAATCAAAAAAGTTAAAAAATTGTAAATCAGCAAGCCTCAGAATAAAAACGTTCGATTCTTTTTTTACCCTTTTTCAAAGTGTTTTTTTGGTTAAAAAACTGTAATTAAATTTTTTTGGCATTTTTGAGGTTCATCTACAACATAATACAATATAGAGAAGACGTATATTCAATTTTAGAAGGCTCCATTTAAAACTTTTTGAGTTATCTTGCCCGTCAATTTAAAAAAAAAGTAACTTTGAGATAAACGTGCCTAAAGCTTTGACAAAAGCCCTCCGGCGTCAAGTTGAGGTAGTGCATTTAAAAAAGTTTTTAATCAATAAATAATTTGAATTTCATTCTTAAAAATTGTAGGCTTATTTTTAGATGTTATTTTAACTAAGTATGAAATTTAAAAAAAATCGATTTTAAATTGTATCGCCCCCCTTAAACATGAAAACAAGAAGTATCTCCCCCCCCCAATTTTATAGGAAGTTTTGACCTCCTATATAAATTTAATGAAATTTTATTAAATGAAGTTAATTATGACATTCTAAAGACGTTTTTTTTTAAATTTGTATGTATTAAAGATATAGCGAAGGCCGTTTGGTAACCATTATGATTTGTTCCGAAAGGTTAATATGATGTTTTCTCTTAAAATTAACGCATATATGTACATTGATTTTATTGATATATTGTTTAAAATGCACCATGAACGACTTTCAATGGTTTGTATTGTAATAACTTTTATTCTTGATAGCGATAGGGAAGTTTGAGTATAAATTTATGAATAATTAAATCCTTTGTAAAATACTACTAACTACTAATTAGCAAGCTAATTCATAAATTATAAATTGTTTTAGAAAATTTTTCTGATTGTGGATCGAAAGTACAGAACTGGTTATCGAATATTCTCTAATAGAATATCGAATATTCTAAAAGTCAATGGCTACCGAATACCTTAATCTTTACACGAAATATGTCATAAAATTTAAGAAGTTATAAATTATCAAAAACAAACATATGAATTTACTCATATTTAACAATGTACAAAAAATATCTTTCTCTTTCAAAAAAATAAAACCATTCCCTACTTCCTATCAATTTAAAACCAACGCTTTTTCCCATATTCCATTCTAAAAACAACCATTTAGTTGAAAGCAACAGAACGACACACAAAAATAGTTCGATGCTATCGTCTGCAATCGCAAAGGCCGTACCACTTTGGAATCGTTTTATTCTGAGACGAATCGTGAGCGACCGTGGCGGGAAAGTAAGGCACGGGGTCGTGGGAAAATTGGGTCCCGACTCCCCCACCCACCATCTGAGACATTGTTGAAGTGACCACACCCCTTTAGAACAGCCAAATGCAAAAAAGAGTAATGTCCATGTATGAAAAAGAGGCAATGTCCATAGGAGAGTTTCCTTAAAATATCTTTTCTTTGATATTTTAGTGAAAGAAGTAGCGTGTTTGGAAATTGTCTGGTGACTTGAGCAATTTTTTGAGAAAGTGAGTGTTGTATTCATAAAGGAATCGGTTCATAGAGAGTTTCCCACCATGCAATTTTATTTGCAATTTTGTCAAAGGACGTGCTTGTACGGAAATATTCCTGAGATTATATATAAGTTTTTTTTTAATGAAGCGATTGTTTTGTTCAGCGTGGTGATTGTTTTTGTTTCGGAGTTGAAAATGTTGCCGAGAGTCTGTTTTGAATTACTACATGTAAAAAGGGGTTATATCCATAGAAGATACCCCTCCCCCTTCTCCACTCTTTTTTTAAACATTTAAGTATATGAAGAAACATATATATATAAAAAATTGTGGAAGCAACGAGAACATTTAATAGCACTCAGGGCTGTGTTAAGTTTTAATAAATATGCATAAAGTTATCAAGGGTTTCAAGGATACACTTAAATATTTGAATCTTAATAAAGTTAAACATTCCCTTTGGAGGTATCCGACTATTTCGAATAAATCAGATTTTGCCAAAAAATAATGATTTTAACAATTGTTATCTAATTTTAAAACTAAAATCGTTTCTAAGTTTTAAAGTATTTTGAAACAGAATATTAATAATAAGTAATTCTAATTAAATTCTAGAGAAGCCTAAGAATTAAATAATTCCTGATATTTAAAAATACTGTACTTACGTAAGCATTAATAATTGAATTATTAATGATAATTATTATTGTATCATGATAATTTTGTAACTTAAAAAAATTAATGCCTAAACATTGTTTTAAAAGCCAAGTCACTTATTTCAAAAAGTAAAATGTAACTAATTTTTGTCTAAGCTTTAAGAGAAAAATGTTAATTTTTTTATATGGCTTTAACGTGTTAAAACTGTTTCGCATAAGCTATTATTGAAAATCCAAACTGGAAAAACGATACTCATAGTTTGATTGCACCCATTCATGATTTCATAATATGCAAAATACGTGTCGTAATCAAACATTATTTTAATTCATTTTTTCAGACAGTTATGCGATTCTTGAGAAGTATAGAGTGACGAAATCAATTTCATAGTTTAATGCATCAACAAAAGAGTGCATGAAATGATTGAAATGAAATCTCCATAAACTCATTTGGCTTATAAAGAACACACAAGGAATGACACAATTGTGAGGGCGTTTTCATACAAAAACAAGGTGATTTCTTCTATGTCGGTATAATAATTGAAACTTGATATACATCTGTTTGTCAATCATTAATGATAAAACATTTGAAGTTCACATCATTTGCTTTATAAGTAAACAAAAAACCACCAACCTTTTATTAAAATGTAAATGTTTTTCTTCGTTAATGGCTGTTCAAATTTGTTTAAAGAAAAGCAAATGTGTGTGTGTTTTATTTCGAAACAGAATACTTGTAAAATTTTTGCATAATAGTTTGTTCTATAATATTTGAATAACAGTTACTTAGTGGAATGCACAAAAGTGGAAGATGAGAAATGTAAAATTTAAAATTAAAAAACACACGCCTTCTAATAAAGTATAAAGCAACTTTATAACTTATTTAAACTTATTGTTTTGCATTCAAATTCGCCGGGATGTCCAATAGTGTTTTAACAAATGTACAAATTTTAACTTTAGATATTTTTGGTGCATGAGATAGTGAGTTGCGCCTACTACATTCATTATATGTCACGTGGCCACAAATCACCAATATTTTTTTTTATTTTCATTCCAAAGGAACTGTTGTCACTCAAGACGCGAAACATTCCCATTATTTTTGAGAAAAAAAGTTTTAATCGTTTAGACAATAAGTTGCATGCTTAGGAAGATAGCGTTTTTCCTTTAAGCATTGTTTGCAAATTTGTTTCTAACAAAGAATACTATCAACACAATTAATATCAATTCCCTTAATATCATCTGACACTTTCAAATGAAGATACCCAAATGGAACGTATGAATGCGAATGTAATTAAAAGAATAATTACACCAACTTTGGCGTCACGCTACACACAACTGTTAATTCCAAATTACTTCCGAACAATAATGAAAAAAGAATACGATTTATTCTAAGTTTAATAATCTGGCTGTTACTTCTCCTTCAGAACTGGGCGTGCCAGAACCATCAGCGATAGTCATAATTCCTATTGGGCGTGATACCCCAGCTTATGAGCAAGATAGATGCCATTATTTTATCTATTTTCTTTTCGCATTGTATCGAAATGAAGTGATTTAAAGATGGCGAATCACTGCAGAAAATTATTCGCTTAAGCCTCGCGTGGAACAATGGGTTTCGTTTTTCTGGAGCTATATGGGAACCATAATCTTTATTTTTGTTTACGATTAGAGAATTTTTTTTTGTTGGTAATGATGTAGGTCAGTTGATCGCCGTCTTGTTTATTGTTATTTTGGCTTAGTTATCGACCATAGTGTGTTATAGATAATTTAGGTGGGAGAAATGGTGCATTGTTTTTATAATAAAGCAAGTATGAAAGAGTTTGTCATAAGTGAAACTAGACTTATGGCGGATTTAGTTACATAAATTATATTTGTCTTAACGAAACCTTTCATATTACAGTATTAAATTCCCTAGAAGCTATATAAATGTTTTTTTTTATTGAAATATTTTTCGGTCAATGTTATGAATTTTTGTGAATACACAAGTTATTAGATTGACCGAACTTTATTCATCTTGTTTCGTAATTTTGTTTTGTCGAAAACCTCTACGAGTTTTTTTTTCAGTAATTTTTTTGTTGGTGTCATACTGTTAATTTAAATTACAGTTCCACCATTTCACAACAAGTGTCAGTTAAAAGTTATGCATCATTTATTACAAATCGAAAAACCAGTTATTATTGCTTCAAAATTCTTAAAAATACTAAAAAAATTTTTCCTGTTGACATTTACACAATTTGAACAACACGCATACATCAAAAAGTTATGTAAAATCATTTTATTCATCACCATTACATGGTAATTTTTTTATTACGGTGTATTTTTACACCGATATATTAAAAATACATTAACTGACATGTTTTTTTTAAACTAGGTTGAAAGCCCGATTGCGAGTTTACTCAAATCATGTTTGAGAATAAATTTATGCTACTTATAATGAATTTCGATGAGATAATATTCTTGCAGTTATATGCGTATGTAGGGGAAAAAGTTTCTTAAAAGTTAGTTTTTTTTAGTTTGACGTTTAAATGTTGTTTTTTTAAATATAAATTTCGAATTACTTTTTAAATAATGATTATTTAAAGATATTGTAGGCAATTTAGTAGTGATAGTAATTCCTCGATTCCTAAAAAAAATAATAATTGCGAAAGTATTAAAAACCTATTTGTTTCGTCAAACGTTTTCATCAATATTCCAAAATTTCGCTCTGAGGATCTATAGGTGCCTTCATTATATTACATAGAGACCACCCCAGAAACTACCAAATTCGAAATTTACTTTACCCAATCAAAAACTAACTGGGTTATTAAAATAAAACATGCATATACTGTAATTTTTGGTGGAATTACCTTTGACATCCATATTATTATAGCGAAATAGCCATTATGACTTATGACTTTCTTGGTGGGGGGGGGGGGGGGAGTTCGCCGAACACTGCGACTTTAGGTCTATTATATTCAACCCCAGAAATGACACAAGCACAAGAGACACACAAAGAAAGAGACGACACAAACACATAGACAAATAACAACATTTATTGACGGACAGAAGCACGCCTTACTAGGATTCGAATCCGAGCCCAGCGGCTCCAAATGCTAGTCCTCCATCCTAACCAATGCGCCACCGGGGCGGCTTAAATGACCATTACTAATTACTTTACGATAACGTTAGGCTATCACAGTTCCTTATATCTTATCACGATATTTAAAAAACATTTAAAATAGAAAGTAATCTCAGTCCCAACTGGACCCATTTCTAAGAATGCCTTTATTTCCCTTTCCTCCCATCGACTTGGCATTAGCGGTCAAGCGCAGTCGCAACTGGCGAAACAAACAAAGCGTAAATGAATTAATTACTGTATTTCTCGTTTTTAAAAATGTCAGTTTATTGAACTGTCGCGTCTTCTTTGAGATTTTGGCGAGGAAAAAAGTAATTGCTCAACTGGGCGTTCATTTTTCCTTTGGGGTAGTGAAGAGGATCATTGTGGACGTCAATATTATAGGTTGACAGGGAAGTAACAGATATTTTAGTAAGAAATTAGTGAAATCAGTGTTACACACTTTCAATGCATAAAAATGTTTTTTTTTTAATTACTACACTGTTAAAACAAACGAGTGAATTTAAATCAGTCTGAGCTAATTTTCACTCTTTTCAGTGTCGAAAATGCACTTCTCCTATATGAGGGGATTTCACTCATTTGTTTTAAGAGTGTACACTGTTAAAAATTTTGTGCTTGCTTTCACCATAATAATGGTTCCTAGTAGCTGCAACGGCTGTGTGGTGAAGTGTTTCACCATATTTTCGGTATTGGGTTGAACCGTTTCTCATTTTCTGTTTTCCAAAACTTGAAAAACGGTTCCACTGAATACCGGAAATATGGTGAAACATTTCACCACCCAGCCTTTGCAGCTACTAGGAACCATTATTATGGTGAGAGCAAGCACAAATTTTTTTAACAATGTACAAGTTGTGTTCTAACAATAAAAAAATTGCATTGCGACCAAATAATAATGGTAGCACAAAAATTGTGTTGATGTCGCAACATTCGTGAATTATTTCGAAATGTATTTCAGCATCTGCTATTTAACCTCTTACGACCTGGCGTCTCCATTCGGGGACATTTTTAAAAACCTTCCCCAAAAACAATTAACATGTTAATTAGTTCCGAAATTGACCTGGTCAGATAAAAGAAAATCCAAATATCAGTTTTCAGAATTTGATTAAAGGTATAAGTCATTTATATCCAGAAAAAATGAAGTTGAAAGAGGGTCAATGCAATTTTAGAGTTCTTAAAAAAATTCTCAAAATTTTCAAAAGTTCTTTTAGTAGTTAATTTTAAAGGCATTTTGCATTAAAACAATGTTTCAATAAACTGTGAACTACAAATAATTTATCTGACCTTTTTAGTATTTATAGCGCAAAAAATTTGTATTTTTAAACCTTAGGGCATGTAACTATTAAACATTATTTTTTCAAAAATTACTTTGCAAAACATACTTTTCACCATATATTTGTATGAGAAGTATGTTTAGATTAAGAATACACATGCAGGATTTCGCTCGGGTCTTAAGAGGTTAATATTTCGGAAAAATATCTTTACTAAAGCTTAAATATGTATATTGTGGTAGATTAAAACGAATTTTATTATTTTTATACATATTTTAGAAAGTAATATCGTTTACAGTTTTTTTTTTAAATCTATAGCGCATGGATATGAAAATCGTCTCCTCTCGCGATTGTCATTTGTGTTTCAAAAATTCTTCATTTATCATCCACACAATTCTTGTATTAAAACAACAACTTGCCATTTTTATACAATACTTGTGTTCTAAGTTTGAACCATAAGTTTTTTTGAGAGTGTATGAATCAGTTTTGAGTTGGAATTCAATTAACCTGTAAGCTGTACAGGTTCCTAACCATCATCGCGTCATTACTAAGGGTGGACTGGCTTAACCTTTGTTTTGTCCCTTCTGGCTTGGCGTTTTGTCTTTTTTACTTGCATTCAACCTGGTAAATGAATTCCTAGGCAGTATTGCTTTTTGACATATTTTTTCACTGTTTCTAAATGGTTAGTTGTTTAAGAATTCAATTGTTAGCTGTAAAGTTTTTGTAGGGGAAGGTGGGTTCCCTCGGACCTATTTTGACTTGTCAATTTTTAATTTCTTAATTACTTGCAAAAAGTGAATAAAAATATTTTTACTAAATACTTTATGTTGTTATACACAACATATATTTATTTTAACATGTTATTTAAATGATTTCAACTATTAAAAAAATAAATACAGAAAATTGTAATTAGGACCAAGGTACACCACCGGCGGTGTACCTTGGTCCAACCGGTAGTGTACCTTGGACCAATTATTAACAGGTATGGAGACTCGATTTACAGTCCGAAAACCAATATTTATTAGCAACATAAATTTCAAAAATACATTTTACAACCTACTCTTATTTCTAGCCAAGATTGTAGTAATTGGTTATGTTAGGTCAATTGGCTTAGTAAGAGGTATTATTGCCTTAGTTTTTTTTAGTGCCCTTTTGGCTTTTTCAGCTGCAATGCAATCTTTCTCAGGTGTATCCGTTAAAATGCAGCATAAAATTAAACTGTTATTTCATGCCATAGAAAAACATTTGGCTATCTTTCTGTTATAAATTTGAAAAAACAACTCAAATATTCCCCTCTATGTTTATACAACTAGGCCTAAACGTAAAAAGGATGTTCTGCTTAGATATTTATTATAAAAAATATCTTTAGATGAGCATGCAATAATTATTTTCTATATTATATAAATATGGCTAAAATTTTATCGGCTTCCATAAATCTAAATAATTAACTACAAAAAAAATTCTTTATCACACCAAATAAAAATTTCTTACAAATTTCCATTCTTCTAGATTTTACAAATCAGGGTTGCATATTAATAGCTTAAAATACTTAATTTTTCAAAGGAAAAAATTTATTTGAATTTTAAAATGGGTTTTTAACAATCTGAAGCACATAAGACCTATAGTAGTGTACCTTGGACCAGTCCAAGGTACACCACTTGTATTAGGTTCGAGGTACACCACTTGGATACTAAAAACAAAATAGTTGACCACCAAGTTAAGGTTAGACTTAACTTAATTTCAAGCACACTGTTTTATAGCTAAAACTTTGCTTTATATTGCATAACCATCGTTTCTGAATAAACACTACATGTTTGAGTAAAAAAATACACTAAAGAATCTGACAAAAATTTACTTTTGAACTGTGAATTTAGTTTTTCGAAACCTCTTTAATAAATTGACCTTTTAAACAAACAGATAGAACTTCACTGAGATCCTTGGTAGCAAATATTTTAACTGCATGTGGTTTTGTTTCAATATCTAAGCTAATCGAGCTAGAATCAACATAGGTTCGAGGTACACATACGTCCAAGGTACACCACTTACCCCTAATGCTCCCAAGCAGCAGTGTTCGTTAGCATAACGTTGGGAATTTTTTTTCTCTAATGGGGCTGCAACATTGGCGGTCAAGCCTTTGCAGACTCGGCAAATCCCCCACAGCTGAGAGCCTTTTTTGTCGCACAATCTAGGCGACTCTCCCTATCTATTTTGACGCGTAGATTACAATGAAGCTGAGCTCTCTGTGGATGTTAAAATATGCAGATATTTACTTTTGCCACGAAAACCCAAGCCAAATTGGCCCACCAGAGATCTTTTACATGCTGCAAAATCATGCATGCCCATGGTTTTCCAATCCATAAAATCCTACGACTCAGCCAGAGCTTGAACCAGTGATCTTGGGCTTACGAGACGGACACTTTTAACCCCTCAGCCTCCTCTCTGTTGGGAAATTATTTTCACTGTTTCTTACTGGTTAGATTTTTAGCCAACTATTCATATCAATTTAGTCAAATGCGTGAAATCCCAGCCTCAGAATTTTGTGGGTCTGATGTTAGTGCGTTTATTGGCAATTAACGTGACAAAGGGTTAAAGGGTATCGCAATATACCGTGGACCCACCATCTTCCAACATTTCTTAAAACTATTTTTGAAACTATTTATATTCTTTCAAATAACAAGGTTCATAAGTTGTATATATTTAAAATCATAAGCTGAAATATGTTGAACTTTTCAATACTATTATCCTTGAACACCACTTACTTCCAACTCCTATGAATGACAATATTTTTAAAGAGAATTCGTTACAAAAAATAACTTGGTTCGAATCTCGCTTCAGACAAAGATGGTCATTGAAGTTTAGGCTTTAAGCAGCAGGTATAATGACCAATAACCCTTGTGTAGCAAAGATACAAATATCTCAAATAAAATCGATCTAAAAGGACACAATATCGTACGATGTTCTTTCGATTTTATTATGATATCCCAATTACATTGTGATGTCGGGTCAATATCTCGATATGATTATAAAATATCCTATGCAGCAAGAGCGGTTTTTATTACATGCAATGCAGAGTCCTGTGACACCATCTAAAAAGCTAGGTTTTTCTCCAGCCCTATTCCCTGTCAAAGTTAACCCCTTTTTGGGAAGATTTCGATAAATGAGTAAGGACGCTTCATATCGATAATCGTCGGTTATTATTCGATTTCAGAGGGCCGATAATGCCTGTTTATAACTCTGTCAAACCATAGATGTCCGTCTGTCCACTCATCCACATCAGCTTTCACTCACAGCTGCTAAATATAAAGTGGCAGTCTATGATGATTCGAGATATGCCGGCGTTTTACGATCGTGACTGAGGAAATTTCGGATTTTTTAGAAAGGAAAAGTGGACAAAGTTTACATTGCCGTGACATTGGTCTTTTGATGTCTCCGACGCGACGGGCGTGGCGTTTTAAAGTTTTTGGAGTACGTGCTTGACGCCGCCTATACTTTTGATAATTGTCACAAACTATCATACATAAAAGTAAAATGTACTTTATGTTAAACAATATTTGTTTTACAAATATGACTTTTTTTAATCCAAGGACTTCTGCTTAATCTAATGATTAATCAGAAAATGGGCGAAAGTTTAAACTTTTTTTCACTACTTTAATTTCAATTTACAATAATTTTTTTTCCAAAAATTGGAAGGTAATTCTTTAAGTTTGAACTTTTAGCTTCCAGTTGTTGTTTTATTTAAAATTGTATTGGGTTTATCATCTAATAATATATAAATCACTTTTTTCAATTTCATTTCACTAGGAATATTTCAGATGATGTGAAGCTCTTGTCTTTTCTTCGTACTGCGATTTCATTGGTTGCACTTTGAAAATGACTGATATCGATGAAAATAATTTTTCTTTCTATGAAAGCTTTCTTTAACTATATTGTTTTGAACAACAAGCAGAAATATTCATTGAAAACTCATTTTCGAATAACAAAACATAAGTTATTTAACACAAAAAATTAGAACAAATTGTTGCAGCTGTTGTTATCCACGACGTGAAACAACCCAATTGTTGTGCAATTTAAATTTCCACAAAGTTATTTTTTTTTCGTGTCTACTACGTTGTCGAAAAGTGAAAGTTAAGCTGAATGAAACCCTGTGCTTTGATGACCGCTTCTGCAATTTGTTTGGATATTACTGTCATAAAGATCTATTAATGATGGCAGAATTCCAATGTCTCTCAAATTGACACTCATTGCCGGTTATTCAAAAATGTGGTTTGGTGTAAGCTGCTGGCAGTAACACACAAAATTATACTGATACAGTTTAAAAGTGATTTTTTAAAACACAAATGGAATTTAGAAAATAAATTGTCTTTCACAGCCGTATTATCTATGTATATTTAGTGTGGCACTCTGCACTCTTAAAAATGAATGCTCAAAAACGACGAAATTTTCCTTAATTTTGACGATCCATTTACTGGCAAATGCTCCGAGTTTTCGTTTTCTCAAAGTGAGGAAATTTGAATCGTCATTTTTATGAGGATTTGAATGTCGTCTAATCTAAAGAAATATTTCGTCATTTTTGAGCATATGAGTACAACAATGAGATTCAGTTTCCTCAAAATCAAGATACAGAATCGTCAAATCACGATCGTAAAAGTGAGGATTCGCGTTTACTCAAAAGTCATATGACAGTTTGACGAAACAATCCTCAAAATTAACGAAATGAGGCTTGAGGATTCATGAATCGTCAAAAATGAAAGTGTTATTTCTGAGAGTGCGCACGATTTATAAATTATCATTCCAAACAAGGGACTGATATCCTCGCTTCCTGTTCCTCAACAGTTTGTTAGACCACGACAAAAGGGTGAAAACTCGCCCTGTCTGCCGCAGAATAATGGGAGTCTTTCTACACATGGCCGGCTCCATATAATTTGGCGATCCTATCACCAGCAGCTTGTAAAGCACAATCGGTTGCTCCAGGTTTCAGACTTTCAAAAGCATGGAAAATTATCTGATTGGGAAGTTTCTTTTAAGGTTCCTCTGAATTAAAACGAAAGAAAGCATCAGGGCACAATGTGGGTTCATGATAGCTTTAACGGGGTGACAAGAATGCTCATTTGCATGATGTCTTGATATTGCAAAAAAAGATTTCTTCTCGGAGTTAGCTTCTGGAGATCGGTTTTGAAGGCCCTGCATTTGTCAAACCTTCACCCTGCATTGTTTTATATATTGGATATTTTGCTTTAATTTAATTTAATTTTGCTCTATTCAATACCTTTTTTTAAGTAAATTATCTTTAATACACTCCTTTGATGATTTTGTACTGGCAAACATGGATTGGTGCTAACTCTTAAGTAAAAATTAGTAAAGAAAATATAATGGCCAAACGTAGTTACCAGTTAATGTTATGAGTTTATACAAAGCTTATTTAAAGGAATAGTTTATAAAGCTATTAGACGAAATAAAATTGTTTATTAGCCAGCGGCCAACGAGCAAAATATGTAGCTTTAACATACTGTTTTTGGGCTTCAATTGAAGGCTTCTTCTAAAAAAATATTACAATTTTAATATTAAAATTTTGCAAAATCAATCTAAGATTTAGAAGTATGCTATTCAGATAATTGTTAGTATTGTTTAAAGAACTCTATTATATAAGATCTTTTTAATTAAGTAAATTTGTTAATGATGTTAATATGTTTTAGAAACTCTGTTTATTCCTTAAGTTTCTTATTTGTGATAAAACTAAAACCTGAAACAACATTTCACGGTTGTGTTTACAATTTGATTATATTTGATTGTTTCTCAATTTTGTTGGATCATTCAAAAATCATTATTTAAAGCCAGTAAAGTCATGAGCAATAGGATGTTATCAGTGCTATCTGATGTTAAAAGGTCGTTAAGGTTACAGTTACGTTTCCGCCTCGTTAAATTAATGAAAAACGATCTTTCAATAGAATAAAACCGGTTAATTTAATTGTGTTGTAGGTCATTAAAGGCAACTTCAAAGTTTTTAAGAATATGTTTTTGGGTGTTTGGCTTTAATTCAAGCAAACGATTTCATATTCTATTATGCAAAAATTACATTTTATAAAGAAAAAATGAATGGTTTCGTAGAAAAGCATGTATAAAAAAGGCTTAGAAATCATTAATTTAATTCAGTAAGAAATGTAATGAATACTATATGATACTTAAAATGTTTTTTTTTAATTTATTGAAATAAACCGAGGCTTAGATTTTTATACGCTATCCTTCAGCCATATTAGATACAAGCTTTGCCATTAGGGACAATTCTAAAAAAAATCAAAGGCACAATTGTTTCAAACTATTTGTAAAACGACCTTCTTTTAATATTTATAGTGGTTTTTACTCCAGCTAATAGTCTCATTTCTTGTATAAATGATTATTTTTTTATTAAAAGTTATCATAAATATATCAAGTTTAACCACTTATGTGAAATATTCGTGAGAAAAAAATAATTTTAACGTTTTTGTAACATTGAATTTTCAAGGACGGTGTGAGAAGCACGATAATAATCAAAACTTGTTTAGGGAAAATGTGTCAGATAACTAGTAAAAAATCTTTCTTTTAAAATCAAAACCGTAATGGTAATTTAAATAAATTACAAGGATCAAATGATTGAATATAACAATGAAATTATGGTTTTATTTTAAAACGTTTATAATTACAAATTCCTTCAAATTTTATGGTTTGATATCCCGTTATTTTTTGTTTAAATATATGTCATAGTTTAAAGAAAGAGTTCAATTACAAAATAAATAGAACTATAGATTAAAATAAGACATTAAAATTATTCAGAATAATTAGTAATAACAATAATTCAACAGTCATTTTAAATTCATAATAATTTAACTATGCATAGCTTATAATAAAATTCATACTACAGGAATTCTTCATATAAAGGGAATGCATGATATTTCATCTGTGAAAGTTTTAGTCATTAATCCTTTCAGTCCCAATGACAATTTGGCATCATCATTTTAGATTTTTTTTTCTGATCGTTTATGGCCATCTATGATATCAAAACGCACATCATTCGATTCTTCAAACTTTTTCTATTAGAAAATGTATTTTATTAATCCCTATAGATGTCATTTAAAAAAAAAAAATTATGATCAGAAACATGATGACGCCAAATGGCATCACTGGGACTAGAAGGGTTAAGCAGCGATGATATAGTAAAAAATAAAAAAAAATTCTTTGCAAACTGCTGAATTTCAAAGGGTTAATAATATTCATATCGAATATGTATATATAAATTACCATACCCTACGCAGAAGTTTTGAAATGACCACTACATACATTTAAAGTAATTCCATTAATCCCAATTCCTTTAATCCATTGTCCACGTAATCCAATTACGATTTGACACGGACGCTTTCACTTTTGCTAAACTAACTCAACAACTCTGAATTCTGTTGCGAAAATTCTTTCTTTCTTTGCTAGACCAGGGAAACCAGTCAATGTGAAGGTCTCATTGGGCATCGGGGCCGAACAATTTATACGTTTCAACAGTTCTGTGAATAATTTTGGAAAAAAAAGAAAGAAAAAGAATTGAATAAGTGTTTTTTCACTTGTTGTTAACAGTGCCACGAATAACCTGTAGCGTAACTGTGATACATTTGTTCATATCATTGATTAAGAAGTTTTGAAATAAAAATAATTTTCAAAGTTATTATTTTAATACAAAAAGTATGATTGGAAGAAATTTTAAATGCAATTTTATTTCGTTTTTTGTGCATACGTAAAAAAGTTACAAAATAAATAGTGTTAAATTTCTAAAATACCTTATATATTTTAAAGCAAGTGTTAGCATTATTCATATTGGATATGTATATGTTACCGCTAAAACCCGAAATCAGCCAGAACTAGAATTAACTAGTAAACACTAGGTTTAACTGATGCCAGGCGTTACGACCAGTTTCCACTAGCTAAAACCAGTTAAAGCCAATTAATACTAGTTTTGACGAAATAGATTGGTGTAATCTAGTTTTAACTATAACACACACTTATATTAGATAAAACTAGAATTAACGAAAAATAATACGATTTAGGATCCTAGGTTTTGGATTAATTTAGTTAACTATTGGGCTGAAATGCAATGAAATCGTTCGGATATTGAAAGACACTCCATTAAAAATGGCACATCGAGTTTTTAAGGACTCCATTGTCGTAATAAGGTTATAAAATTAACGTTCATAATAAATAGAAAGTCAAGCACTTGCAGTTAATTCTAGTTTTCCGGCTTATAACGGTAACATATATAAATTACCATACCACATGCAGAAGTTTTGAAATGACCACTATAAGGGTCCATATTATGAAAAGTGCCAATTTACAGATGTGATGAGGCGTTACAGGTCTGACGAAGACATTAAATTAGTTTATAAATCATCGAATAAAACTTCAAAATGTACTGATAAACTATGCTATAACGTTCGATACACATTTACCATTTTCCTAATATCAACCCAAAACTTTATTTTTCACAGTTTAAAAATTAAAATAAGGTTTTTCCATTTCAAATTTGTTCTATTACAAGCCACTGTTCTTTTTTAATGTTAGTAAATTAATTGAAGCTATGGGTGTCGTTATTGGATAATTTGAGAAAAGGTTATATGCAATTAAATAACAATGGTTTGGTTTAAGAAACATTGAATACAGTTTTTGCATAATATACCATTTAGGAAAATAATTAAATGGGTCATTCATAAATTTTCCTCAAAAATAATGTAAAATTTAACTATTTGTTTAGTCGATGGGAATGGAAACTTTTATTTTTATGGAATACTCTTTCATATAATATTTGCTTAAAGTACAACTTATTCTTATTGTGTTAATGATATTACGTTTAATATATATTACAATTTCAAACAAGTTGTTATTGAAAACAATAAACTAACAATTGCATAACATTTTAAATTTATGGTTGATATTTATCTTTCACACTTTTATATTTTTAATGGTTTTTAACTGAATGAATTGACACGTATAAAATAAATATTTAAGATCTTAAATAATTAATCAATAAATTTAATATTCTTATTATTTAAAAATACAAAATTCAATAAGTTTATTTTTCTGGAATAAAATATTAAAAAAATATTATTCACACTAAAATATTAATGATGATAAATTTGACAAATGATGAAGACATTCGATGTATAAAAATTTATAATGCTACGTTTTCATCTAGACAGCAGAAAAAAAATATTTCTATAATATAATTTGATGTTTACTGAATATCCGGCTACTTGTATCTTTAATTTACTAAAACTTAGTGAAATCCTTCCTATATAAAAATAGAAATGCCTCTTTTTTTCCCAACCAAAAACAATTACAAGAACACTTTCACAATCGCCCCTATAAGTTCCCTCATTAGAAAGAAAAAGTGAAATCCCGGACAAGAAAAGAACCACTTTCTAACGGTCCTTTCTCCATCATTACCTACTTCTTGGTTCAGCAGTTTCGGGGCTCTTTCCTTTTGCTTTTTTTGAACCGGTTCCCCGCCTTCTTGGCCCCACTTTGCGACACATTCGGGCTTCACTCACAATCAAAGGCGCAAGCGATCCATGAGCTCTACAACTCCAAGTGAACTTACTTACTGGTCTGCAATGTCAACATGTCATATTTCGGAATGAGAAGGACTGTGGTCAGTGCTACAGTGAAGTTTATTGAAGATTTGTGCGTTTGGAATGGTTTAAGAAGTTTCTGAATGGATACTATTGTTTGGGACGGCATAAATTGATTTCGGCAGTAGTGGTAATTTTTGAAGAACTATTTATGATGAATAACAATTATAAGTAATCGTAAAAATTTCGTTTGAATTTTACGGAATGTTCTTACAATCGGAAATTTGTTAAAAACTAAATAATACAAAGTTTTAAAAATTAAAAGGATTCTTTTATACATTTTTTATTAAAACAAAATCTCTTAAACATAAAATTATAAAATATTTAAAACTATAATTTTTTTTTTGTATTTATACATTCTTTTATTAAAATTTATTTTTTCGGAATATGGATATTAAGTGTAGAACAATTCCATTTTTCCAATTAACTTTGAAGGTCACAAGTAAGCATAGAAGAAAATAATTCTAATGATTTTTTTTAATATTCAATGTTATGGAATGTAAAATAATTCATTTTTGATGGAATAAAATATTTTTTGCTGTAATTTTGTAGAAATTTCCTTAAATACTATTTTTATTTTAATTAAATTTTAAAAATTCGATTTAAATTTTAAAAATTATACCAAAAATAATTTATCCTGAAAAAGTGAATGTAAATTGTGAAACTGCCAAATATAATAAAATATTTCTATATTTTTGTTAATTTTTTTTATCATTGTAAGAATTTAAATCCATCCGTTTTCAAAATTTTCAAAAAGGAAAAAATAAAAATAAGCGAGCAATTCGAAAACCAGATAAATTTAATTACCAACTATTCGAAAGAAAACCCAATTGAAATTTATTAATATCAATAACCAACTATCACACACGACCTACAAACTCCTCTAACTCATCTGTGATAAAATTAGAACTCAAACAACGCAAGAAACCGAAATAAAATTCCAATATCCGGACTTCACTCTGCCCAACACATGTCACCAAAGACTTCCTTCATCCACCCATGAGAAACAGCACTGAGAACAAACACCTATAGTCCGAGTTTCCTGGACTTTTCTTAGCCCGAATGGATATCAAGATTATTGTTATAGTCTGGACATCTGTGAACAAAAGAAACCACGAGGAAGATCGCGGCAAATTTATTTATGAAGATGCACAATGTGATGGATGAGGGTGAGTGAACTTTATGGGATTTCAATGGATAAAAAATATTACTACACAATTCGAAAATGCCAACTAGTTTTTGCTGGTACGATTTAAATTTTTAACTAAAAAATAACTTTTATGTTTATAATTTATGCCTGAAAATATAATTTATGTGTTAATAATTCATGCCGGGAAAAATGAAATAATTTTATTGAGTGAACTTAATGGGGACTTCAATGGATAAAAATATTATTACACAATTCGAAAATGCGAACTAGTTTTTTTCTGCTACGATTTAAATTTTTGACTCAAAAAATTAACTTTACGTTTATAATTTATGCCTTAAAATATAATTTATGTGTTAACAATTCATGCCGGGAAAAATGAAAAATAATTTTATTGAGTGAACTTTATGGGACTTCAATGGATAAAAATATTATTCCACAATTCGAAAATGCCAACTAGTTTTTGCTGCTACGATTTAAATTTTTGACTCAAAAAATTAACTTTTATGTTTATAATTTATGCCTGAAAATATAATTTATGTGTTAATAATTTATGCCGGGGAAAATGAAATAATGTTATTGAGTGAACTTTATGGGACTTCAATGGATAAAAATATTATTACACAATTCGAAAATGCGAACTAGTGTTTTTAAATTTTTGACTCGAAAAATTAACGTTTATGTTTATAATTTATGCCTGAAAATATAATTTATGTGCTTATAATTTATGCCGGGGAAAATTGAATGATTTTATTAAATGATTATATTTAAATAACAGATTGTGAAGTCTTTTAAAACTATTTACTTCAGAAATATTCCACCGATAAAATGTTTTAAAAAATAGCGTACCTGAATTTAATCTTAATTTAAACTTATTGGAGGGCCTATTTTGGAGGGCTAAAGGTAAAGTAGTTGAGTTCGAAAAAATATAAATTTTGCTACATTGTAACTTTTGCGGTGGTTTAATATTTGATAGTATATATTTCTTTAATTGATGTGGTTTTTTTTGTAAATGATAATGTTTTTTTTTTTTTTAGAAAATTAACTTCACAATTGAATCCTTAGTTTTGCAGTCGCAGTATTCAATTTTTTATTCATCGGCAGCATCCATAAAAAAAATTTGAGAAATAAAAAATTTAAAACGTTTTACAATCAAAAATTAATTATCAATACAATAATAGAAGTATTATTTCCAATTTTTGTTAATATGTACTGTGTTTTTTTTTAGAAAAATAAAAACATCTTTACGGAAAAATCACAGATAATTTTTTATTGAAACCAGTTCATATAGCATCTAACATGAATTAATTAAGTCCAATTGCCTGCATGAATGTTTTCTAACAGTAATTAAAAATAAACTTAGCATTTAAATATGTTTATCTTCAAAATAACTATTTGTTAAAACAAACCATTTTTTTGAATAGTCTAAAAATGAAAAAATGATAATAAAATTACCAAATAAAAATTATAATATTGTAAATGATAAGTTTTTATTACTAGGTTATTTTTTGATGCGCTATTTTTAAATTAAAAGTTTAATAACTAATCATTTTAAGAACTATTAATGAAACTTTCCAATATATTTAGTATTTATGTATATTAAATTTTCAACATCTTGTAACATTTTGTAAATTGAGGATAAATTTTTAGAACCGTATTTTTTTAAATATATAACGCGAAATATTTATCATTGTAAAGTTTTTCTAAACTCAGTTCTCCCCACCTTAAATCTAAATGAGAATGTAAACTTTAAACTTCAATATTTTTGTATGGAGGAAGCAGAGGGATACTATGTAGTTCAAATAGGGTCAATACAGGTTTGTTATGACCATGGTTCAGGAGTAAAAAAACACACAAACATTCTTATAATTAAAACAAGAAAATAATAAATTATTAGAATAATTAATAAGTATGATATATTTACTTAATAAGCAAATATGTCTTAGTTGCTTTGCATAGAAGTTAATAATTCATATTTATAATTACTTAAATACAATTTCTAGTGGACATTAATTGCTTTGAATATTAGAGTTAGTTGCATATTTTGATTAATATTGTATAATTAAAATAAATAAAACAATAATTAGATAATAAATTTTTAGATTTGCTTAAATATTTTCGAACTGTTGAACGTATTGTAATTAAGCTAAATTGCTTTCCTTATAAAATTTTAACTTTAATCACCATTAAGAAAAAATTCTGTAGGCTTTTCAAAGTTTAATTATTCCAGTGCACTAAATTCAACTGTTTTTTTTAACTAAGATACTTAATAATATTAGTAATATTTTGGGGAATTGTAATGTGCGTGGTAGGGTAGTAATCTCACAAATACTAAGTTTTTTTAGACGCATTTTTATTAAAATTCCTTTCACTATTTTGCAACTTAGCAATCTATTCGATGATATATTTAATATGAGGTAAAAATATTGCATGCTTTTTTGTTCTTGGACAACAACACTTAACAGTAAAGCTTATTTTTGAAAGCGAATGCATGAAAATAAATGAATATTGACTAATAAAGAAAAGTAACAAATGCTTTAAATTGCAAATTTTTTGAATGAAACTGTGGAAAATGAAAATCATATATACTTCAAGCACATCTTTTCTTTCCATTCTATTATCATAATTTACATTATTTAATATAAATCCATTATGATATTGATTTCTTCAATTTGTCTGAATCACTTTCGTGTTACCACTGAATTAAACTCCTTCTGACATGATATCATAACGAATAACTTAACAATCCAGTTACAACAAAATAAACAAAATTATGTTATCCTTCTCACTCAGAATAGAAGGTTAACAGACTGTAAATTTATAAATATTCTGAAAAAGGAATATATTATAGCAGAAACCTCAATGCCCAAACTATTTTAGCCTTCTATAACTAGCAATTTTCTACTAGACGAAAGTCGCATACGAAATGGATTATCTTTTCTTTATAAAACTAGCTTTACGTACCTCAAATTTTGATATGGACATGTATAAGGATATGTTTGTTTTTGTAGCTTTGACGCGTATTATATTGTCAGCGCATAAGACGGTAAATGGGTATTAAATTACTAGAAAAGAGAAAAAAAAATACATGTTGAATGAACTATATTGCAGTGATTGTTTTATAATAAATACAAAATACGTCATCATTTGTATAATCATTATTAGTATTTATAGTGAGGCTTAAGATTTGTAGTGGAACATAATCGAGATTTTAAGTTTTTTTTATTGTTTTCACTATACCTGCTTTTATTAGTACAGCATTTAACTTTTAATATTTGTTTTAAGAAAAACTTTGACTAAGGACAATATTATTGAAAATTTAACTTCTTCAGAAATTGTAGCAGTTAATCAAGATTTGGATATGACTTTTAAATAAACAATATGAAGCTTGCAAATAATAAATCAGTAATAAATTATTGAACCAACGAAAGTAACAAACAAAACCAACAAACAACTGAAGAAGCAAACCAACAAATATGACAAATGACAGTGAGTGCGTCCTCTAGAAGGGAAGAGCAGAGGCTTTATAGCCCGCTCGCTAGAAGAGACAGTCGCAAGAGACATACAAAGAAAGGACGACACAAACACATAGACAAATAACAACTTTTATTGACAAACACAAATATCTATGCCTTACCGGGATTTGAACCCGAACCCAGCAGCTCCAAAGGCTAGCAAACTAACCATTGCGCCGGGTCGACAAACCAACAAATAAATGAAGAAACAAATTTGTAACAAAATAAGGAAATGAATTTCTTAGGAATAAGCATTTGTGTGTGCATAGATTTCACTATAATCAAAGGAGATAATTGAGTCTTCAATCGAACAATTGCATATTTGTTGGAGGAAGCCAGATCGGAGTCAAATCATTTAAATGTTTTTATCATTAATTTCAAGAGTTCCTTTTATTTCCGTAATTGGTAGGTACAAATACTCACCAAAAAATCCGCCTCCAACGGCCTTATGAATATCGTTATTCAAATCAGCCGTAATGTAAACAAGCATCTATTCTGAACTCTACAATTTGCATTGCCAGAATGTAAACATCCCTTTTGCCCTTCGTCGGTTCATTTGAATATGCGGTCTTTTTTTATGCGTCGATTAAAATCGTCCGAAAGGATTCATCAAATTTTCGCTTAATTTTTCCTCAATTTGTTGGCAGAGGGTGGCAACCGCCCGGTTGAACGACCTTGTCAAAGGGGGACAAGGTCATTTCCGCTTCCAATTCTAATATCATATGTTGGTTTTATTAATAGTGTAACTGGTAACTCTTTTACCTATTAAAACAAAGCAGAGCGCATGCCTTTGTCTGGTTTACTGTGAAGAAGATTCTTATTATTTTATTTCTTGATGATTGTTTGTGGTTTTTAATGTATGGCTTCATTGTGATGAGGCTATCGTTCCAGACATTGGGTGAATGGATAAAAGGAACTGCTTGGCAAGGACTTTGTTGGATAAACAGTCATCCGTAATTTTAAATAATTAAAATTTTAAATTGAAGTAAAGTTATATGTACTTCAATGACACACAATTGATACGAGTCGATAAGGAAGTTACAACTGAGAGTTTATGTATGTAAGGGTTCCTCAGTTATTTTAGCTCATCAAAAGACTCGAGATTAGTTTGGACAGACGCCTGTTTACTTTACAAAGCATTGATTGCTCCTTTCGTTGCAATAATTACCATGCATTTAAGGTTTACTTAAAAATAAAAACAACGCTGAACTAATTTTAGTTCTTATTAGGAGTATGAAAGCATTTGATGATTTTTTATTTCTCTTGTTACATTAAAAACCGAAATAAAAATATCGATTATAATAAACAAGTAGGTTTGAAACAGAATATGTCATTTAGACTGCTTCCACACAAGTTTGGTGCTCAACAGGAAAAAACACGACTTTTAATTCCATTCTAGACATTTACACTCTGTCACAGACCGAGGATAAGTCACTAACAAAAACAACATTTACATGCTAATTACGCTTGTGTTGTTTATTTTCTTGCAAAAATTCAATAACAATTCCTTGTCGTTTGCTAAATTTATTTATATTACGAAGAAAAAGTATTTAATATTCCTCGATCTTAAATAGAAGCAAAACATATAACAACATATCACTTTCAAAACCTAATTAAACAGAAGGATTTAAATACCATTACTTATAAACAAAATGCAACAGAAAAAATCCCCTCTTTGGGAATAAATAGTATTAAAATGTCATTTATTCATTAAAAAATGTTTAAATAGAATTTTTTACGATGCGTTTTAGTGTCATATTTTGAGACTTAAATTTGGCTTGCTAAATCTTTCCAAGATGGCCAAAATATACTCCAAATATGCGAATTATATGTATTTTCTCTTTAGCCACCATTTAGATTTTAACTTGAAATTGTGTCGATATTAATTTTATTTTTTAATGTTTAGACAAGCTCACACAAAGTCGCCTTATGCAGGAAAAACATTTTAAAATTGATGTTTACACTAATTTGTCGTTAAGAAGTGACCACTAAAGAGCTATTATTATGCGCGCTTTTTGTGTCGTTCATTTTATTGCCAAATTTGTCCTCAATATAGCCAAATTGCCATAAACTCTAAAAAGTTTTTTTACGCGCAATTGAGATTTTAATTTCACTTAACATAATTAAAAAATTATGGTTTAACTGGGATTTATATGAAAAACAATGTTGACGGTAAGTTTATATTAAGGTCAAGTTTTGTTCCACGAGAGTTTGCCTTATCAAGCTCATTTTGGAGTTTGGTATTATAATTTAATATAAAAAACGAAATGTAATACTTTGTAATGGACGGGAACAATTAAATAAGCTTTTTATCCAATATCATATTAAATGGTAGATATAATAGAATTTGTTCTCCTCAACTTGAAATATACCATGCCATTTTGAATAGATATGACTTACAAAAAACGATTTGAATACGAAAATCGGAGTCTTTAGTGTAAAAATTAAGAAAAGATAGTAATAACTACCAATTTCACCATTTTAATTGTCTCACTAAAAATAGAACAAAAATGTTATAACTATCTCTTTTCAAAACCTCATTAATCTTTTATGTGGCTCGTCAAAAAACAAACACTTTCCTTATAATCAAATTTTTCTTCTGTTTACCAAGATAATCCAAATACTTAATCAGCATTTTTGATTTAATTGAGAATCATTAATTTGAGAATTTAAAAACAAAAGCTTTTTTGTGTGAATTAATTGCGAAATTAAAAGAGCGAAGCCAATTACTAACTGTAATGAAGTCACTGGAGCGATTATAAGCATGTTTTCCTGTAAGAACTATGTTTTTTTATTTTGTTTTATTCTTTTATTTTAAAAATTACTTTTTAAATTTTTAATTAAATATTTAAATGGTTAATTTAAAAAAAAATTTGGATTGAAATTTCCATTTGCACCACAAGGAAATTTTTACTTAAAAAAACATTAATGTAAAATTTTCGACAGAACAGATTCGGTAGTTTCTCCTAAGCTCACTAAGCTACATAAGTTTTTTTTTTTTAAAAAATATATTTTTTTTTTTTAAAGCAGTATCTCCGTTTAATTGAGTAGCAAAAATGTCTTGAAATTTGTTTATTTTAATTCACTCTGCGGAAATCATTCAACTTATTGAGAATAAGTTAACATTTTTAATATTATGAAACCATTATTTCATCGCTCCATTGCTCCATACCTTTATCTCTCTGTCTTCATCGTTCCATAACTTCATAGTTTCTTTGATCCATTGCACCATTAGCTTCGTCATTTCGTGGCCCCAACCAATTACCCAAAATAAAAATTCCATCACCTCCCTTCTCTTTAGGGGAAATTTTACAACATTCTTTCTAGCACTTATGTAATCTCATTTACAACTATTTAAAATTGAAGACTTAATTACAATCTCCATAAAAGTTAATAATTGATTATCCCTCTTCGTGTAGCGAAGGAGGTTTTTCCAAGTACACTCTCAGAAATAACACTTTCATTTTTAACGATTCATGAATCCTCAAGCCTCATTTCGTTAATTTTGAGGATTGTTTCGTCAAATCACGTGACTTTTGAGTAAACGCGAATCCTCACTTTTACGATCGTGATTTGACGATTCTCTATCTTGATTTTGAGGAAACCGAATCTCATTGTTGTACTCACATGCTCAAAAATGACGAAATATTTCTTTAGATTAGACGACATTCGAATCTTCATAAAAATGACGATTCAAATTTCCTCACTTTGTGGAAATGAAAACTCAGAGCATTTGCCAGTAACGGAATCGTCAAAATTAAGGAAAATGTTGTCGTTTTTGAGCATTCATTTTTTCGAGCTTAATCTCATTTACAACTTTTTAAAATTGAACACTTAATTATAATCTCCATAAAGTTTATAATTGATTATCCCTCTTCGTGTAGCGAAGGAGGTTTTTCCAAGTGCAATTACCTTTCAACATCCCCAACTCTTCATTACATCAAACCATCTCGAGGACAAGTTGAGCTTCGAGGCCTGCCCCCGAAATCAGCTCAATTATTTCCCAATCAATCTGGAAAGTCCACACTGGGGAATAATGGATTTGTCAGATATTTAGGTACATTATAAAGAGCTGTTGTAAGTTTGAGCTATTAAAGATTTGGGATATTGTGTCTTAGAATTCTTCTGTAAAGTTTTTTTTTTTTAGTATTTTTAGAATTCACATTTTTGTAACTTTCCAGAAGATTTTAAAAGTTAAGGAGTTTTTTTTTTGTTATTAAATGTACACTCTTAAAACAAAAGAGTGAAATCCACTCCAGTTGGAGAAGTGCATTTTCGACACCCTAAAGGCATGCATATTTTCTCAGACTGAGTTAAAATCACTCGTTTGGAGTGATCCTGTCGGAGGTTTAACACACAAAGGATCCTCTCCAAAAGGAGAAGTGCATTTTCCAGTCTGGAGGAGTGAAATCCACTCAGACTGAGGTAAATTGGGGGTGTTTGTTTTAAGAGTGTATAGTTTTGTTCGTCTACTAGTTTTGATAAGTTTACCAACATATAGTTTGCATGAAAGTATGCATCAAATTTTGTCGTTATTGTTAGCCTTTATCCTTAATAATAAATATTTACCAAAACAGTGTTTCAACAAGTAATTGATAATGGTGGGGTTTCTAAATGACCTAGCAGTAGACATTTATGTAGCTGAAGTAAAATAGCAGGGTCTAAGGAGGAGGGAAAACGATCAAAAACGATCCATGATATAAACTGATCAAATTTAAAACTTTTTATTTAAATAATTTTTAATTTGAGAACAAGTCTGTAATATTTTTTATTTTAAATTGTACATTACATAATAATATACAGTAATGGTCAAAAGTGTGGACATTTTTTTTAAAGTTTCATGTTTTTCAACATTGTGTGCTTGTAGAATATATTATTTTTCACATTTGGAAATTTGTATTACTAAATTTTACATTAAATTACCTTCAGCTTAATGTATAAACGTTTGTATTTAAGTGAAAATTAATACATTTTACAAGCACACAAAGTTACATGAAACTTAAAAAAAGTGTCCACACTCTTGTCCACCACTGTATATTTTTGCAATCTAGAAATGGAATTTTCCTTTATTATCCCTGCACATCACAAGAGCATTCCTTTTCGGAAAACCCATTCCAACCAACAAGTAAAAAACATCCTTCCATTCCCTTCCACAAAACCACAACGGTAAATCCCTCCTTCTCCTTCACCTTCCACCAAAAGTTAATTAATTTAAAAAAGAAAAACAGCAAGAAAACAACTAAACCGAAGACAAAAGCACACAGCCTCATCAAGCGTTCCATTATCAACCGGAGCAAAACGGAGAAAGTGGACTTGCCCGTCACGCTTCAGCGTGACCCAGCGTTACACAGTCCGCCCTTAATAAAAAGATTTCTGCTGTACAATTGTCTTCGAAGGACTTTTTGTTAGGGGAACTGTGTCGAAGCGTGAGTTTTTTTATGTGTGCTGCCGGGGCTAAATTGTCCTAATGATGCTTAAGAAGCGATTAGTTTTCTATCTGTATCAATTATTACCCTAGCTTAAGTTCTAACAATAAGTCGCTGTAGGAAGTTATTCGGAGCAATTACATTAAACCATTTTGTTAATTTTTTGTTATTTATGAACATTTATTTAATTGTATAAGATCTATTATGCTTAGTTTTTTTCATAAAAAATGTTAAAAGCATTTTTTGGAAATTATAACTTTGTATACTTTTATACACAAATTTAATAAAAAGATTTCTGCTGTACAATTGTCTCCGAAGGACTTTTTGTTGGGGGAACTGTGTCGAAGCGTGAGTTTTTTTTTATGTGTGCTGCCGGGGCTAAATTGTCCTAATGATGCTTAAGAAGCGATTAGTTTTCTATCTGTATTAATTATTGACGCAGCTAAGTTGTTGACAATCAGTTGCTGTGGTAAGTTATTCGGAGCAGTTACGTTAAACCATTTTGTTATTTTTTTGTTCTTTATGAGCATTTATTTAATTGCATAAGATATATTATGCTTAGTTTTTTCATGTAAAATGTAAAAGAATTTTTTGGAAATTATAACTTTGTATACTTTTATACACAAATTTAATAAAAAGATTTCTGCTGTGCAATTGTCTCCGAAGGACTTTTTGTTGGGGGAACTGTGTCGAAGCGTGAGTTTTTTTTTATGTGTGCTGCTGGGGCTAAATTGTCCTAATGATGCTTAAGAAGCATTAGTTTTTTTTTATCCGTATCAATTATTGACGCAGCTAAGTTGTTGACAATCAGTCACTGTAGGAAGTTATTTGGAGCAGTTCTTACAACGAAGGGGACACAGTACCTCAAAAATGGCAAAAAATGTGCGAATTTGTTTTTATTACTAAAATTAAAGTTTAGAACGTTCTAAATACGTCCACCAAGTTTTAAAAGCGTATCTTTATTTTTTAAAAAAAGTTATTATACTTTTTATGCAAAAAGGTAGAATAAAAACTTTAAATGCGTTTTTCTTGGTGTTTATATTTCTTTGATGACAAGTTCTTTAAAACACTAAGGCTTTTTTAATTGCTTATAAAAGTCTAAGGAATTTTGTATGCAGTCTGTCAAATATTTTAATATTACGAATTGGTATTAAAATTGTTTTCAAAGGTAATACTATTTTATAAAAAAAATTAAAGTCGAAAATTTTCGAATGTGCTAAAATAATTTGGGATTTTCTAAATACAAACTTTTTTTTTAAAACAACTGCTGAACATAAATCAAATTTGGGTACCAATTGTTATTTAAAACAGTTTAAAGTACACGAGGAAAAAATTGGGTTAAAATATTTGTATTTAAAAATGCCTTAGCATTGTCCTAAACATGCTTAAGAGAGGTTATCCATTTGTTTTTAGCGATTAGGAAGCTAAAGAGTGAACCATGAGTCGCTGTAGGAAGTGATACGGAGCAGTTCGTATGATTAAAAAAAGTCGGGGGATTTGTTTTGTTATTTATGAAAAAAAATTGCCGTGTTATGGAAAAAATATCTTTTCTGCGTAGTTTTTAACAACAAATTTAAATTTAAAAATATTTTTTTGTAAAACAAGTTATAGTTTTGTATACCTTTATCCAAATTAAAAAAATTTTTTTTTTTGCTATATACTCTTCATACTCAGTTTTGTGAACAATGATTAAATGAATATATTTTTTAAAAATAAAACACGCTTCTTGCTAACTGTTTTTTTAAATGTATGTTTAGTTATAGTAAAATTAACATAACGCTTTATTTGCTATAGTTGAAAATAGCCGAAATAATTTTTACGGTACCGCGTCCCCGTAATAAAAAGATTTCTGCTGTACAATTGTCTCCGAAGGACTTATTGTTGGGGAACTGTGTTGAAGCGTGAGTTTTTTTATGTGTGCTGCCGGGGCTAAGTTGTCCTAATGATGCTAAAGCGAAGTAATCCATCTGTTGTAGAGCGATTGGTTTTCTATCTGCATCAACTAGCGTAGGAGCTAAAGTGTTACAAATCCGACACAAAATCCAAAACTTGTCAGTCGCTGTAGGAAGTAATTAGGAACAGTTCGTACAACGTTAAAAAAATATGTGGATTTTTTGTTGTTGTTAAATTTATTAACATTTATAAGGATGGCTGTGAGAAGTAAGCATTTGTTCTGAAGCTAAAACTGTAGTATATATTTCGTAGTTTATCAATAAAAGTTTATAAAAGGGACTGTCTAATCAAGTGCTAAAAATAATATTTAAGTAGGTATCTATTTCTAGTGTACAATAAGAAATTACAGAATTTTTTCTTTCTTCAAATTGACTTGATCTCATCGCATCCCGTAATTGTTAGTTTAAATTTTAAAATTTATAATTTCGGTAACAATGTTATCCAAATTTTAGTTGTATTTTAAATTGGTCTCTATTTAAGAGATAATAACATTTTGCGTGGTTATGCTGAAACGAGAATTTAATTTTTTGTATGTGTGACAGGGCAACATAAATTTTTTTACAAGCAACAATAATTACCAATTGATTGAAATCGTACAGAATCCAAATACATCGTTTTCAAATACTTTTTTCGTTAATACGATATTTAGATAAAACTTTTCATGTACTTACATTAAGCTTACCTCTCTATACATTAAACGTACCCTTACTTAATTACATTAAAAACGTACCTCTGGTAAAATCAAATTTTATCCATATATTACAATTAACATTTCAATTGATCGACTATTTTATCTTTAAATGCTTTGTCACGTAAAAGCTGCCAAAATCACTATCAGATTATTTAAGAGAATAAAAACTAAAATAAATTATGTTTTTATTAACATTCAATTAACCATATTGATCAAAAATCTACTTTAACTATTCATACTATTAAATAACCCCGTCAACTTTTAATGCATTAAATTTAAACATTAATTCCATGTAAAGACCCATACATCACACATTTTAAGTCATTAATAATCGTGTGCTAATTCAACTGCCTATATGCCTTGTCAGTTTATCCCACTTAAACACTTAGATAACTTAAGAAATAAAATGTAATTATAAAGAGTCAGATTTCATTAACATTTATAATAATAAAAACCACTACGATTTTAATCACATTTAAATTAAACACTCAAAAAGAGTATATTTTATTTATTTAATCCAATAAATAACCACGTCGAAAATCTATTCATTCCATTGCCATTTAATATTTATTCATATCTCATTTATCTGTTATATCACATCTTAGCTAAGCGCCAATTCATCTTCATGCGGTCTGTCACATTACAACTCTCTCCAAAGTAATTACAAAGGGTCAGATTTCTTTAAATTCAAATTCGAATCCCATCAAAAACCTTCATTCACATTATACCTCCGACTGAAAGTAAATTCCCTTAACCCTCTAATGCATGATTTTTTATTTTCATCCCAAAAAAATATATATGTATCTTCAATACTCATACATTATGGGAAAAATACTGAAAAAAATTTAACTGCATTAGGTTTTAAATAATTTCAATTTAAAAAAAAAAATTCCATGCGACAAAAACCAACTAAAAAATTCCAATTTTGATAATAATGACTAGAAAACTACTAAATATATTTTAAAATAACCCTTTTTAACTATATATAATTTTTCAAAACAATTTATTTGTATTTAGTACTAAAATTATTCTACTTTGACTTACGCCAGAAAACGTAATTTCACAACAGTTAATAACCTCACTCTTTAATTTTGAATACACTTTTACTACTGTCATTTATGAGGGTTATTATTACCTAAAACTTCAGAATGGAATGTAATAGATGAAAAAAATACAAATTTGTCGAGATTGAGGTCTACTTTAATAGAATAAAGTGGATTATGTAACTTGTTACCGAACGGTAACACTATGCATTAGAGGGTTAAGCTTTCCCATAAATAACCCCGCCAAAACTTTTAATGCATTCCCGGTAAAGAATCCAGAATCCAAATACATCGATTTCCGTACTATTTTTGTTCGTACACTAATTTAGAAAAAACGTTTCATGTACTTACATTAAACGTACCTCTCTGAATATTCAAGTACCCTTAGGTAATTACAATAAACGTGCCACTGGTAAAATTACACTAGCATTCGAATAACCATATTGGTCAAAAATTCCACTTAAACTATCCATACTATTAAATAACCCCGTCAACTTTTAATGGTCTCTGACCAAGCACACAAGCCCGAAAATATCTGTCTACTAACCAACCAACAAACCAACTTTAAATGCATTAAATTTAAACATTAATTCCATGTAAAGACTCAAGCATCACACATTTTAAATCATATCATAATCGTGTGCTAATTCATCGTCATACGCTTTGTCAGTGTATCCCGCCTAAACACTTAGATAACTTTAGCAAATAAATTGTAATTATAAAGAGTCAGATTTCTTTAATGTTCATAATAATAAAAACCACTACGATTTTAATCACATTTAAATTAAACACAAAATTGAGTATCTTTTATTTATTTAATCCAATAAATAACTACGTCAAAAATCTATTCATTCATTGCCATTTTATATTCATATCTCATATATCTGTTATATCACATCTTAACTAAGTGCCAATTCATCTTCATACGGTCTGTCCCATTACAACTCTCTCAAAAGTAATTACAAAGGGTCAGATTTCTTTAAATTCAAATTCGAATCCATCAAAAACCTTCATTCAAATTATACCTTCGACTGAAAGCAACTTCCCTTAAACTTTCCCATAAAAAACCCCGCCAAAACTTTTAATGCATTCCCGGTTACGACTCGTATATCAAATGGCGTCTGTTAAATCATATCTTAACTGAATGCCAATTCATCTTCATATGCTCTGTCACGTTATCACTGCTAAAACACTTCTCGTATTCCAGACTGGTATCTCAATTACGTGGTCTCTGCCCATTGGGTTACTAACGAAGGCACGGACGCCCAAAGGTCTTGGGTTCGTGGCCGAACACCGAGCCTGGAAAAATAAACGGGGTGCATAGCAATGCACTGTTCAATCAATGGGGGACAGATTGCGTTTGGGTTATTTTTATGAAACAGTCTTGTATAGTTTTGGGATTTTCTTTAATTGATACTATTATTTAATCCCCAATATCTTCTTGTTAGTTTAGTTTGAATTATCGTTGCACTAGATCTACGCAAGGGCGGCTATGGGAGAAGGGCGTTGTAATTTTGATCATCAGTCAAGTGAAAAGACGACATCTGAGTGGGCACCTTACGCAACCGGGAGATATCGGATGCTGTGTTGGGACATTTCAACATATTTAATGGGCATTCCCTCTCATTGCGTAGGCACCTAACGTAACCGGGAGATATCACATGCTGTGTTGGGATATTTTAGCATATATAATGGACATTCCCTCTCACATTCCCTCATTCGTCATACATTTTGTTTTGGCTGCACTGACCGCTTATAGATCGCAGTTATTCTGGCGATACCCGGACCGGAACACGTGACCTTTCGCATGCAAGGCGAACTCTTTAACCGACTGGGCTCCCCATCCCCTGGGATTTTCTTTAATTAATATTATTCAGAGGAATTCCCCAATACTTTCTTGCTCCGAAAAGACGCCTATTTTTATGAGAGAAAATTATATGTTTATCTTTCTCAAAATTTTAAGACTGAGGAGACTTGTCGGTAAAGAGCTTGGCTTGTATGCGACAGGTCCCAGGTTAGGGCCCGGGCACTGAAAAATAAGCAGCCAGACCGTCTGATAAATAATAACCAGTGTAGGAGGGAGTTTCCCGTTAAATATGATTCAGAGTCCTAACATCGCGTACGATGCCGCTTGCATGGATGCATGGATGCATGGAAAGTTGCATGGATGCCTACTCAGATGTAAAATCGTCACTAGACTGTGATTCTAAATTATCACGCCTATCGTCAATCGCCTTTGAGTAGCTCTAGAACCAACGATAGTTCATCCAAACCCTCCTAAAGTTTTATGAAACTTAACTATATATTTTTACAGTTAAAGTAATATAAATTTGGAAGCGTTATAATTTATTTTATAAAGATGTGTTTCATACTTGTATGGTTAAAATAATCTCTTTAAAAGAAGAAAATGGAATATTAATTACAGTTTTAAAAATAATAGTGCGAGTATTAGAATTTTTATATGCATGGCATGCATTAATATACATTAAAAGAGCTACACTCTTAAAACAAACACTCCTAATATAACTCAGTCTGAGTGGATTTCACTCCTCCAGACTGGAAAATGCACTTCTCCTTTTGGAGTGGATCCTTTGTGTGTTAAACCTCCGACAGGATCACTAGAAACGAGTGATTTTAACTCAGTCTAAGTAAATATGCATGCCGTTAGGGTGTCGAAAATGCACTTCTCCAACTGGAGTGGATTTCACTCTTTTGTTTTAAGAGTGTACAACTTTTGTGTAAATTATAGTAAACTCCAAAAGTAAACTTTATTATTAAATTATGAGTAAACTTTTTTTAAAATCAAAAACAATAAAAAAATATTTAGTCAAAATTTAACATCGACAGGGTAGGGGGAATAACTACAACAACCCAATGGTGCATTTTCTCTTATTTTCATCCTCAACGAGAAAAAATGATTTTACGCTACCTCATAGTTATTCTCTTGGAAATTTAGCGATATTTTAATTCAATCAAGTTAATAGAAAACAAGTCGTTCCTTCTTTTCTTTAACAAACAGGTGATAAGTCATCTGATAATATGTTTCACATTAACGGTAATTTATAACTGTTCCCTGTTCCTTGAGGGAGTCAAAGCTGTTAGAATGAATTCTCGACCTCGAGTTACGGATGTCACCCTTGATGATGGATTCGAACTAGATATCGATAAGTCTTCAGTAATTCCCAATCAAGGACGAGCTTTGAATTATACTTTAAATGCATATCCCACTATTTTATTAAATAAGGCAAACGCTCATGCTTGTTATTTATCTAACTATTATTTTTTCCATATGAAGTTTTTAAAATATACAAATTCAAAAGTAAATAATAGCTTGTTTTTACCAGTTGAGTTGTTAATTGTTGAATTGTCTTTTAAAACAATTATATAGACTTAAATATTTCGCAATGTGTTTATTTTGTACGAATATGGGATTTTTTAAAATGTACGGTAGGTTAAAAAAATTTATACTGTATTAAATATAAAAAATAATTGTCTAAAAATAAATAGCTAGAATTTATTAAACAAAATATTTAATTAATCAAATTTAACTTATGAAGGTTCACTTTTTTCACTCAATGCAAAAAAAAATATATATAGATTTCTTTAACAGTAAAAAATGCACAAATGGATAACGTTAGACAGTTAAGGTAGGCCCAAATAGGAATACCCAAATTTCCCCCAAATTCTAAACTTTTTATTATTACTTTAATCTTTTCTAAATTTGGTTTAGGGATTTCAAATATAATGAATAATACTATTTAGGCATTTTTTTAAATTTAAATATAATTTATTTATTTTAAACGGTGTTTTTCTACTAAAAAACGAGGTTTACGCTAACAAGTCTACCACATTGAATTTTCATCCTATAAACATTAATTATGTGTTAAATTTTTCATTTTGAACTGATGCATGCAATGACCCTCTAGAGTTACACACAAATTACAAGAAAAGAAGTTATTTCGAAAAATGTCATAAATTAACCACAAAAAAGGATTTTTTTGATAAACTTTCACTTGGACATTAAAAAAAACTTATATATTTACACCAGATGTTAGAGGTTCATGGCACAGATATATATTTAAATAGCATCTGTAAAAAAATTCAGGTAAATGAATGTAAAACTTTTTGTGCTAGGAGTGTTAGCGTAAACCCCTTTTTGTTGTTGAAAAACATAGTTTAAATTAAATCAATTATATTTAAATAAAAAAATGCCCAAAAAGCATTGTTCATGATATTTGAAATAACTATGCCAAATTTGGAAAAGATTAAACCAATAGTAAAAAATTTAGAATTTTGAGTATTCGCCTACCTTAAGTTTCAAACACTGAAATAAAGGTGTGCTTTAACGTATCGTTGTTGTAGAATCGGTTTATAAGCTGATTGATAATACTATGATATAAATGGTTTTTCCGGTGAATAACCAGTTTAAAATTTAAATTATTTATGCTCTATTGTTTACTTGTATGTACGATTACGGTTTTAAGGTTGTGGAGGGCAATGATTGATGAGATTTATCAATTTCATATAAAATGTGTAGTTTTCGGAACAGATTACGATAATAACCTCATTCCATCGATGGTAAGTTGCTCTATATGAACATTCTATGCATTGCATTTTACACCTTTTTTATTCTTAAAGGAGAAGCGTTTTTTAGATAAGGCTTTCGCAGACTCGTCAAATTCCGCTATATTGTGATCAATTTTTTGGTAGCCTATTTTGGCACTCAGTTTAATATTAAACCGAGCTCGCTGTAAATTTGAAAATATGCCTGGATTTAATTTGCATACTGTGTGCATGTCAATTTTGTTCTTTGGGTATCTTTTATTTGCCTCATAATTGTATTGTACTATTATTTTTATTCTGAAAACTTGTTAACTCGGCGGGGATCGAATCCTCCATCTTGGAGTTCTGAAAAGGGCAATTTCATACTCTACACTCCAAAAACGAAAGATTGAAAACCACTCCTAGGATAAGTGAATTTTCGACACTGGAAATGAGTGAAAATTAACACTCCTAAACCAATCGTAATCACCCTAAATCGCTCTTAATCGCCTTAAAATCGCTCGTTTGCTGTTAAAATTGTTGGAGGTTTAACAAAACAAAAAAAGTGAAATTCACTCCTATAGGGGAAGTGCAGCTTCGAGACCGAAAGGAGTGAAAATTAACTCTGGCTGAGTTAAGATCGCTCGCTTGTTTTAAGATTGTATGACACAAGCATAACTTAGTCCCTTTTCTTGCAGTTTATTTCTTCTCATTAATAATTAATACGTTTTTTTAGATTCCATTTGCGGCATCATATACTTCGACATCATATAGTTTTGGCCGCGCTAGGAATCAGCATGGCAGCAAGGGCGCTGCAAACGGTCATTTGCTGGATATGGCTTTTCGCGAACTTTCTGCCATTTTTCATTCACGCTAAGCATCCATATACTCATCTGAAAGTAAGTACTCATTAAATTGTATAAGACTCCCCAATTAAGATTAGATATTAGTTGATTTATTAAGTAAAGGAAAAAGAACTTTTCACTAAAATAAGTAAAATAATAAAAGAAAATATAATTATAAGATACGTTTGACGAAGGGCAATGACGTAATATCAAGATTCGTTTTACTTGTTAGCTTGTTTTAAGTACTTCCACAATTTTAGAAGGGAAAATTCTCTCGTCATAAATGTAGTATTAATAACATTGTTCATTATTAAATTGATGGTATTCAAGGTTTTCTAAGGCCAACTAATCAACGGAATGAAACCAAATTTGGAATTAAAGTTATTGACATGATACAAAATATCATTCGAAAAAAAATGAAAATTTTCAATAGGGAATATTCGACTTCACTGCTGCCTTTTTTAGTTACGAATCCAGGAGTAGTAGTTATATGACAGTAATGACGCAGAAGCGATAGTGGAACAAGGGGCTTAGCCGTAGTTAATGTATTACATTTGGTTTAATTTCAACCATAAATTCACTGTACAAAAGACTATGTAAAAGGTTTTAGACTTTAAAAATATACCAAAGGCCCTGAATACTGTGAGTTTAACTATGGATAGCAAAGTTTTTTTTTTTAAACATAATTATTTTGATTTTTTTTTTGTATTTATATTTTTCATATTTTCAGCTTCATAAAAGAATGGACCCTGTTCTTCTAAAACAAACTTTCCACGTAGAATCTTATAAAGAAGGTAAGTAATTTTTTAATTTTTTTTAAGCATTTGAAGTTGAATATTTAAAACAAATTATCTCTATTTATTTCCTCGCAGTGTCCGTACTACTGATTCTGACGTTTGAACGCTAATTTTATAGTTTGCTGGTGAAAGTATCGAAGAAAAACAAAATAGTTAAAAAAAATCATATCGAATTAAAATTACACAGTATTAGTTTCTTTTTTAAAATTATTAATTTAACAACATTTCCCCATAGTTTTATGCATGAAAGACTGTACTGTAATAATATAAAACCATTTATCATTTTCTTTTGTAATTATAAAATAGATTTGAGGCTAGGGTTACTCTTTCTATAGCTGGCGACTGGGGGGCCTCCTAATCTATAATAATAAAAGAAAGAGTCTGTGTGTCTGTCTGTGTGTATGTCTGTGGATCGCAAAAGACCTACTTAGACTGCTCTAAAAAATTCGAAATTTTTAATATAGACTCCATTTAATACCTACGTGTGCACCTGAGGCTTAGATTTTTCATATTTGATTGAAATTTTTAATTAATATAATTAGTTTAAAAAAAACGTCATCCACGTGGGATTGCGGGACCATAACAGGGCTTGAAAATACATGGTCCGGGCCGAAACGGGAGCTTGACGCCATCCTCTATTAGTTTGATTGAGATATGCGCTCGCCCTAGGGCTGCTTCATCCTCTATTAGTTTGATAGAGAGATATGCGCTCGCCCTAGGGCTGCTTCATCCTCTATTAGTGTTTGCTCTTTCAGGTGCGCATGCGCCAACACGAATTTAATTTTGTTTTAATTTTGAGTGTATTTTCACAAGGGTAAGTATGCCTCTAAAAGGAAGCAATGCGAAGTTAACTGGTTTCCAGTAATGCGGGACCATACTGCTAGTTTTATATAAAAACGCGATAACACCTGAGTTGAACCCTAATGCAACCATTACAAGCAGCATCAAGACTTTATGCCACAACGTGTTCAACTTACACCATTTTTTATAGAAGTTATTTATTACTGAGATTTTTCTTCTTCTTCCACAATGTGTTTATTAGATTGAATTACATACTCTAATATATTATCTATGTATCAGAATTCGGAAGCAAATTCATGCTACGTAGTGAAAGCTGCATTTCCCGTGCTATTCTATCTTGTATTTTGTGTATGTATTATATTTAGACATTTGTAATTAACTCTTGTACCAATCTGTGCTTATGTTAAAAGTCAAACACTTAAACGTATCCTAACCACAAAGCATCACGAATCACCTTGAAAACGAATTAATACTGCTAACAAAGTTATCTCAACGTAATAAACATTGTATCTCTATTAAATTAAAAAACTCTTTTATTAAGAGATTTCCCGATAAACAACACATCGTTTGTACAAATCTCTCTAAAGTTTGACAAAACAGTAACGTAGATATTTTGAAGTTACAAAAGGATTTGTCTGTTGTTGAATGGCGAAAATATTGGACGCCACAATATGTGCGAGATCGTCCCTTTATATTACGTTAGTCAACGGTGAAAATGCAATGGAGGTGAAAGTATCCCATTTTGAATGATTTCAACTTGCTAAACACGAATATCACCTTAAAAAACGTAAGCTAGCTCTAATTTGTGAGTTACGGTCGATTTTTTTATTACATAGGGTACGGCGAAATGATTGGACGCATCAAACATAAAATAAATTACAGTCAATTTTGTTTACCGAAACCCTCAAAATTTGTGCACGTACAGGTTTTATTTGATAATATTAACATAAAGGTGGAAAAATATGATAAGGCGACAATTTCCTTGTATTTCGCCCGTGTTTGTTTTAGAAGCTGTATAATATCGAAAATAAGTGTTAGTGATAAATCTATAACTTTAATGCTTTGCAAATGTATTAATAGCGCTATTAACTTCTGTTATATTTGCGCCAAAGTACAATTTTCTTCACAAAAAAGAGCATCATTGCATGTTAAGAAAGTGTTTCATTTGGATTTTGGTTACACGATAGGAGACCAGGAAAACTGCTGGACTCCTCAAGTATGTTATTAGACTCGTGTAGCAAATTTATCACTACTGCTTTATAGAAGAAACAGGTAGTGCCATTTTCGGGGATGAAAAATGCATGCCGTTTTATGGAAGGAAATCGAAGGTCATTTTATGATTAAGAGGTAATCATCAAATCTTGTTAATGAATGTTAATTCTGCATCACCTCATCAGTCAAAGGACGCGTTATTTAGAAAAAGATAAAAACTAAATAACCTAAAATTCCTTCGACTCTGCGTCCGGTCCAACATGACAATGAACTCCCTGCTCTAAAGTCTCCAATGTTTTCTTTAGTTTTACTGAGGATAATAGCCATGGGTCTGCTAAATAAGCTACAAAAAACAACCATGGACGAAATACAAGGAATTTATTGCTTTTTTTGCACCACTTGCCGTGAGAACTATTCTTCTTAACGAAAAGGTATTAAGCTGCTAATATGGGTGCAAAAACTTTAAAACTTATCACCCTCCCTACTTTATATTTATGATGTAAAGTTAAAACTTATGTGAGAAAAAATTTAAATGGTTTCCGTCAACAAAATTGACTGTAATTTATTTTGGGTTTGGTACGCCCATTCATTTCGATGTATCCTATGTAATAAAATAAATGACAGTAACTCAAAAACTAGAGCTAACTAACATTTTATAATGTTCATGTTTAGCAAGTTAAAATCATTCAAAATCGGGTACTTTCATCTCAGTCGCAGAAATTTTTTGAAATTTTGTTGTACAGTGTCATTGACGCTTAACAAAACTGTGCCTGCTACTTTTTTTGTATTATATTTTTTTTCGCTAGACACAACCTAAATTCGTGATCCAATGGTTCTTGTCCATAAAGAGCGGTCATTGGTTGATTGGCTTCATTGGTTGGACGGGAGTTATTAATATAACTAACTTATAAGTGTTAGTAAAAGCTGTTTGTATCCCCGTGGACCGGAACATTTTAATACAACCATTGGAAATAGAGAATAAATAGCATCTTGCTGGCGAAAATTGAAGGTTTAAAATAGCATGCTTAATAGGGACGATACATAAATAAACTTCATGCATAAGAAACATTTATTGATGAAAAAAAAAACCTCAACGTATTGGTATTTCCATATGTGGTATTTCCATGCCATATTTTTCTTTGTGACAACAAGAAAAAACCCAGCCACAACAAAACGTGCTTATTTTTCAAAAAAGCCTTTCTGCCTTTTTTTGCACAAAAAAAAAAGGCAGAATAGCTGGTAAAAACGTATTACGGGGGAATGAGAGTGATAGCTTGGTGTCCAACCGAAGTCTTCTGAATGTTTTAATCCACTGGGGAAAAATAATTTTCAAGCCAAATTATTCCGCCTGTATTGAATATTTTTATTTACAACAAACTGTTTTTATATGATAAATGTAGCTGGCTTGCAGGGTTCGATAATTCTACTTTTTGAAATTGGTTTGAATATTTTAAATTTCAGTAAATATTTTTACAACAAAATATTGCATATAATACCAAAAGTTGAATTAAATAGCTATGTAAGAGCCATCTTGTAATTTGGCTTAGAAAACTATTTTTTCGTTTGGAATATCATGAAGAAAGACTTATCACTCCTATTCCCGGCTATCACTCCTATTCCTCCTTAATAAGATTTTGAAATAGTTAAATTAGTACTCATTAATCTCCTGTTAGTTAAAAAATACCATATGCCTTTACTTTAGTTATTAAGTAATGAATAGTAAATTCTTGAATACATATTACTTTAACATAAATTGATGCGTAGTTATTAGTTACAATTTTATTAAGCCGAGATAGCCAGTTATTTGTAGCCGTCATGTTGAAATTATGCAAATTAAACACGCGCGGCGTGATACCATCGCAAATTTATGCTGGCTTGTTATATGCTTGTTATGTATTAGTACTTTATATTGAGGGGAAGTCCGTAATTCTTATAATAAGGTAATTCCTATGCAAACAAGAATTTATTTTAATCGTCTGCCCTTAGACGATCGTATCGTCTGTCCTTAAGACTGTTTGAACAAAATCTAACTATCTTCTTTAAAGCATAAATCATTTAGAGAAAACATGTTACAGGTTGAAACTTTTGGGAATAAGAAAAATATTCAAAAACTTTATTGTATAGAATTTATTGTAATACATGCACTAGTAATTATGCTATAACGATGGCTCAATCAAAGTGGCAGAGTTTCAGAATGCTTTTTAAAAGTGGATACTAAAAATCTAAACTCTCCGGCGCAACAGCCCATCACTGGGCCAAGGCCTGCCGTGCCCATTTCAGCTTTCGTGACCTAGGGCTCTGGTGTGCCAATCATATGTCCCGTTAAGGTGGTCAGCCTCACGCAGAACCCCCAGTGTTTAGCTCCCAAGGTGCTTGGTACCCATTTTATCTACTCACTCAAAGGAAGAAAGGCTGGGTAAACCTCGCCCAGTCAGGGATACGATTCCCAGACCTGTGGCGTGGCAATGCGAAACACTACCACTGGGCCACTGGACCTCAAAATCTGGATACATTCACTTAAAAAAAAATATTTATTTTGATTTTTGATGTAACGTTGCACCAATTCTGGAGCAAGTTCTGGAGTAAGCTGGCTAAACTCAAATTATCGAGGAAACTTCCAAAAAAGGCTGTGTAACCTGGTGTAACGTTTCAAGGAGGCCAAGTGCATGCGCAACCATAATTGTGAAATCAAGAGAATTCTGAAAATATTGAGGATTCTATTGAGAGTAATCGGTAAAAAACGACGTTCTTGTAATCGAATGACTGCAAGAAAAGATTCTGAACTCTTATCTAACTTTTATTACATATATAACCATAAAAACTTTATAAAAAAATAACCTCAAAACATTCCAACAGAATTAAGAAATAAAAAAAAGGAAATTAAAGTGCACCTTAAATAGGTATGGAGTTTCAGTGTCAAGCTTTTCAAACCATTTTTTGGTGTTTAATCACTGTCTCTTTTTTCTCTCTTTATCTGCTTAAAAATCCAAGTTTAAAAATGAATTTAGTTGCATTTTAGTCTTTAAATGTGTAATAGTATGCAATACTTTGATATGTACATACGAATAAGTAAACGTAAGTTTAAATATTACCTTGAAAATGTAATTTTCTTTTTCCCTTTACTGTAATGTTTCATGTTTTTTTTCCAAATGCGTATACTAATGGTTTATCACGACACCAAATGTGGAATAAACTTTCTATTTACATTGATTCAAAAGTGACCCCTCTCCCCAAGTTATAGCCCGTATTTAGAATTTATTGAACTAGTATCCAAAGGTTATGTAAACGTTTCCTGCTTTAAAAAAATAATGACCTTAGCTTTTATTTACATAACTTGCCGAGACTGTTTAAAAAAAACCGATTAAAGTCATTTTCTTATCAAACACAAACAAACATTCATCATTCAAGAAAAGAAGTCGATATTAGAAATTAAAAACGATTAGTATTATCTCAAGTAAAAACTACAACTTTTCTTTATACACGAAATTTAAATAAATCCCATTACGATTTAGGGGATTTACATAGAAATGTACTCGACGAACATACAGGTATCATAAACAATACGGAATCCTTCAATTTTGATTGTCATAGTTTTTCAGTCGAAGCAAGATAGTAATAAATGTTGTAGGAGTCTAATTCATCAAATAATAGCCACGAAATCTTGACTTCTACAATTAAAAAATGCATAAAAATGTGATGATTTATAAAAGGAAAAGACTTGTTTATCGTTAGATATTTTAAATACAATATTTATGCGTGTTAAAGACAGCTGCATTTTGTTTCTTGAATTAGGTATAAAACGCTTATACCATAACCTTGAGAAAAAAATAGGATTGTTTGCTTTGTTCGAGAAAAAGTTTTTATCATTTTATACATCAAATGAATGCCTTGTAATAATTATATAATAATTGTTTTTTTAATAATATCTGTTTTTCCTAGCATTTATATCCAACCATTCTAAAATATATTAATAGTTACAAAGAAAAATGTATGGATGAAAATCTTAGCGAGATGGAAATCACCTTTTGACATCCGAATAAAAGTCGAAACAAACATTACAGAATTAAAGACTATGTAGTGCTTAATACTTCTATATTTTTAATTTTACGAATATATAAATAGTTCAAAAATGTTGCTTTTCTCACAATTAAATGCAAGCAAAACTTTTCATATCAATACAAGAATGAAACCATCTATCACCCACAAAACTAAACAAATTTATCTTTAAATACTATTCAAAAAAATATAAAATAAAAAATCTCGCCTTAAAGAATAATTAGCACCAAGACGTCATCATTCATTAATGCTTAAAGGTAAATGGAAAATTTGTCTTCTTTTTATAACAAAACAATCACTATCAAAGCGGGTATCTTTTTCCATATAGGGTAACTTTGGTCCACGCGTCGGGAAAAGAATTGTTTCTTAATTTCTCTTTAAATTATTTAATATTCTTAAAATTTTTTTTGGAAAGGTGGAAACATTGCCTTTCATTTCATGCGAAAAAATATAATTCTAACTCTGGCAATACTGCACATGACGCTTTCTTTCTTACGAGCATTCAAAGACAAAAATTTATTCCAACTTTTGTCTGGAACACCTAAAAAATATTGAAAATAGCTAAATGAAACACTCTATTTTATTCTTTTATTTATGGGATGAAAAATCAACCATTTGTTTTACTCTAAGTTGAAAAGTTTTTATGCTATATTTAAATATTAGTCATTGGGAAACTTTTGCCTATGAATGCGGGTGGTTCCAAGATGTAAAGATTTCTTTATGGAACTTTGCACTTGTATGTAAAAGTGTATTCTGTTTAACTATTTTTGAAGAAGTCTTACTTTTATGATTGCCCACTTTTATGATTACCACAATTTTTTTTTAATCAAACGATTCTAACCATTAAAAAGATATAGAGAAAATGCAATAAACGTACAACACTCAAATTCGCAAGTGCCGAAATGTTAACATTTTTAAATTCCTAATTACGAATACATTATTGTTTTCTTTTTATAATAAAGTCATTTGCTTTTTATTAAGATATTTTTTATTAAATCTTGCTTCTAAAAAGAGGTTACCTTTCCCTTTTTTAAAATAGAAGTTTATTTTTCTTTTAAGCAATAAATGGCGGAATAACAAGCGGAAAATAACAGATGCGTTACCTAAGAAAACACTTAATTCTAAATAACTACTTGAATAAAATTTGAACTTTATTTTTTGACTTTGCAGAAAACGGGATTTGGTTTTGCTGGATGCATTTGTTAATGTATTCAAATTAAAATATTTCCAGTTTAATCCCAGTTATTACTTAAATTAAATTTGTCATTTCGCAATATCAGAAAGATAAATGTTTGGTTCAAAAGTTGAACCTAAGAGATCAATTTTTATAAATTAGAACTTTAAAATGGGTAAACGCGTAAGTTTTTAAAGTAACGGAATAACTTTGCCTTTCCATTCTGCTTGTTTTGGCACATTTTCCATAAATATACGTTTTGAGGTTTAGACGTATATAGATTTCAAATAAACAGCCAGATACACAGTAACACATTAATAGTTTTAGTTTTGGGACAGCAGAGTCATCATTGTACTTTTATAACTCTTTTTTCAGAAGAATTCATTTATTTTTAATTTTTACACACATAAAATGATTATTTTATTTCTCCATCAAGAATCGCGTATAACATAGAAAAATCTAAGTTATTATTAAAAAAAATACGCCTTAAGTTTTCCAAAATTTAAATTCATGTGGGGCTATTTTCTGTCAAAATAATTTATTATGCTGGTTAAAAAAAACTTATAAAATTTAGTTACTTCCACTATATTAAAAAAACTAAATTTTTTCAAAGAAAAATTGTATCCTTATTGTATCAAGCATAATTCTTACGGTATGTTTAATTGTTGGAAAGATAAATCACAATTTTAAATAATCAAGCAGTTTCAAATTTATTTACTTTTTTTTTGCCAACCCAAAACATTACCCTGAAAATAATTGCACGACATCGTGCCTGAGATCCAAGATTAGTTACATCAATAGAAGAAAACAAAAGACATTTTTAAGTCTATATTTTCATTAAAAGACGAAGCAACATTGTTTAGTACCTTCTCACCAAAAACGAAGGCCATTTTTGTACATCCCACCCAAAGAGTATTCCAATGGCTTTGAGCTTCAACAATATTACTTAGAGGAAGAGTGGCTTAGTTTCAATATGAAAGTGGTTTAGTTTCGGTTGATAACATTTGAGGGATAGTTCCATTAGTTTCATTATTTTGGGATTTTCAATAACATTATAGCTAACATAATTTATTATGATTCTAAACAAAATTTCGTTGTAATGTAGTTAGTACTTTTGGAAGGAATGGTAAATTACCAGAAAAAACTTTGAAATATTAAAACTGTTGCACCTTTTCTTTAACGTTATAGGGGCCGATCCGGCGGCGTAGTGATTAAGGCATTGGTCTCTGGAGCTGCTGCTGGGTCCGGGTTCGAATCCCGTTCAGGCATGGATGTTTGTGTTTATCGAGTATATGCGAAGTACGTGCTCGTAAAATCTGTTGGGTCCGAAAGTCCTGTGGGCGGTCATTGCGCAGTTTCCCATGGGTACAGGTCCCTGGAGAAAATTTCCCTCCCCTTCAGGGACATGTCTAAATTGCGGAGGTGTCGACAGATGGCAACATCTGTAATATGTGTTTGTGTGTGTCTTGTGTTGTCCTACTTGACGATGGTTTATAAGCGGGTCCTTGCGACCAAGCACACAAGCCTGAAAATATATGTCTACCAACCAACCAACCAACGTTATAGGGACCGATTTAGTATTGTATGCAGAATATTACATTACATCAAGTCTTAAAACCAAACTTTTGCAAAGTAAATTTAGTTTTTTATCGAATAAAAATAGATATTTTAAAAAGATAATTAAGTTTAGAAGTATTTAGAGACCATTTTCTTGCTCTGAAATTATTGTGTCTGGTGTAAAGAGTTAGTAAAAAGAAGTACCCGATAAGACCAAAAGTATCCGAAATAGTTCCGACAGCATTCGAAGAATAGCGCAGTTGGTGAGGAGAAACTAGACAGATGTAGAAGACTTGGACATTATAGCAACACTTAAAAATTTAGTTTTGAGAAAGTGTGATATTTGAAGAATCCTCTCTACGATGACTACCAGACAATATTTTTATTCCCTTGTAATGTGTTGTATTCAATGGCATTTAAAACTTCACGATTACAAACTCTATAAATTTAAAACAGGTAATTATGCCACTTTGTTTCTGACCCTCAACAGCATCGGACCAACAACAAGGGTCAAGCGCGTCACCATGTCAGTGGGTGTCGATCCCACAGAAGTGCCATTGTGTACTTTATTCCATCTGCATAAGAATCGCTGAAAAGGGTCAAGTCAATAGGAGCGTTTCCCTCTACGGCCCTTCTTTTCAAAATTCTAGTAAAAGAAAGAGCTACATGGAAATCTTTCTATAGAAATTGGTCCCTTTTTTTTACATTAAGCAATTCCTACGTCTACAAGTGGCGCTTCAGCCATGTTAACTCAATGGAAGATGTGCCACTTTTCTGCGAAATGTGCGATGTGTGCAACTTGATTGCCTTTGGTTAATTTTTATCTTGAAAATATTTTTGTTCAAATGGGATCTGCCGAACTGCCTCAAGGTTAGTTGGACGATGTTTGTCGTGTACTTACATGGATAGATGTTGTCGAATTCGATGTTATCGTTGAACAAAGAGCAGCTTGAATAGAGTTAGAAACGTTATTGTATGTATACATGCTGTGTTGATATGCTAAAGAAAAATTCCGATTTTTATAATTTGTAATGAAATATATATATTTTATTATCAAGAGAAATAAAATGGGTTTTTGTTGAAATTTAAAGTGTTTTAATGATAAAGAAATGTATTTACATAGTGTTTGCCAAATTATATTTTTTATGGCAGAATCAGGGTTGTTAAAAAGGCTTTAATAAGGCAAAACATGATTAAAATATCACAGTTCGGGGTAGTAGTTACAGTAAAAGTTCTTCAAAAGACCTTATTTTGATCTAAAAATAAACACTAGAACGTCTTTAGTTGTCTTCTGGAATAAAGGTTTATGCATCTAATAGACATTTATTCAATCAATCATTGTTTATAACATTTAAACACATTATTTGGAAAACTTTTATCTCCATTTGTAAATTTAATAAAAAATAATATCGTCATGTTACCTATTTAAAGAGGCATTCAGAAAAATACTTAATATTTTGAAGTTAACTCCCTTCCAAGGAAATACCACTATTAACCACTAAAAAGGCATTACATTTTTTTAAACCAAAATTTTGGAAAAAAAATTGTAGGATACATCAATTAAAATTTTTATAAAATTCAAACATAAAAATATTTTTTCGTAAGTAGGTAAAGTATATCCCTAAAGGCATGTTCCAGAATAATCTGACCTTTTTTCAAGTCTTGCAAATTTTCAAAAAGTCATAGGTTAAAAAACTTTTACAATTTTTTATTGAACAGTCATGATAAAAAAAATGCGAGATTATATATGATTAGTAGTTATATGTGTTACCATAGCCATTTGTACGTTTATAATTCTTACTTCAAAATCAGTTGATTTATTTTCATTTTTTGTATTAAAAAGCACAATGTTTAATCTCTTTAGCACGAATAAACTTTTTATACCATACATATTTAATGTATTTAATCAAGGATATGAAAAACTAAACATGCATTATAGTCCAATAATCTCCATAGGTTTTCCATTATGTAATCTGAAACGCTTCGGCACCTGTTCGCATCAACAATAACTCAGGTAGCCACAATCCAACTGCGCATCAAATGCCGCTGTTACAAGCAATCAAAACATAATTAATATTTACTTCCCAGCCAATTTAATACGCAGTTATTGAATGGGTCTTCAAAAGTTAAGACAAAAGAAGGTGGCATATGCTTGCTGTGAGATGCCAATGGTTCAACCACCAGGGATATAGATAGGGATTTTTTAGAACAGCTGTTCACAATATCTGTTTGTTTTCTTCAGCATACTTTTCGGGTATGATGTTCAGTCTATTTCAATTAAAGACATAGTATTCCCTTTTCAGGGTCATGTAGAATTTTTGCAACAAAATTATATTTTTCGTAAGAAATAGAAAAATAAAATATTTTTTATGGAATAAATATATCGCTTGCAGCTGGCTGTTTTGTGGTTTACTGTTGTCAAAACAGTAAATTACTGATAAACAAAATTTTTAATTTCGAGATTATAAGACAAATAATAATAACTTTGTATTTCGACTTTTGTTTATTTGCCTTTGAAATTCAGAACCCATTGAACAGCTATTCGTAATTTACAACTTTGGACGACTAACGTTGAATATACCTAAAATGGCATTGAAAGCAATAGTTGTAAGTAATTGCTCTTGAAAAACATGATCTACAAAAGCAACGAAAAAAAATTAAATGAACATTTTATTAAAATATAATGTTTTCTTACTTATGCTTCCCCATTAAAAATATGCAAAACAACAAATTTTCATTAAAAATTACGCGAAAGTTTGTTTCTGTGCATTTACAAGACTATGAAGGAGAAAGAAGTTCTACAGAGTAAGAGCAGCATTAGTGAATGATCGTTTTTAGTGGCCCCCCCTGCTATAAAACTTTAAGATTAACAAAATTATAAAATAACTTATAACTCATAGTTAAATCTGCAGTCCTACTGCTACTTTCTTCAAACCTTTAGTATTTTGAAATGTAAAGAAGTTTTGGAAGAATTCCAGTTTTGAAGTTCGTAAATAATCCACCCTAATGTCGATTAATATGTAATAAAGAGCAAAATGTTAGCCTCCGTTAACCTGTGCAATGTTTTTAAATCTGCATTTTTGGTAACTATGTGACAAGATGGTAAAATAGCACAAAGATCATTTTATACAAAAATCTTAGGGGTTTAGGTATTGCATGAATTAAAAAAGTGAAACGGAGTAAATACAATATAAATATTTCATTCTTAATTACACATTTTAGGAGAAAACCCTGAAAGACCTTCATAACTTTATTCCCCTAATTAAGATACACTTATAGAACTTACTACGCCGACCCGGCAGCACAACGGTTAGGTAGTTAGCCTTCAGAGCTTCTGGATTCGGGCTCGAATCCCGGCAAGGCATGGATGTTTGTACTTGTCAATAAATGTTGTTATTTTTCTATGCGTTTGTGTCGTCCTTTCTATGTGTGTCTCTTGGGTCTGGCGAGTGGTCGAGTGGTGTAATGAGCTATAAAGCCTATGCTCCTCCCTTCTAGGGGGCGCATTCCAAGTCAAGTCAAGTCATAGAACTTATTATTACATCAATGCTTACAAAGAGTTACCTAACACAACACAATCCGTTAAAGAACGACTGGAAAGGGATTTATTTGACTACACTTGGATAGAGTGGTTCTTTAAAATTACAGTAGAGTCCCGGTTATCCGAAATGTGGCTTAACCAAAAGGATCCGGGATTTTTTTTGTGCTAAAATATGAAAAACATAAACGCATAAATAATATAACATCACAGAAATATAATGATGAACGCATAAATAAAGATATACTAAAAAAATACATACTTTCTTACAAAGTTGCATTTATTTATCAAAATACGAAGTTTTTTTTGCGTCTCAATTTTGGTTCGTTTTAAGGCTTACAAAAGCGTTTCATGGGGCCAGTTCGGCCAATGAGAACGAGGCAAACACAGTGTGACGTGAAATTTTATCTTTGCCAGCGTTTTCCTACGCGTGAAGTGTATGACTCCCGACTATCCGAAAAATTCCTATGAATCTCGATTAACCGAAGGTTATTCGGTCCCGTATCTTCCGGATAAGTGGGTTAGGTTAGGTTTGGATTATCGTAGCACTAGAGATACACGAGGGCTATTGGCGACGGGCGTCGTATTTTTGAACCACAGTCAAATGACGAGCCGACACCTGAATAGGAACCCAACGCAACCGTTAAGGGCGACATCGTACACAGCGTTAGGACTTTGAAGGATACTTAACGTGAACTCCCTTACACGGGGTATTATTCGTTGGACATTTTTGGCTGCACGGGCGGTTTATAGGTCGGCAATTATTTTGGCTATGACCGGACCCGAACCTGGGACCTTTCGCAAGCTAGACGAGTGCCTAACCGACTGGGCTCCTCAGCCCCCTGGATAAGCGAGACCTTACACTCTTAAAACGAACGAGCGATTTTAACTCAGTCTGATTGATTTTCACTCCTCCAGTCTGAAAAATGCACTTCTCCTTTTGGAGTGGATCCTTTGTGAGGTAAACCTCCGACAGGATCACTCCAAACGAGTGATTTTAACTCAGTCTGATTTAATATTCACTCCTTTCCAGTGTCGAAAATGCACTTCTCCTACTGGAGTGGATTTCACTCTTTTGTTTTTGTAAGAGTGTACTGTACAACAAGTGAAAAGAATATCGTTTTCGCACTTTACATCCACATAAAAGATAGAGAGACTGCTGATTCGGCCTTGACACCTTAAGTGGTGCCCGTCATTTCTTCAGGTGCGAACTTCCTCGTGGGCAACTCAAGGATTCGACGAGAAAAAAAAAGTAATGCAAACCGTTATCCGTTTGACGTAATCGTGACATTTGTGGTAGTCAGTTCACGCGGCTGATTACTAATGGGAATTAAAATTAGAATGTGTGCGGCTTTTTTTATTTTATAGGCGTTATATAAAATAAAAAAAAATAAAAGGCGTTATAAAATAATGCATCTAATCAGGTTTTTAATGAATAAAAATGGATATAGTTTGTGTTTTTATAATCTTTAATAAAAATTGCCCTTTTTGTTCCTAGAATGTTGGGTATTTTTACTTTATTTTGTATAAACTTTTCCCACTTTTTGTGTGTTTTAATTAGAATATCAAAACAAAACTTCTCACAATCTAGACAATTTTGATTTATTGGCCACCATTTAATCTCCTCCTATTCTTGTTAGGTTGGATTGAATTTTGCCACACTAGAGTTACACAAGGGCTATTGGTGACGTAATTTAAAACCCCAGTCAAGTGACGAGCTGACTTCTGAGTCGGCATCCAACACATACTTTGTTTTCTGTTTTGGATGGGCAGACTTTTCTCCGTTTGTTGAATTACCATGTCATCAATGCATGTTGCTTTATTTGTATTATTCCAGTCATTCTATTGACGTATTGAGTGCTATAAACACTACACAAATCAATAACGCTGTTTATATGGGTTTGAAGCCATCTGTCATACCTAACGTTTCGTACAACATAGCTAGACTGCATTATTCACCCTATCGGGAGCTTAACACTGGTCTGGAATAGTAAAATGCAGTTAAAATTTTCAAATACAAATGAAATTTACTAGGCCCATTGCTAATAGGCATATAATATCATCGGTCAAATGACAAAACCACGAATGCTCAAATTCCAGTGATGGGGGATTTTTGAAAACGACAGGCTTGTCAGTATGAAGATTTCCATCCCTGTGACATCTCTGTGATTTTTTTGCATTCGTGGTTTTGTCATTTGACCGACAATACGTTATTCGAATTCAATCTGGACAATCATTTTTAACTGACATTTTTTTAATTCCCTTTTACTTGTCTTCCAGTTCCTCACTACGAAGTGGTCCACGTGAGGACGCTGTCGAAGCGGAGTGCGGACGATGTCCGTCGCGTCCACTTGTCTGCGTTCGGCCGAGACATGCAGTTGCACTTGCAGCGCAACGATGAGTTCGACGACCGGCTCAAGAACATGAAGATGTACATGGCCGAGAGCACCAACAACGGTATTCAGTATAAGGAGATGCCCACTGAGGTATGTGCGATGCTTTCAAGTACATTAGAAATAAAATTATCCGTAGGAATTGGGACTTAATCACATTCATATATTCGGAAATTCGGATAATAGTATGAGTTACTGCGAGAAATAGTTAATTTTAATCAATAACTTAATGTATTGTTGGGCTTGTGAGATAATGTGGTTATAGTTTCGGTCGTTATCAATCCAACCAGATGAAAATCGTAAGGTCGTGTGGCAATTTGAGTTTTAGCTTTTTGCAATAGTTTTCTTTTTTTCGATTAAACTTGTGTTAGAATCTCTTTGTTTCATAAAAATTTATATTGGTATTATATTGTAAGAGGCAGGCTAGGGGGGATTTTTTTTCTGACAGTCGGATAATCAGCACCGCTTCGGATAATTTGGAGCTCTACTGTACCGTAAAATATGGTTACTTAGGCCCAAACATAAAATCCCACTACAGACTATTCTCTTGAATATTTTTTTTCTTCATCTGTCAAGGGCAGAGTTGCCACTGACTGAAAACGGCAAGCACATTTTTAAAAAGTGTGTTTATTGAGAAGTTATTAGCTTAAAAAGCTTGGACTAAATTTACTTTAGATGGGCTCTGTCTTCCCATTCAATGGTATTTCTAGGGCTCACCCATTTCTAGAGTCGCTAGATATAGGCTGCATTTAAATAGGCGGAGTAGGGATAACTTGTTAAAATGGGAAAGAAGTTACCTCCTAGTGTTGTGGCTTATTACGATGGGTAGGTTCTGTACATCTGAATCTTTACTTAAAAAACCCGCAGAAATTGCAGAAATATTCTACGGCGTATAACTATGGGGATGCTAATATTCGGTTCATTTTTTTTCTAGGACGATGATCCGGGAACGACTTATCATGATTTGGCTCAAATGGCAGCAGTTACTATCAGGCATGGAACAGATGGGAAAATACAAATGGTAATAGCACGAAGTTTTTTTTTTGTCATTACAAATAAAGGTCCATTATTATATATATGTCAACTAAAAATGACTTTAGTTATTCTTGTAATTTTAATTGTTACATTAAGTAAGATTATAACAGTAGCTGTTTATCGTTCAAAACCTATAACACACAAGAAAAAGTTATTTTAGATACTAATGATTTTACAGCACAGAGAGCAGTTTTACGTTATAAAGAGTCTTTAAGGTAGTGTTACTTTATTGTTTAAATATAAAATAGTTTACTACTTCCATAGTTTACAAACCGCAGCAACATTAATATAGAGATTAACTGCCATTAAGTCATCGCGCATGGTTAGATATTAAAATATAATATTTTGATCTTGAATTCAAGCTCTGTTTGACAATCAAACATATATGTGGATTTAAATAAAAGGTAAAAATAAAAGAGGATCCTCTTCAAATGAATCAGCTTTAATAAAATCACTTAATTTAGAGTTACAATGATTTAAAGAGTTCGTAAAAAAATCAAAAACAAGTTTTTCTTTATAGCTGAAAAAATCCAAAACAAGTGTTTCTTTAGAGCTGAAAAAACTTTGCCTTTGAAATTATCGGTGTTTAGAGCAGAAATCAGTATAGAATACCCTTAAAAGTTGCAGAAAATGAAGCCACGGTCTGCCTTTGGAATAACCGTTTTTTCCCTCATTCGTGTTTATCAGCAGCTCTTTTTTTTTTTTTTTACCTAGACATGGATTTGGTTTTGATTGCGTTACCGCTACTCTAGAGCTACACGAGTATATTGGCTAAGGGCTTCCTATTTTAGAACCATTCTCAAGTGACGACCCTAGACTATGTTTCTAGACCCAGATTTTTTGTTTAGTATAATATGTGATCCAAACATATTTCCATTAAATTTCCACACAAACCTCCGATATTCTCTTTCTTCAGGAGGGCACAATCGGCAACGACTTAGTCGTGAAACCTGTCCCCAGCGCCATATTAGTACCCGAAGACGGCTTCGTGGACGACGAGATGTTTCTAGACGAAGATGAGGACTACGAGCAGCAGAGACGAGGGACGAGCTACAGACGAAACTCGTCCTCGTCCATCAACAACGGGCTGAGACAGAGGCAACAGCATAGAGGAGGGGCACATTTCGTCTACAAGGGACAGATGATGTCCAACGACTCGCACAGTGACTTCCGTAAGAGGATTTTGTGTGGATTCTTCCGTTTTTATGTATGGGCTCCAAAAGATTCCAAATTGAAAATAAAGAAAATTACTACAAATTATAAAAAAACATTTCGTCACTTAAGTTCCCACATGTGCTATCTCATTGTTGCGCAAGGATCAGATTTATTGAAGGGTACCTTGGCGCAATTTTTTCGATTTCTCGACAAATAGTTTTTTTGTGGCAACTGTCTGACTTCGACTGATGATTCGAATTCTTTAACTTCGCAACGATGACGTTTTCCATCAACCCTAATTAACCGTTATTTGCTCATTTCGTTTGGATTGCAATTTTGGAAAGTTCGCCAAGGGTTACCGTACAGTAAATTTCTACCGTTGTGCAAAGTGAGATATCACATGTATGAACTTAAGCGACGAAATAAGTATAAAAGCATAAGCTATTATTTACATTTAACGTTACTTTGCATATTTTTACGTTTCCTAGAGTGTGGAATTTTTTAAGCTTGGTTCTAAACTAACGCAATACAGGGTCATATCTATAATGTCATATTAAATTACGTTTTTCCATTCGTTAAGACGTTTTCAAAATAATATGCATAAAAAGTGTCAGCACACCTTAAAATCTGGTGCTGCCATCTATATTGCAAAATGTAAACTTCTGTTTGAGGCTGCATTATTTTAAAAAGTACAACCAAAATATTTTATAGTTGCAAAATAATAATCACTTTAGTGTCACGATTTAAGAGATTTAGGATATTTTTACAATGTTTGATGTCATATATTTTTTATGTTTATACCACCTTAAAGAACATTTCACAAACTCTTGCCAGTCGATAAAAGGGCTCAAAATGAGGAGACTCTTAATGTGAAACGATTACCCCGTTTCCCAATACGTCGTTTAAATGTTTCTATTTAAGTTCTTTCTCAAAGAATAGGTCTTTCATGTTTATTTTTTAAATAACAATTTCACTTACATTTCTCTGTCTAACGGGTTTGAATTTTAAAATATCTTTCATGCGTAGAACTTTGAACTATAATCAACCAAAGCATAAGTGAACTCTAATAAAACTCATGAGAAATTCGCTCCAATAACAATGTAATGAAATCTAAAACTAAACTCCACGGCGCAAGAGCCCATTATATGGCCCGGTAAAGTGGTCAGCCTTGCGCGGAACAAGCAGTGTTTAGTTCCCAAGCATGCTTGGTACCCATTTTATCGACCTACTCAAGAGATGAAAGGATGGGTAAACCTCGCCCAATCCGGGATTCAATCCCCGGACCTGTGGCGTGGCAATGCGAAGTACTACCACTAAACCACTGTGGGCCTCTATAATAAAATCCAGTTTTGCTAATATAAAGGAAAAAATATTCGAACAATAAAAAATGCTCATAATTTTCCTCGTCTACATCTCTCAAAGAGTCCAAGCAAAAGTTAACACCCCCTATTTCGCTTATTTCCAGTCCCCCTAGACACCATCCGTGGCCGTTTCAACCAAGGGGCTAACCCGGGCTTCACATTCGGCAGCCGGAGCCATCACAGATTGCGCCCCAAGCGGGGGCTCGCCTCTTCCCAGGACTCCGTGTGGCCTGAGATACTGCTACTGGTGGACTATGGGAGCTTTGTCCTGCATGGTCTCAGCAGCAGACACATCAAGCGGTACTTTGTCAGCTTCTGGAACGGGGTGAGTTTAGGGCTCTTACATGTTTTAAATTTTGTGTATAAGGCTGTTTTATTTTAATAAAAGCTTACAGACAAAGCGAGCCAGTAACTGAAATAAACTTCTGCATTAAACTCCTGTGTCTTAAACTGAAATAAACTTCTGCATTAAACTTCTGTGTCTTAAACTGAAATAAACTTCTGCATTAAACTTCTGTGTCTTAAACTGAAATAAACTTCTGTGTCTTAAATAGTCTGCATTTGATGAAATGTGTAGTTTTGAATTGAATACTCCACTAGACTTTATATTGGCAGCAAAGAGTTCTATAGTAGGGTAGAGGCTGAACATATCAACCTCACCATAGACCAACACGGATACAATATAGGCTGGTGGGTGGAACCCGAAGGTCGAGTGGTTTGGGTCGCAGGCCATAACGCTAGCAGTCCACGCGCTGTAACGGGGGCGGGTTCGATTCCCGCCTTTGCTCTGCGTGTACTTAATTAATTTCTCAGTATTAAAATTATAAATTGACTAGCAATTTTGCCACTGTATTCGGGCCCCGTAGTGTACCATGGCTGCCGATGGCAGCTCAGTACGAGTCCCTCTCCCTACTCAAAAAAATTGTGGGATAGGGACTCAGTACGTGCACTATCCTACTCCCTCTATCCTACTATAAAACTCTTTGATTAGCAGTTGTTATGTTACGGTTATCCATAACACTGAACTTTCGCTGGGGAAGTTTAGGGCAGTATTATTTTGTTTATGAACAAAGCTGTGACGATTCGTAGTAAAATGTTATTAAACGTAAGTGCGATTGGGGGTAAGTGTGATAAACAGCTCTTGTAACTTTGGAAATCATTCTAAAAATCTGAAAGTTTGCAATATATAACATTAGACCACTTATAATTAAACTAAAAAGAAATATTGACCTTATTTTTTGTTTAAAGAAAGTTTTGAGCTTTTGAATTTCAGTGCAACTGTCTTCTTCTTTTTTCAAATTCGAAAGGTTTTCCTATGTGGGGTAAGTGTGATAAAACAGCAATGGATTTTGAAATGCAAATTTTGTACACTTAAAATTGGAATTCAAACATATAATTTTTTTTCTACATATGTATGTTTATTATAATAATTCACTACCAATTTTAGGATTTGGAATTTACTTGAAGCAGATAACGAATTTTCTTAATGAAAAATGCAGAAACCCTATCACACTTTCCCCACTTATTGACCTTACTATAGAAAACTCATGAAGCATTAAAAAAACTGAGTTATTTACATTTTGGAAGTGCACCATGTCATTTTAAAATAATATTTACAAGTAAATTAATATTAGGTTATACGTTAGTCAAAAGTTTAACTTCAGCTTGTAGCAGACGTATCAGGTACACTCTTAAAACAAGAGAGTGGATTTGAACTCAGTCTGAGTTAATTTCACTCCTCCAGACTGGAAAATGCACTTACCCGGAAGGAGTGGATTCTTTGTGTGTTAAACCAACGACAGGATCACTCCAAACGAGTGATTTCAACTCAGCCCGAGCTAATATTCAATCCTTTCCAGTGTCGAAAATGCACTTCTCCAACTGGAGTGGATTTCACTCTTTTGTTTTAAGAGTGTAATTCTTAAATCAGCTTTTAAAGGGGAGGAATATGCCTGTTTGATCGTTATTGATATTAGGACCAAATATTCCTGACAACAGAAGTATCTTTATTGTATAACGGTGTATCTATATTTTTTTGTACACAAAATAATTAAAAAAAACCCTCATTTATGCCCAGTAACTAAAATATAGGACGCTTGCTAGTGTTTCTAAGTGTCTAAATAAGCAAAATTAAAGTACAAATTAAGTTACACGTAAAACGAATTTTAAATTTAAAATTAACACTTTTATGCGGTTATGAAAGTGTTGATGACATTCACAAATGGTTCACAAAAGGTTTAAATGATCAATGACTTGTTGCCAATTGCTGTTTTTAATATAGCTACGCTCTTAAAACAAACGAGCGATTTTAACTCAGTCTGAGTTAATTTTCACTCCTTCCGGTGTCGAAAAGGCACTTCCCCCATAGGAGTGGATTTCACTCTTTTGTTTTGTTAAACCTCTAACAATCTTAACAAAAACGAGTGATTTTAAGGCGACTAGGAGCGATTTAGTGAGATTACGGGTGATTTAGGAGTTAATTTTCACTCCTTTCCAGTGCTGAAAATGCACTTCTCCTATAGGAGTGGATTTCATTCTTTTGTTTTAAGAGTGTATCATTGTTTTAATTGTCGGAAAAGTAATCAGTGTTGCATAGTCATGATTTAAAAAGTGTTGTTCTATTGCTGATTAATGTAAAACCAAAAAGACCAATCAATGTCATGCAAATTCTTTGTGGAGTACCTTGTTAGAAGTTACCAAAGTTTTTATTTGCTAATACTTACGTGCGCTTTACAATTTTTCACCATTCCTAATTGTTAAGGAGAAACTCAAATTTTGTCATTAAAACCAAATTGTCAATATTTTTCTTACAAAAGTAAAAGGAAGTCGAACAAAAAGTATCTTTTTCTAAGTTCATGATTGAAAGATTGCAAGTAACATCGTTAACTAGCAATTACTGAAATAGAAAACATTATTAATTACTAGCTATAATAGTAAAACGCCTGATACAGCATAGACACATTATAACTAACTAATTATTTTAGTAATAAGGAGTATAGTTAAAGAGTATTTCTTTCAGGAATGACATATGACGTCCTGATGATAAAATTATCAATTGTAAACAATTAAAGGCGGAAAAAAAGGCAGTATTTTTAATATCAGTATTTTTGGTATGCAAAAGGTTAAAGACCGATGTGTCGTTGTATATGTCGCTTGTCTATTATTAGATAATATGTTTAATTTATGTCTGAGTTCATGAAGTAGGAAAAATACAATATTTTTATTCAATACAAGGACAAACTTTACTGAAAGGAGTTGGCTGGCCGAGAAAATTTCAACTTATAACTATATATGTGCAACAAATTGTTGGGAAAAGAAAGCGTTGCCTTTTTGCAAGGAAAGATTCATGCACAGAAAAAAAAAAGTTCCATTTGAAATTTTGAAAATATAGTCGTAGTTGATTGTTTGAATCGATTTTGCCATGGGTGAATTCCTTATTGATTTAAATTGAAAATTAAGCATTTTTACTTTTAAGTAAATACTTTGGAAATATCTATATTTCAAATAAATAAAAGATGGTTAGGCTTACAGCATAAGAATTTTGTGGAAGAGTTTTCTATTCATAAGATGACAACAGAAGGCTCTATTTTCAAAACTCACATTTTCCAAAGTGTTACTAAGATACAAGGTCCAGTACGTTCATTGGCGACTTTGAAGGTTATGGAATTCAACAGGATGAAGTCGCTAATTAGCGTACTGGACCCTATATCTTAGTTATACTTTAGAGAATGTGACTTTTGAAAATATACCTTTTACATTTTTTACTAGTGTAATAACAATAAAAAATTCATTAACTTTTAAAATTCTGAAATAATGTTTCAAATCTTTCAAAAAAGAGGTTTCTAATTAATTTTGTTGTATATATCACCAGCAAATTAGATTCTGTTACACTACAACAAAATAATAAAACAAAAAGAAATAATAATACCAAATTATTGTTTAATTGTTATTATATTATACCAGTTTTGCCTATATTGATCTCAAATTTTTTCCATCCAGGTAGATCTTCGGTACAAATCATTGTCAAATCCAAAAATACGAATAAGTTTAGCAGGAATTATTGTCGCAAAAGTAAGTTGTTTGACATTATAATTAAGACATTTATTTTTGATATATTTTTATAACTAGATAAAAGGCTCAAATTATGACGTGCACTTTAAGGAAACTTACAATGAATGAAATTGTCTTGAGAATAAATTCATAAAAATTGTGCCACATTGTAAACAAAGAATCTGAAGAACGACCGTGAAAAAAAGGTTAGTTGCATAACTCACGTTCTATAAGTATAACTGTGATATAGGGCCGGGTTCGGTCATTAGCTGCTGGACAATCGTAAATTCAAATAGAAAAAGTTGTCAATAAACGGACCGGATCCTATGTCTTAGTTATACTTTGATTTTTTAAACTTAGTTTTGCAACTAGAACCCTCAAATGATAATCAGATGGCTCTTTTCTCTCACTTTAAAACATTTGCAATCATAAAATTAAATTTTTTTTTGCAGTATTTTCTTCTTGAGATCCTTATTAAACGGAAATGGGGGGAGGGGGATATCTTATCTATATGATCTGTTTCGTAGCTCCTTAAACAACTCCTTTTTAAAACACCATGAAAAAATGTTTTATTTTGAATAAAAAGTACATATCAGAACACAAAACGCCAATGTACAAATTGTGTACTTCAATGTGTACTACTTACCAATGTACGGACTGCGTACTACTTTGATCTAATTTTGATCTGAACTTACAATGTTAAAAACAGTACGTTCAGATCAAACGTCAAAGATGCTAATATAAGGGTTTTCCTGTGCACTGTTCTACATAAGTGTCCTTATATATTAAAGCAATTAACTTTGGGGATATTGACACCTTTTGTAATACATGGGTTTATACTGATATTATACTTCCATTCCCAACACAGAGTAAAGATGCCACTCCATACCTTGAAAGGAACAGACTGCCCAACCCGAACAGAGACGCCATCGATGCCGCTTCGGCTTTGACAGACATGGGCAAGTACCTGTATGTGGAGGACCGCCTGCCTGCGTACGACATGGCGGTTGTCATGACCAAACTGGACATGTGTAGGAAGCAGTTCGGAGGAGGGAGGTGTTCCAGAGGAACTGCTGGTAAGGATGGATATTAGAGTTACTAGGGATTGGTTATACGAAAGTAGACAGAGTCGTGACACCCTGGAAATAAGGCAAAACGTGCTCATCGTTTTTTTCGTTGTGGCTAATCCTCCAGTTGTCTAAAGTCCGTAAGATCATTGACCCTTAGAAAGTCGATAAACAGAAGACTGGAAAGGGATCTTTTTTTTCCTGGGGAACGTTTGGCGAGTGTTTTTTTTTTTTTTTTTAGCCTAGAGGACTTTTAGATGGCACTACATTGGTTTGGATGGTGAAAAGATATATTTGTCAACTCATTGAAACAACTAGATGTCGCAAATATGTACGTATTAGTACAAGTTGAGTTATTCACAGTTCAATCGACTGATCTACACCATTATTAAGACAATGTGGAGTTTAATAGAATGTCAAAAATTATAGATTATTAATTTGTAAAAGTAACTTTAGTTTTGTAAAGTGTAATGTCGTCTAGTTTGGTTCAGTAAACAAAAAAAAAATGTGATGTTTAAGCTACTAGCACTGTCTAGTCCAGTTTACTCGACCACAATTCCATGGTCAAACACGTCTTTTATTCCTATGAGGAAATAATGTTGGACCATTCTATTCCCTTCCTTATCCGCTCAAATTCTTAGGGTTCCGACAGGGTGTGTAAACTGTATTTCGGTTTCTTAGATTTTTTTTCAGCATATGGAAAATAACTTGAGTATGAGATTTATATAAAACGCTTAAACGTAGCTTTTACATATGTCAAAGAGCGATGCCATACTACATGGGTTTATCAAAGTCCTAGGAAGCGCAACCGTTCCTTTATTTCGATATCGGCTTCGGACGGTATCAGCTTCTAATGCCGGTATTCACCAACTCGGTTTATTTTATACCGAGATTATTTCAGCAGTTTCTCTATTACGATTGACTCCATCAGGCGAATTCCATAATTATGAGTTATCCAGAGTTTAATCGACTGATCTATACCAGTGTTAAGACAATGTGGAATTTAATAGAACATAAAAAGAAAGATAATTAATTTCTTCTGTTCATTTGTGTAGGATTCGCGTACGTGGGTGGTGCGTGCGTGGTGAACAAGCGTCTCGAGAAGGTGAACAGCGTGGCCATCATTGAGGACAGCGGAGGATTCAGCGGCATCATTGTGGCAGCACACGAAGTCGGACACCTGTGAGTTGGTATACATCTCTAATAACAAAAATGAAGTTTTGTTTGCGTGTATGTTCCATATAGACACATAAACTAGACATTTGATTGACTCGTAACTTGGCACAATGACAAATGACAGTGAGTGCGCCCTCTAGAAGGGAAGAGTATAGGCTTTATGGCCCTTTACCCAGCTCGCCAGAAGAGACAGTCATAAGAGACACACAAAGAATTACGACACAAACACATAGACAAATAACAAAATTTATTGACAAACACAAACATCCATGACTTACTGGGATTCGAACCCGAACCAAGCAGCTCCAAAGGCTATCACCCCAACCATTACGCCGCCTGGGTCGGCCCTAACTTGGCACAAATGCGTAGTTTAGGTTATGATTGTTGAACTTTCAGAGCTCAAAATGTTTTGTTTTTAGAGAAAATTATAATTTTCTGAATGAAATACAACACTCTGGCTCAAATCATAGGATTTATTTTTTACTTTCCTGAAAAACACGATGAAACATTTTTCCCTACACGGCCGTTGCAGCTATGATGGTTAAACTAAGCTACAGCAGGCGTGAACGTTCAATATTCTCCAAAGTATCAAAGCTGCAGGAGTTGTCTCCTTTTACGGTTGCGTTGGTGCCTACTCTGGAGTCGGCTCGTCACTTGACTGTGGTGCTAAATTATGACTCTCGTTGCCACCAGCCAGTACAACGATAATTCAAACTAAACTAACCAAACCTTCTTCTTTTACCATAAAGTACACTCCATACAACTTCCCCAACTTCTCTCCAAATAAATCACCACGAACAGTCCTCAGGGGCTGTGGGGCATCCTGTGGTCAGAGTCTCGATCTACGGATCGGAAGGTCCCGCGATCGAGTCCTGGTCCCTGAAAACCCACCGAGTATATTCGGAGTACGTGCACGTTAAATCTGTTGGGTACGAAAGTCTAGTGGGCGGCCATTGCGCAGTTTCCCACGTGTACAGGTTCCTGGAGACTATTTCCCTCCCCTTCAGGGACATGTCTAAATTGTAGAGGAGGCGCTCGATATATGACAGCATCTGTCACGTATGTGTGTGTGTGTGCATGTGAGTGTGTGTGTTGTGTCTGTCTTACTTGACGAAGCGGTTCTCTGACCAAGCAACACAAGCCTGAAAATATACGTATATCAACCAATCAACTGTATTTTCTGTCTTCCAGACTGGGTTGCGTGCACGACGGCTCCCCTCCGCCGAGTTATCTCGGGGGCCCGGGCGCGAGCCGCTGTCCCTGGGAGGACGGCTTCATCATGAGCGACCTCAGACACACGGACAGGGGCTTCCGGTGGTCCAAGTGCAGTGTAGAGCAGTTCAAGCACTTCTTGAAGTGAGTTATTGAGAACTTGAGGGGTACAGAAAGATAAATATTTAAAAATTTCCCCAGCAATACATGTAATTTTTCAAAAATTACATATATTTTCATTTGAAGAGCTCAAGTGCAAAACAAGTTAAATCACTTTTTTGCTAATGCCATTTTCGCTCTAAAATAACCAGTATATGATACAGCCAAAAGGACAGTTACTTTAGAGCAAAAATGGCATAAGCAAAAAAGTGATTTTACTTGTTTTGCACTTGAGCTCTTCATTTATTATAACTTATATTTGGGTTTTTCTCCGATTGTTTTTCGAAAGGTTCACTTTGTCCATGATGCAGAAATGTACTTACTACCCTGATTTTTACATGAAGAATAATTTTTATGGTAGAAATTAAAATTTATTGACTTCGCAGTATTGATTTGGTTAACGTTACTTTAGATTTTTGGAGTAAAGTTATAAATATAATTGTTGAAAGCCAGTGCTCCTTCCAGCCTTACGGAGCTATTTACACTCAATTTATGCAGTAACGTTTCTTCGCAAACAGCAGTAAACTTCTTTTTTGTGAACTTTACCGAAAGAAAACTGTGCGAAATATGTTTTTTTTAAACATATTGCTTAACGTTATTCTATTAATTTAGTGTAGCGTTACACCATAAAATTGACGGTAGTCAGACTGCTACCAGTTTTACGGAGTAACATTACACAACGCATTTTTGCAGTGCTAGTGTACAATAGCATGTAAATAGTAAGAACTTAAATTTGCATGATAAATACAAGAAATGTTGAATTTAAATACAATGTAACACTAAGTCCTCGTTTCAATAAACTATAAATCTTAGAATAACTTAAGTAGGAAAAATTATTAATGATCTATGACTGCTACATAATCGTTCTCAAAAAAGAGGGTTTCGTTAACAACTCTTTTATTTTTCAGTGGGGAAACCGCGTCTTGCCTCTTCAACTATCCTGATGACAATAAATTGCTGGATAGGGAGTTGCCTGGCACAATGCTCACTTTAGATGAACAGTGTGAAAGAGACAGGGGAACGCAGGCTTGCTTTGTAAGTGCAGTAAACTATTAAGCAGAATACATAAAGAGATATTAAGATAAAATATAATATCCACATCCAGTGACATCTAAAATAATTTGACAAGTAAAATCCATTACTTTTTGTGTCATTTCCCATTTTTGTTTTTGTATTTAATAAAGGAATACTACTTTTCTTAAGAGATTTAATAACATGGTAAAATAAATCTGATGATGACTGTTATCAGGGCCCGCTCTAGCTTTTACACGACCTCGGACCCGGAAATACAAATTAGCTACCGATTGAAATCATTTTTTAAAAAATATGTATCTATTTGTATTTTAAATAACAATAGATTCAATTTGAATTAAAAAAAACAGATACCTAGATAAATGGAAGAGAAATACCAAACAGAAATTTTTTAATTATAAATTTAGATTAATTAATTAGGTTGCGGTAATTTAAACTTTTATACAGCAACCTCAGCTTGATTAAAATATGATGTTTCTGGATTTTCTAAAATGTTTAAATGCACAAAATGTAGTTATTATTTTATCACAGCTTCAAACACAATCATTGTTAACATAACTTCAAAATTATAGGTAACCCTCTACGCATGTGTGTTATTAAAATCGTAACTGCGTGAATCGCCTCAAAACTTGCTTTCTGAATATTCGTTGATGTTTTATTATAATTGTAACAACAAGTGAAATTTTAAAATGTATGCAACAAAAAAATAAGCATTTTTGTTTTTTCCCTTTTACAGAAAGACAGCCGAGTTTGCGCCCAGCTCTTTTGCTACGACAATGATTCTGGATACTGTGTATCCTTCAGACCTGCAGCCGAGGGGTCGTCATGTGGAGACGGACAAGTAAGTATTTGAAGAGTGCACGGGAAGAACCGTTTGATTTATTAGGCGGACGCCCGCAATTATCTGCTTGGCGGACATTGGCGGCAGAAAACTGGTTTCTCTCTTTCTTCTTCGCTTGGTCCAAGCTTCGGGATCGTCAATCGCCTGAATCTTGGTAGCTAGGAACCACAGAGATGGTAGTTAAAAGTATTAGATTGTCAGATCACGTGACCTACAACACTGGCTTCATTTGGGTCTCTTCTGGGAGCTCCTTGCGCGTCCCGTTGTCAGCAGTGGAGGTCACGTGATCTACCACTCTATTACTTTAGCTATGATCTCTGTTGTAGGAACTGGTTTCCTTACACAAGTTTAGGCGATCACTCGCTATCATCGCCAAAGTGGCCTGCTACAGAAACTTCTCTACAAAATCAATCGGTTCTTCCCGTGTACTCTTTATTTGTGAAATTCAAATTTATTTACAATTTTATAATGTAGGGGAGACCGGGGCTACTTTTCCCATGGGATAAGTTTACCACCAGGTCTTATACAAGAAATGAGTCGTTTGGAAGCACCAAATGGCTGCTTGGTTAATGAAGCAACCAATTTTATGTCACCCACAGGAATTGTTGCCCAGTTGGTGTTGAATTATTGCTGTTAGAGGTGTTTTTGTGATTTTTCAGCATTGAGTGAGTTTTTATGCTTATACATTCAAACTAAAATTAAACTTAATTTAATTTAATTTAACTTGCGGTTTTATGATTGCTTATAATAAAAGGTGGTTTCTATCTCTACAGAAATATGGATTTAATTTCAAATTAATTTAAGCCTCTAATCATCAAAGCGCTATTATAGTCGAAATAGGGCAATGGGGCAGGGGTTTTCCAAAATGTCCAAGACAAGAATTTCAACAATGCCTTGTATATAAATGTGCTCCAACCTTCCTAATATTACGAAAATGTAACAATTTTTTATATATGACCAAGTAAAATAATTATACATTCAGTTCTGAATGTAAAAATTATTGTTTTTGATTAAAAATTGCCCACATAGTAATAAAAAGAAAACTAACAGAAATCGTACTATTCTAAAGCGATAAACGTGGAATTGAATATTTGATAAGAAATCACCTGACATTATTGTCAACAAGCTGGAATTTGATAAATCTATAATAATAAAAGAAAGAGTCTGTCTGTGTGTATGTATGTCTGTGGATCGCAAAACACCTACTTAGAATGCTCTAAAAAATTCGAAATTTTTAATATAGATTCCTTTTAATACCTACGTGTGCACCTGAGGCTTAGTTTTTTCATATTTGTTCTATTTTTAGAGAAAATTCGAAATAACTGGAAAAAAATACACCACTTTCGCTCAAATCCGATAGCTTTTTTTCTTTCGCGTTGTCATTGGCTTAAGAAATTAAATTAAGCTCAAAATAATTCAAATTTGAAATGTTTATTTTATTCTTTTGCCATTATATTTAGAAACTACATTATTTATTTAAAAAATAATTTATTCAAGGATATCGCGGTAGGTCTATTTATGATTATTTAATGTCTTCATTTTTTCGCCAAATGCATTGCCAAACTTGCTAAAATGTTACCTAAAAAAGCGCAAGATGGGTAAAATTTATTTTGTTTAAATAATTAATCTGGTTGGTTTCTCCAAGATCATCGTGATTGACCTGAAAATGTCAGGGTTTGGAGATATCTATATTTTCTCGCCAAATTATTACCAAAAATGTGCCACTGACCTAAGAGTTTTTTTTGGGTTTTTTTTCTGGCTGTTACCAAGTCATCGTGTTCTAGAGCTGTACCAAACTATCAAAGATTGTTGAATCTTCATTTTTGCGCCAAATATGTTATCAGAATGACGGAAGGAGTGCAAACATTTTGTATCCTCAAGTTCTTCTACATTAATGTTCGAATCTGACAAACCACTGGTTTTGCTAAATTTCAGGTAGTCAATCTTATTGAAGCAGAGAACAACTTTTCAATATTCTTTACGACACCCATTTTCCATTAAGTTAACGGGTTCCCAGCAAGGCGGGACCATACTGCTAGTAAATAAATAAAGCTAAGCTAAACTCAAAGGCTCCACGACCAAAGAATACCAATACTTGTTCAGATCTTCCCTTTAGTTGGTCAAACTGACATGAAACCCCATTTCTTAATTTCCCAAGATAAACTGTACTCATTTTATGGACCTACTGAACGATGATACAACATCGTATTAAAATGTTATCTTCCTCCCTCTCCAGGTGTGCAAGAACGGCAAGTGCATCGTCGACAACGAGAACATCATCCCGGACTACACCCACGTAACCAGGTCCATCGTCAACCGGGTAGACAAAGAGGTCGCGGAGGAGGTAGTAGCCCCCAAGCGGACCACCAGTCGACCTCCGGCGCCCGCGAGGACCCCCAACAAGCCGAGGGTCAACAACTCGATCAGGAGGAACCAATTTACCAGGCCTACGACAAGAAATAAGGTGGTGACCCAGAGGGAAACTCCGGCGACGACAACCGTGGCTGTCGCCACGAAAGACACGCCGGCGAAAGGTAGGTATCCGAATAATAGAGTAGAACTTTAAAGTTGAATAAAAACCTTCTCTTTTATTTACGATTTAATATGGTGGAATTATAAGGGAATTGTTCCATTTGTTATATAAGTATATATGTGTATCTCACAGTACGGAAAGGCGAATTCTCTGATATGTAATTCGATAGAAGATCCTTCACTTTTACATGCATAGAGCAAAATTATCATTGCGTGAGTTTTGATAAATAAATTCTCATAAATGAACTTAAAGGCATATGGGTAGAAGAGAACCTAGGGGTAGAAGAGAGTATACAATGATAGCTAAAAAAAACAAGGTTCGTAGTATCTCAAAGGAAGTAGCGCCATGCAGTGATCAACTTGCATTAAAAAACTACACTTGCACCCCTAAGATATTAGGCTCCTCATATGATGTACAAAAGAAATTGAAAACGATGCCTTAAAATTGTTTGAAAGTATTAAAATTTCGATAAATTCCTAACATTTTATTTATTGTATTTTTTTTTAAATTTCTATCAACCCGGAATATGCACTTGTGTGCATTGTACACCGGCATGCAACATATATCTTTTGGTAATTGTCCGAAGAATGTAAACACCGTCGTACGTCCTAAATTCTCCTAGAAGCTAATGAGCAAAGTAAAAAAATACTGCGAGTTTTACTTTTAATTCAGCAATTTAGTAAAATTATAATTTTTATGCAATATTTTAAGATTTAACACTGAATTTGCTCATTTCTGTTTCAGAGTGCGAAGACGTTGTTGACAAACTCGCTGGCGGTCTCACATGCCAAGAATTCCTAGAACGATACGGAGATCGCTACTGTACCCACAATTACATGACAAAGAACTGCTGTCGTTCCCATCAAATAGTGTGTGCCAAGAGATAGAACAACAAAGACATTGTTCCAACACGCGCATCATCTCATTTGTATAGCCCTACCATGCATGACATTCTTACAGGGTCAGTCTAGACGCGCTCTGAAGAACTGTGCCCAAGCAGCGAAAATTGTTAGTAAGGCCAACTGTACAGATTGGCCCTTTGTCATCAGACAAAGAAACTTTCATCGTCTTGTCTACGTCTTATCATACCCTGCTATTTGGATTTCGTTAGCTAAATAACCCACCGTTTTTCCAGCTATTCGCCATTCTACGGTTGGGGAATGGTCGCTAAAACAAGTAATTTGTCAACAGAAGTGATGATTACAAAACGTACCAATTTAACCAGCAGGCTTTGTTTTAAATCTCAGTAGGCGCGTTTACATGAGCCATCGAATCCATGGATTGAAGAGCTAACTCAGCAATTTTTCCCTTTTGGGGATTTTCTCCCAGACAGAAGTGGAATTGCTGGGTTCATTGTTCCCTCCAATGAAGGAGGGTTGGATGTTTCATATCATGGATACCATTCAGCCACAGACTATGTTTTGGGTTAGAAATGCAGCTCGGCCTCTTTTTCCTCTAATGGGGATTTTGGCATTCCATGGATTCGATGGCTCATGTAAACGCGCCTAGTATAACGTTGCATTTGTAGACCAATGTTTAGACTTTGGTCATTTGAACTTTCCCCAGACACCAACTAGTCTTCAGGTTGAAAAAAAGTGAAAGAAATAATTTGACAAATCCTGCGAACCACTAATGCCGCATCACTTAGTTTAATGAGCAGGTCTGAAGATCTAGGAAATATTGACTGGACTAATGAAAAATGCTGCTTGGGTATTTAGTTATTGTGATAGTGAACTCCTCATCACATCCATAAGTGCGCCGTGCTAGACGAAAACTTTAGTTCCTGTTGTTCATCTTGTAATGATTGATGACAATTTCTGTTGATCACCTGTAAACCGAAACTGGGACTTTGATTTACAGATATGTGATGATATTGTTTTCGAAAATCTTCATTTGGTACCGAGTGACTTGTAGTTTTCTTTCATCTACTAATAGATCTGTTTCGGATACCAATAAAAAATTTACTGTCGATTGGGGTAACTTTGGCTTAAGCTTTTCAATATAATAATTTCTCATTAAATGCTTTCTTTAAAAGTATGATTGCCTTTTTTCCATAAGTGGAAACTCTGCACTGCATTGACCAATGAATAAAAAAGATTCAAGAAGAAAGTCAGTTTTAGGATTTCATGCTTAGGCCGAAGCTACCCCATTCGACGGTACTTAAAAATTTAACTTTTGCATGAAGTTTTTTTTGCAGATATCGAAACTTGAAATTTAAAAAAGTATTCAGGACCAAAAAGTATTAAAAAAGCATTCATTAATGGTCTTCAGTATTGAAGACCATTTTAAAAGTTAGAAATAAACTCATTTTCATTTTGTATGCTTAATCAGTACACTCACAGTAACTGTCACTTATTTTTTTTATTTAATGATAATTACGTTAACTGTGCGATGCAATTACGATAAAACTTATTCAGTTTAGCAATCTCGATATCGAATGTATATACAGTCACTAAATAGCTGACAAATTAAGTATTAAAAAGGTAACCTCGGAAATTATTTTGAATTATTTTGGTTACTTGAAAACTTCACGGGTCGTATGCTTTTCATTGAAAAAAATATTCAAAAATTTTCTTAGGAATAACGGATTATGTTTATACTTGTCTTATCCTTAATTAGTTCGTATATGGTTATGGAAGTTAAAAAGACTTCCCGTCCCTTTTGAAAATCCATGTGTTTGGAATAATGGAGAATTCATATGGACGATTACGATTATGTAAAAGGATACTGTTCAAGACTTTTTGTTTGCGTATTTAAAGCTGGGATAATTTTATTGAAAAATTAAAATTGTAGAACCATATAGATTACATTGTTTGCCTAAAAGCGACGAGGCACTATTTATTTTCCATTATTAAAATTACTGCGCAGATTGAAAAAAATAATTATATTATATTGAATTTTGTTTTTTCGAGAATAAAATATTAAGTGAGCTAAAAATAAAAACATAATACGCTTAAAGAAGACATACAAAATATTGACTATGTACATTAATTTATAATTATGTATCAAAGTGTAAAGTTGGTGTATGCTTTATATACATGTTGTTGTAAAAAAATAAAAGTACTACCTTTTTACGGTCTTATTCTCTTGTCATATTTGTGTATATAAAAAAAATATATTTTATTAATATATAATTTAGGAGAAAATGTGGATAGTTCTATTTTTATTCTCCTTTGCTAAGTCTTTTGGCCCTCTGTAGAATTATTATATGTTTTTTTTTAAGTATGCGTAAAATTTGTATTTTTCTTTAAAAATTAAAATTGCTTTATTTAATCAAACAAATACTTAGATGATTGCGAAAAAACTATTTAAAAAAATCTGAAATATTTTAACAACTCATTATTTTCTAATTTGCAAATCTAATAACATAAATATAATAATATCAATAAAATATATAAAAACTATATCACTAATTGAAAATTCTAAATAGTATGGAAATATTGCGTGAAAAGTACAATTTTAGCTTAATTTTTTTGTAAATACAGTGCTGCGCAAAAGTTTAGGCCCAGGCGCAATTCATGAAAAAATCATCAATGTTTTTTTATAGTTTTTTTTAATATATATTCTTTAGGCAGCATTAAAAATAATAGGGTAAAAAATTGTTTAAAAAATATAATAAATTAGACTTCCATCAACAAATTAAAAATTTCAATGTTTTGAACCATATGCTGAAGGCAACTGAATTTTCGTATGAGGAGATTATAAGAATATGGGCAGTAAAATTCAGAGGTAAATCTGTTTCTGATATTTCTACTGAATTAAAGCGTTCGAAATGAGGTGTTTGTAGAGTGTTAGCACCGTGGTGATCAAAATCTACCAAAATCGCTGTCTGGAAGACCTAAAATCACCAGAAAACGAGAGGACAGACAAATAAGAAAATTGGCTTCAGACAAATATTGCTCTTTAAATCAAATTAAAATACCAATTGTGGCAATAATTTTTACCAAAAACTATCAGGAGGTCAATCAATGAATCTGGATACTTGTTAAAGTCCAAGCTGATAGCGCAACCTAGCTTGCTATATCATCATGAAGATGCAAGACTGCAATGGATATCTGTAAGACATGTGTTGTTGAGTCCAATGCAGTCTTGCATCTTTATGTTGAGATAGCAATCTAGGTTGCGCTATCAGCTTGGATTTTATCAAGTATCCGGATTCATTGATTCACCTCCTGATAGTATTTGGTAAAAATTAAGCTACAATTGGGATTTTAATTTGATTTGAAGAGCAATGTTTGTCTGAAGCCAATTTTCTTATTTGTCTACCTCTCGTTTTCTGGTGATTCGAGGTCTTCCAGACCGCGATTTTATGTTGATCGCCACGTGCTGACACTCTATAAATACCTCGTTTCGAACGCTTTAATTCAGTAGAAATATCAGAGACAGATTTACCTCTGAATTTTAATGTCCATATCCTTAAAATATCTTCATACGAAAATTCAGTTGACTTTCGAATGGTTCCAAGCATTGAAAATGAGTTTCAACCTTTTAAAGAAACTTAAAATCCCTCCTCCTTGATGACGCAATCACTTCCTGTAAAGAATTTGCATAAAACTGAAACTTTTGCCTATACTTTTGTGGCAAGAGAAGCTTTAAAATTTTTAATTTGTTGATGGAAGTCAAATTTATTGATATTTTTTGGAACAATTTTTTACCTAATTATTTTTCATGTGTCTAAGGAATATATATTTAAAAAAAAAACGACTGGAAAATAGTTACGTTGACGATTTTTTCATGACTTGTGTCTGTGCCTAAACTTTTGTGCAGGACTGTATAGGTTTGTGCCACACATGGCACATGGTGCAGTGAAGTGTTTCACCCTTAAACTAAATTTTATTTTTAGTACAAACCAATTTTAGTAAGTCCAATGTTCTATTTTGCACACAAGTATTCAATATCAGTCAGATATAAATTATCGATGTATTTTCTACACGCATTTTCACATATAAAAGATAACTATAAACACGCGTGTGATCTACCAGCTGTATTTTTATCTTCATTTGGTATATTTATATGTGATCCTCAAAAGTTTTTTCCCTTTTCCATTTCTTCTACGAAGAATAAAGTAAGTTTTATAATTTACATTTTAAAGTTTTGTTTCATAAAATTTTGTTTCATAACATTGACATGGTGATTTTTAAAACCTAGTGAAAATGAATTGCTTATGTATACAAAAACTGAATTTAACTATTTCAAGGCAGAGCAAAGGTTAGGAGGCCTATTACAACCTTGCCGGAAGGCAATGAAAGACTGTTTTTGTAATGGGAAGCAGCTCTTTACTTTCACCAGAAAAATACGGTTTAAATTTAAGAATACTACCGAATTCAATATTCCAAAATTCACTTAATGTATGAATTCAGTACAGTAATTACAGAGTAAAAAACTATTTCCAAAGCTATTATATCGTACTTAAGTTCCCACATGTGCTATCTCACTTTACACAATGGATCAGATTTACTGTACGGTAACCCTTGGTGTGATTTTTTCGGATTTGGCGATAAATAATTGTTTGCGGCAATACTTTGACTTCGCAACGATGACGTTTCCCGGTAATCCCATCTGACCATTACTTATTACCACAGTATAGAGAGCGTGACGTCAAAATTCACCAAAATACGGACTTTTCGCGCGATTTTGGAAAGTCCGCCAAGGGTTACCGTACAGTAAATTTGATCCGTTGTGCAAAGTGATTTAACACGTGTGGGAACATAAGTGACGATATAAAATTTAAAAAAAAAAAACCAAGTGCTAGCTGAATTGTTGATGTTCCATCCCATTTTTATAAACCTGATGTGACAAATCTTCTCATCATGTTAAAATTATTAGAACTGTCAAGAATATTTATACCAATGTGTCGGTTATAAGAGAATAGATATTGAAGTTGCCTGAAGCACAGTAAAGCTTTTTTAATGTATACAAATGATACTTCATTTTAATGATCAATAAGTTGTTGCCAATTTCTTATATTCTTTCTTAAAATGAATTGCAATAGAACATTTTACAATTTAACTAACTGAATAAAGCAATTAGTTTTAAGCTTTATTATTTAATTTAACCTAAATGACATTTTTTTTCTTTCGTTTGTTAAGCATTATAGGGTTTACATAGCTTTTTAAAACTTCATGAATCGGCTTTAGTTTTCAAGTAAATAAATTTTGTTATGAAAAATAAAAAAAACCTGTCTATCACATTAGCATTTTGGGAACAAGTATTACTTTAAAAGAAACTTTACTCAGAGCCGTCTCTACAACCTTTGTGAAAATTTTGAAATTGAAGTTGTTAAAAGATTGAGATGCCACAAAACCAATGCAAATATCGTTTTGCCAAGAGTAAACATAAGAGCTTGTTCCATACGCCCAAACAATACTTGGCGAATTATTTGTCACCATTCTCGATTCATTCGTATATTATGTTTCAGCCTATATCTGCGTAAACAGTAATTTTTAAAGTTTTATTTTAATAAGAATTCTAAAATTTAAAATTAAGCCTTTGCATTGATACGGTATGGTAGGTACATATATATTCCAGCTTGTGGGCTTGTTCGGAGAACCGCTTTTTTGCACTGAATTCTCATTCATTGATAGCTAGGATTGTTTTAATTCATTCCTTTAGATTCAATCCAAAGATGAAGACCATCGCTTGCTTACTTTTTGCCGCGGCACTTGTCGCCACTGCAATGGCCGCCAGTGACTGCGAGGAACACCGCGAGAGGGAGCTGAAATCCAACACCAAAGTGAAGCTTGTGCCCAAGTGCACACAGAACGGGGACTACGATGCCCTTCAGTGCTTTGAGGGGTCCCCCTTCTGCATGTGCTGGAGACCTGATGGAAGCCACATTACCGAGCCATCGCTGAAACTTAAGAGTTGCGCTTGTATTGCTCACAAGGACAGGGTAACTGCCAGAAGTGAGTTTATGTACAATATTGCTTTTGGATAGTCACTATGGGACCAATTGAAGAGCTTAGTAGAAGAACTTGCCAAGTGACAAAAAGGTGAAAATGAGCTTTAAAGTTTTACCATTGCACTTAGATACGTTAAAATCTGTACTTGCAAAGCGTAAAATTTTTTCAAAATTTGAAGTTTAGGAAAAGGCGGAAACTTGTTGTCTTTAAAGGATGGGATAATATGTTGATTAACGCAAAAATCTAATTTTTTTCCCAAAATGTCACTTAGCATGTTCATCCACTAAGCGCTTCAATTTCAAATTGATATGATGTGGGCAGGTAAACCGCAGTAACCACAACAATGAATCGAACTATTTTCGCCTTAAGATAATCAGTCATTTATTATATTTTCTTGTAGATTTAAGTTATTGAGTTCTTACAACATTGATCCAAATCATTAGTCTACACTGTTAAAAATTTTGTTCTTGCTTTCACCATAATAATGGTTAACTATTAACTGCAACGGCTGTGTGGTGAAATGTTTCATCATATTTCCGTTATTCTAGTCGAACCATTTTTCAAGTACAATTGGAAAAAAGAAACCGGAGAAACGGTTCAACCCAATACCGAAAATATGGCGAAAACACTTCACCAGACAGCCGTTGCAGCTACTATTAACCATTATTATGGCGAAAACAGGCACAAAATTTGTAACATAGTAGATACAGCAGTCTACACTCTTAAAACAAACACTCCCAATTTACCTCAGTCTGAGTGGATTTCACTCCTCCAGACTGGAAAATGCACTTCTCCTTTTGGAGTGGATCCTTTGTGTGTTAAACCTCCGACAGGATCACTCCAAACGAGTGATTTTAACTCAGTCTGAGAAAATATGCATGCCTTTAGGGTGTCGAAAATGCACTTCTCCAACTGGAGTGGATTTCACTCTTTTGTTTTAAGAGTGTAATTGCCGACTTCATTGACTTGCCACAAATCGGCAGAAGCATATTAAGTTTTGGGAACAGTCACACATTGAAGCCAGGGACGTGTCGGACCTATAAACTAAGCCATATACGTTATCGTTGTGTATTAGTTGTTGGTAAAATCGTTTAACTTGGGTTTCCTGAAAATGATGAAGATAACCTTCTTAGGTTCTTAGTCCGTTATAGATCATTAATGTACCTAAAACACTAAATAGTTCTTTATTAACACTGATTTTGAAACATTTACAAAGAAAATAATAATAAGATTTCGAAGTTTCTTTTTCAAGCATCCTCTTCGTTAGGAAGAAAGGTTGTGACTTTAGAGATTGAAGTTGATATGAAAAAGACCGCTAGTTAATCTGCCTTAGGTAACCACTAGAGAACATATACTTCAAAAAATTTGAAAAACATGACAAATATTTATTTAGTGTATACAAAATTGTATACTTTAAACCTTACTTTGCTTTATATTAGGAAGTTTTTTCAGTTGATTCGAAATGGTATATTATTTCACTCTAATTCTCACTCTTCCAAATACGCATAAACGAAGCAAAAAATTTCGCTGATTGAACTGATTCTCACTGAATAGCTAAATGAAAAAGAGGTCAAGAACTTTGATGAATTTTCCACTTGCTTTGTCATTTTAAATTTTAGTGAAAGAAGAAATGAGCACGGAAATTCTTCTCTTGAATTTATCCCTTTTCTACAATTAGCTATTCATAAAAACATGCATTAACTTTGAAATGGAAAATGATGTATATCTAAAGATCCATGATACTAAAGTTGGTTGATAGACATGCATTTTCAGGCTTGTGTGCTTGGTCAGAGACCCGCTAATAAACCTTTGTCAAGTAAGACAGACACAACGAACACACATACGCGACAGATGCTGCTATCTATAACTCGCCACCTCCACAATTTAGACATGTCCCTAAAGGGGAGGGAAATAGTCTCCAGGGATGTGTACCCGTTGGAAACTGCGCAAAGACCGCCTACAGGACTTTCGGACCTAACAGATTTAACGAGCTCGTACTCCGCATATACTCGACAAGCACAAACATCCATACCTTATCTGGATTCGAAACGAACCCAGAGGCTACAAAGACTAGCTCTCTAACCGTTGCACCGCTCGGATACTTGCAGTTATAAGTCTATATGGAATTGAGGGTATCAAAGTATTAGAATTCTGGTAGATAATGACCTTACACTATTTTTACACTCTTAAAACAAAAGAGTGAAATCCCCTCATACAGGAAAAGTGCATTTTCGACACTGGAAAGGTGTGAAAATTAACTCAGACTGAGTTAAAATCACTCGCTTGGAGTGATCCTGTGGGAGCTTTAACTAAAAAAAAGAGTGAATTCCACTCCAAAATGATAAGTGCATTTTCGACACTGAAAAGAGTGAAAGTTAACTCAGACTGAGTTAAATTCACTCGTTTGTTTTAAGAGTGTGCATTTAGCAATTCCTTTAACCCATGCACTAACAGCGAACTTTTTCTTCCAGGATTGATCGGCAACTACCATCCCCAGTGCGAGGCCGACGGCACCTACAGCCGCACCCAGTGCCACGGCGGCATGGGCTACTGCTGGTGCGTGGACGAGAACGGACAGAAGGTCGGCGACGGACTTGGTGATTGTGAATAAAAATTTTGTGGCTTCGATTAAAGTGAATTGATGCAGTGTGTGTCGATTTGTTTGTTATTTTGTTTATTTGACACTTGGTATGGTATGGTATGGAACATATATATTACAGCTTGTGTGCTTGTTCAGACAACCGCTTATAAGCTTTCGTCAAGTGGGACACACAGAAAGAGTTTTTACAAGCACAAGAGGCACACAAAGAAAGAACAACACACACACATAGACAAATAACAACACTTATTGACGGTCACAAACATCCATGCCTGACTGGGATTTGAACCCGACCCCAGCAGCTCCAAAGGCTAGAGTCCTAACGATTGTGCATTTTCGACACCCTAAAGGCATGCATATTTTCTCAGACTGAGTTAAAATCACTCGTTTGGAGTGATCCTGTCGGAGGTTTAACACACAAAGGATCCACTCCTAGAATAGAAGTGCATTTTCCAGTCTGGAGGAGTGAAATCCACTCAGACTGAGTTAAATTAGGAGTGTTTGTTTTAAGAGTGTAAGTCATTAGTCTAGATACTGCAGTTTACAAGCCCACGGCGATTTTGAACGTTGGTATTAGTTTATATTAGGTCAATGAGTTGAGTGAATTTTGAATGAACGAGGTTTATTTAGACAGGACAACTGATTCTTGAGGCGATTCTGTACAGAAAGAAATATTAATGCCAAAACGTCTTTTAAATTTATGGATTCTCAGTATGTAATACTTATCGAAAAATTAACATTTTACTTATTACCAACCATGCATTAAATATTTGTTCGAATGATGAAACTTTAGAATCCAATCCCATTTATATTCCATTGCTAAGGACAGCGGCCATAATTCTAGCATCATTTACACGTTAACTAAGAGACTTATATCACCCTACAAGTAAGGAAAAACAAATTCAATTAATTGTTATTCCCTATTTTCCCAAATCAGTAATATTATTAAGAACATTTTTTTCAAAGTTAAAATTTTAAGTAAGTAATTTTTTTTCTCCTACCTACAAATTAAAAAATCATACCCTATCAATACTTTAATGGAGCATTTTAACAACATCCTTTTTTCCAATCTTTGCCAATAAAATCTTCTCGTATATAGGGCAAAAAAAGAAAGCACCTTAAATCAGACTTAGAGAACATGAAGCTCATATTAAGAAACAGTAATATATTAAAATCTTCAATCGTCGCACTCTCCTGGAAGTTTATTCAGAACGGGTCCCGGATGGCCGAGTGGTTTGGATAGTAGACAATTTAGCTAGCAGTTTGCGCGCTGTAACGGGTGCGGGTTCGATTCCCGTCCTTGCCCTGTGTGTACTTTCCTTTCTCTGTTACAGTAAAAATTCCTTCTGTGTCTGTCTTACTTGACGATTGCTTCTAAGCGGGTCTCTGATCAAGCACACAAGCCGGAATATATATGTACCTACCCCTACCTTATTCACCACTTTAATTTCTCGTCTACCTCAATTTTGGTACAACTTTCATACATTGGAGAACTTGATTTTAAGAAGTCTGCCATTTTCATAAAAACTTGAATAACTTAGCTAATTCCAATATGTCAGAACTCTTACCCATTTGGAAAATGCACCTTAATAATAAAATAATTTGTTTATATTAATCCCCCCCCCCACCCACAATTCTCCTCCTTCGATTTAACCATCCCTTTCGGTATATTTTGCCATATTTCACCCACCTTTGTTCAGCTGTTTTTAGTCAGGTTCTTGTACAGGGTGAGGCAAACAAACGTGGCCCCGGTCTGAAGATAAGAATACGACAGAAATGTTGCCAAATCTAAAACCCATACAAAAATAGGTTTGCTAACTGAAGCTATTGATCGCCTCAATATTAAGCCCAAACAAACGCTTGGCGACTTATTTGCCGGCAACTACGCCACGGTTTTAGGAGCTAGTTGAAATGAAATATAAACAAGGTTTGTAGAGCAGATTAAGAAAAGTTAATACTAGTGATTATTTTATTGTTTCTGTCGTTATTTATCCTACAGAATCGGACCTTTTTGTTTTTGGTAATAGAGAACATTTTAAATTGATTGCGAGACACAAAATTTGGATTATGGGACGTCTTTAGCTCTAATGTGACGCTAATCCGATCCAACCAATGAAAAAACCGGTTTCAGGCGGCTTCAGCAGTTTTTCTCGCCAAGCATTTCAACGTATTCCTATCTCTAGACCGGGACCATTTTTGTTTGCCTCACCCTATATTTTGCTGATGAATTTGAACCTTGGTTCCTTGCGAAACACAATTTTTCACCTAATAAAACTATTAACGTTAAGAGTCAACGCTGCCGCCCCGGTGGCGCAATCGTTAGAATTCTAGCCTTTGGAGCTGCTGGGGTCGGGTTCGGGTCTGGCGGTCTGGTATGGATGTTTGTGACCGTCAATAAATGTTGTTATTTGTCTATGTGTTTGTGTTGTCCTTTCTTTGTGTGTCTTTTGTGCTTGTTTAAACTCTTTCTGTGTCTGTCCCACTTGACGAAAGCTTATAAGCGGTTCTCTGAACAAGCACACAAGCTGGAATATATATGTACAGCTGTGGAAATAAAAAAGTACCCACTTGAGGTTATTTCATCCGTTAGTCACCCTATAGAATCGGACCTTTTTGAGATTGTGTACAATTAACATTCTGAGTTAATTGCACGATACAAAATTTGCATAAGGGGCTGTCTTCATATTAAAAATATTACGATCTTTGAAATTTCCAATAGCAACACCCAATTTTAATAACTTAGAAATGTTAAGCACTCTTGAAAACCCTTAAATCTAAGTTTTTGTTACATTTGAATGAATATTTGACAAGTTATTCAATCGAATCACTTGTGGACCTTTTGGGGACCATCTCTAAAATGACAAGCAAGCATGCATGCAAAGCCGTCTATATTTATCAATTACACACGTAATCTTATACGCAGTTCCCTAAAGGGTAATTAAAAAGTATTTTGTGATTTACTCAGCAAATTATGAATAAAAATTTTTAAAAATTGGGATTTCGCTTAAACTTCTTGTCTTAAATTTATTTCTTTAAAAATATTAAGGGGTTTCAATTCATATTTTTTTAAAAAATTAATATAATAATTATTTAAAAATATAAAAAATGTTTTAAATACCCCAATATTGAATGCATTTTGTTTGGGTTATTATAATTTCTTTTCAGTAAAAAATTCGTTTCATTATCTTAATTATTTATAGATAGGGATAGTTTTTTATGTGCAACTCATTTAACATTATGGGACCTAAACTTTGCACGTCTCTAACTCCTCTAATAATGCTTAAAAACTAACAAAATTTGGCATTTCGTATTAACATAGGTCAGAGATTTGAAATATGGATTCAAAAAGGGGTGTTGCTATTGGAAATTTTAAAGTTAGTAACATTTTTAATATGAAGATGGCCCCTTATGCAAATTTTGTGTCATGCAATTAACTCAAAATGTTAATTGTTCACAATGTCAAAAAGGTCCGATTCTATAGGATGACTAACGGCCAAAATAATCACTAGTGGGTACTTTTTTATTTCCACAGCTGTACCATACCATAAATATACAATATAGAGTCAACGCTGTCTTCTTCATGTATATTCATTTAAAGGTACGAGCAAATATTATCCTACATAAATGTTTTTTTCTTCAAGCCAAATTTTTTCTTCAATCGAGGATGCTGCATGAGTTAAGCTGTAGAGTAACGTAGAAAATAAAAGCATCACAAAAACGAGTCATGGTTTAGTATAACTGTTGAAAAATAACCAGCATTTTATACTGTGGGTCGAATTTATGAAAAAAAAAACTAGCTAAAATTACGTATTAGGAAACACTATTGAATTTAAATACCAAATTTTTCATACCTAGAACACCATATATTTATGAGACTATTTCACCTAAACTTATTCAATCTTACGAGGGATGTAGACTACATATATTTATCTAAATATTGACGGATAAATTTAAAGAAGCTTTAAAGTATTGTAGACTTTTAAATGTTAAATCCTGAAAAATGAAGTTTTTTTTATGACCATATACTAGAGACATATTTCATGCCATAAAGTCCACACGTTTGGGTCCGTTCGCTTATTTCTCAGATGCATTACCATCTAAGAATATAATAATAATTTATATAATCGAAGAGCTCAGTGTAAGAACGTTCTAAGTGACAACAAGGTGAAAACGAGAAAATAAGCTTACAAAGTTTTTTTTGTTTGCATTCAGATAAGTTAAAAACGGAAATTGAAAACCTTAAAAAATATACCAAACTCTAAGTTTATAAAAAGAGGAGACTGGTTATCGTTTAGGAAGGGAATAATATGTTCATTGACACAAAATTCTCAATTTTTTCAAAAATGTCACTTAGCACGTTCTCCCACTAAGCTCTTCAATTGTAAAGATAATTAGACAATATTCAAAATAATATGCTCCAGTCTTTAAAGTATCTTCAGCACCTTTACATTTTTCTATAATTTCTATTATGGTATTTTTAAAAAATAGTATTTAAGATTTTTAAATAACTTATTAAAAACTTCAAGCAAAAATCAATGACTGCAGCTAATTTTTATTTAAAGAAAAGTTTCTCAAACTTAACACTCCTCGATCTTTTTGTCAACTTTTTCTCCTTTTTCATTGACACACCAGCAAGTTCCAGCACTTCCATGGCACTGTTTTCTTTTGAAAGTACCGTCTTCCTCACACTGGGGATGGTAAGCACCATGTAATTCTGAAATGAAAATAGTAACTATGGTAGATACGATAACGATTTGATTTATGCGACAAAATAAATTTTTTAAAAAAAGTTAAAATGTTTTTGTTAAAAATCTACGCTTGCTCACAAATGTACTAAATTCCAATTGAGGAGGTGCTATAGAATATGGAGGTTATCGTTTTAAAAAATGTACTCAAACAAAGAATATTTTATAGAAATTAAGAGAAATATGCTACAAGTATTGGTTAACGTGTCTTAATTAAGGAGGTGGCACCCTCTAAGCATAAGTTAGGCTTATAGCCTGACGTGGCTCCAAGCCTCGTTCCAACAGTAGTTATTGAACCACCCTGCCATCCAAGCTATGCCCTGGGCACATGACAACAGCTACACTGCGATCCAAAAGTTTAGAACATGACGTTTTTTAGCTGTAAAATTTAGATTTGTGAAATTAGAATATCAAAACATCCCTAGATATATTAAATACGTATTTTGAAATGCTATAATTGAAACATAATTGCTTGATTTGCTATAACAATTTTTAGTTTCATAAAATAAAATTTTGTATGGTCCCAAAAGTTTAGACACAAATACGAGATTATGCTAATTTAAAGTACAAAATTGCCTAATTTCGCATTTTTATTGCTAAATTATATATTTTTTATGCGATAAATAAAAAAAAAACGATATCCGGTGAACTAACCAGATTTTATAACGATATTGGTTCAATTTTACACCAAACAGACAATTAAGCCATATTAAATCTTTATTCAAATCCCATTTGCTTCAAATTTGCAATTTAACATATCTAAATACGAACCGAATGAATACCAGTCCATCACCCTAAAGTTTTGAAAAGAATTCGTGGATTTAGAGACATGCATTGACCAATTTTCTTGATGAAAAGTGCAATCTTTCCCATATAAAATCACAAAATAGTGACATATCATTCTATTTTGCACTTTAGTACAATGCAGAGATAAGTCACCTCTTCAAAAACGACAAAAAAAGTAGGAAATTTTAACACAAGTTCACTCCACACAATTACGAAAGTTCCTTCTTCATACTAAAATTTGAAGTTTCTTGAGAAAAACCGGTTTCTTTGAACCGGTTACAATTTAACCGGTCTCTTTAGTGCTGTTTAAACACGTTCGGTTTAACCGAATATTGAAAAATATGCTTTTGAAAACACCGGTTTTTCCCCTAAAAAACTCTACATCAAGGGTAGTTGGTAACGGTGTGGAGTGAATTTACTTTGGAATAACCGAATTTTTTTAATGTTTTTGAAGAGGTGACTATCTCTGCATTGTACTAAAGTGCAAAAAAGAATAATCTGTTGCTATTTTATGATTTTATATGGGAAATACTGCACTTTTCATCAAGAAAATCGATCAATGAACGTCTATAAGTCAACGAATTCGTGGCAAAACTTTAAGGTGATGGGCTAGTATTCATTCGGTTCGTATTTAGATATGTTAAATTGTAAATTTGAAGTAAATATGATTTGAATAAAGATTTAAAGTGACTATATTGTCTTTTTGGTGTAAAATTGTAATAATATCGTTATTAAATTTGTTTAGTTCACCGGATATCGTATTTCTTTAATTTATCATATAAAAAATATAAGATTCATCAATAAAAATGCAAAATTAGGTCATTATGTACTTTAAATTAGCATAATCTCGTATTTGTGTCTAAACTTTTGGGACCATACAAAATTTTATTTTATGAAAAAAATTTTGTTATAGCAAATCAAGCTATTATATTTCAATAATAGCATTTCAAAATACTACTTTAATATTTTTGGGATGTTTTGAAATTCTACTATCCCAATTCTAAATTTTACAGCTAAAAAACGTCATTGTCTTAACTTTTGGATCGCAATGTACTCTAATTTACCCTTAAGGTGGCCGATCACCTTTGACAGCAAGTTTCTGAAAATTCTATTCAAACCATGACGTTGAGCAATTTTATTATTAGTTATGAATACAAAAATAGTTTTAAGAAAGTAAATCATAAAAAACCCATTTTTTTCAGTATTTGTGGAAAATTGTAGTAAAATATGCTTCAAAAATCACGCTTACGCAAAACATGATATCTTTACAAATTTTAATTTTTTTCCATCGTTTAAATTTAAATATGCTTAACAAACATTATTATAGGTCATGAACTAAAATCATTAGGATATCAGTGCCCCAATTTTTTTAATGGCAAAAGTTTGTAGCATTATATTGAAAACACATAGTAACGAGAGTAAAAAGCATATAAAAAGTTTTAAAATATCACATTCTAAATAGTTTTACACGGTTCTAGTTCAAAACCTTCTTCATACTGTTACAAAACTACTGTAAAAATTTTTAAGCAATTGATAAAAAAGAACGTCAGTTTTTATGTTTCGGTTAATGCGTTTTGAAAAAAATGCAAAAACAAACAAAAAAAGCTTTAAAGTGCTATAACTTCGATTCTATTAAAAACTAGACAGATTAAGAAATATAAACGTTTATTTTACATTAAATTAAAAAAAACCCAAATGTTTGATATTTATTTGATTTTTGCTGAAAAAAGGTGATCGGATACCTTAAGTATTAATTAATTGCCCAAAAATGTTTAATCCTTACTAATGAATTTTGTCAAAACTTGTTTCAGTTCATTGCAATAAATGTTGGTTCATTGGTAATAAACTTTTAATTAATTGCTACTAACAAAATATAAATTACTCCTAAAGTTTATGAACCCATAAAAAAAATCATAATTATTTATGACAATCCTAGCATTAAAAAGCCTCATTTTATAACAAACTTACTTTTACCAGCTTCCTTCTCCATAGAGTCCAACTTGTCTTTGTGTTTAATGCAATGGCAACTTCTCACTTTACTATTCGGTCTCATGATTCTCGTTCCATCTGGTCTATAACAAGTGCAGTTCGAAGTACCCGGGACACATTGCAAGTCTTGAAACTCCCCACTTTCAGTGCATTTGGGCACTATTTTCCCCTCTTGGTTGGACTCCAGAGCTTGTTTTCGTTCTTCTGCACAGTCTCTGGCACAATCCCCCAAAGTGAAGTAGAGAGTTATGACAACAACGCAGCATATAAGAAACTTCATCTCGAATGTGTTGTCTAGTACAACTGAAAAATATTTCGCTGATATTTTCAGCAAATGATAGTTTTATTTATAATAATTTTCAATTTCTTCAAAGATTAATAGTTGCAAGACAGGGGATAGGTTCAGAAAATGTTACTTCATGCACACATAAAACTGTAAATTTAATTTTGAATTTTATTTAAGACTCGTTAATTAATTAATTTATTAATTATCTACATTAAGAATCGTCAAACTACACCTTTTCAATAATTAAAATTTTTTCGTTAATAAAGAAATATTTATACAAGTACAGGGTGAGGCAAACAAAACCGGCCCCGATCTAGAGATGGGAATACGTTGAAATGCTTGGCGAGAAAAACTCTTGAAGCCGCCTGAAACCTGTTTTTGCATTAGTTGGATCGGATTCGCTTCACATTAGAGCTACTCATAGACTAGTGGCGAGTTCAGATCTTAGTTCGCATTGTATGAAGACGTCCCAGAATGCAAATTTTGTGTCTTGCAATCAATTTAGAATGTTTGTATTACCAAAAACAAAAAAGGTCCGATTCTCTAGGATAAATAACAACCGAAACAATTAAATAATCACTAAATCTTCATCAGCTCTACTAACCTTGTTTATATTCCATTTCAACTAGCTTCTAAAAGCGTAGCGTAGTTGCTGGCAAATAAGTCGCCAAGCGTTTGTTTGGGCTTAATATTGAAGCGATCAATAGCTTCAGTAAGCAAACCTGTTTTTGTATTGATTTTAGACTTGGCAACATTTCTGTCGTTTTCTTATCTACACCTCGGGGCCGGTTTTGTTTGCCTCACCCTGTATAATACAATAACAGTATTGTACACACAACTTAAAAATTAGAATCAAAGTTGTTTGGGCATTTCTAAATTTTATTTAAAATTAGTAAGTTTGAATAACTGAATTTTGATGAATTAAGGTATACATACACACTTGGAAAGGCCAAAATTAGCCAAATTTGACATTTTTTGTTTTTAAGTAAATTGGAATCTCCAATTCTTCTTCTTTAAAATGATGTAAAGTTTGTACTGGTACTCCACTATAATAAAAAGTTACAGAGGTTTTTCTAATGTTTAAATCATGAAAGTCAGTTAGCTTTTGCAACCTTTAAACTCAATTTTCTCAAAACTTCATTTTACTCATGTGTTACTTTGTTCAAACAGTGATAATTAAAGTTAAAATTAACATTTTGTCAAACGAATTGTTTATTTATATGTGCAATAAGTTGGGGGAGGGCCTGAACCTCCAAAAAAAAAGATTTGGTTTTTAAATAAATTTTTTATTGCATGTCAAAGTTACTTTTTTCTAAAAATTTAGATTTTTTTTCACGTTTCTTAATATAAAAAATTATTATTAAAAAACTAAAAGGGCCACAAACTTGATTTGAGGTTCATGCCCTTCAGAAGGAATTGGTGATTAATTTGCATGGTAGATTTATAGGTCTATGTTAATTGGTTCTTCAGTTATGAGTGTTTAAAAAACATGCTAATTAATGCATAAAATGCTAATTAATTAATTATCATTTTAATTTTTTTCAAATATTTTTGCGCGCACCCTCATGCACCTATGATTTATATCAAATATAAAAATATTGGATTTTTAAGTGAAATATTAAGAAAAAAAAGTTGAAGTGTGTACGTACACCTTAAAGAAAAACCTTGAGAACATAAATCGTACTGCAGTGAATTTTAAATATTTAAAGTTTTTGATTATATCGTAGTTTTAATCAAAAATTATAGATTTTTCAAACTCTAAAGCTACAAGAAATCTTTACAAAGTAATTGTTCTTATATAAAAATTCTTACCAACTTTTTACACGTACATATATGCACAGAAAAAAAATTACGAATGGCGAAAATAACTTCACATGATCTTCCTACTGATTGACGAATACACACGAATATTCTAGGCGAAAACTAAGAATTAGACACGAGCATCTGTATAAATAGTGCGCGTTAGAATACGTAATAGTGTTTGTTGTATATCTATGAGTAATTCGGTAAAAATAAGGTTAAGGGGGAATAGTACCGAGAATCGGCTTCTCAAGCGAAGGCTTCTCTCTATGTTAATTTTATGGGAAAAAAATAAAAAGTCTGCCACATTTCTCCGGATGTATTGAATATTTTTACAAACTTTTTTTTTATATGATAAATGCAGCTGATTTGCCGGTCTCTATCTTTTCACTTTTTTGAAATTGGTTAAAATAATTTTTTGATTATTAATAAATCATTTTACAATATGAACTAGGTCGAAATTTGAAAAACTGAAAAGATAGAGACGTAGAACTTTAAATTTCATTAATTTTGAAAAAAAAAAGTTCGCAATTACTTGCATTTTTAGGGTAGAAAAGTGGCAGCGAAATTATGAAATTTTCAATATCCAGTCTTATCCAGGAAGTAGCGCCCCCTAGGATTAGAAATTAAGCTCCTCCCCCTAAAGTTAGCTCCTCCCCTTTTAGTTAAAGATGCTGAAACTCAGATAAGATAAGGTACGTGTAGTTCAATTTCAAGAGTCTGCGAATTTTAACTTCTGCTCCGTAAGCTAAAGTTTCAATTCATTGTGTGTTTTTGGATGCCGATTTCGAAAATACAAATGGATTTTTTACTATAGCGTCCAGTTTAAAAGCTTTAAAAATAATTAAGTGGCATTGATTCATTCTATATATTGGATTCTAATTCTTAATTAGTAAAAAAAAAATCTTTTTTAATTTCTTCCAAATGATTTATTTGAAAGAGTTTGAAATATGCTTTGGGGACTTGAAGTTCAGAAAAAGGCATTACAAAGTGTGAACAATTGCACAAATTTGGATGTTAAAATCCGAAAAACATGTACTTCTTGAAGTTTTTGTTGTATAATTTACCATTTCTTTCAAAAAGGATTTTTGCATAACGTTTTAAATCTGTTTTGGCAGTATTGGCGTGTTTTATATAAGGTAACTTTTTTCTGTTTTTCATTTTTGATCTTCCGCAATTTTAATTAATGATTCGGCTCCACTCTCAATGCGAGGTCTTGTTGTGTTCCGTCCGTTGTGTTCTAATATAGTTTAGTTTTAGGTTTGAATGATCGTCGCACTAGAGCTACACAAGTGCTATTGGCGACGGGCGTCGTATTTTAGAACCACAGTCAGGTGACGAGCCAGCACCTGAGTAGGCACCCAACGCATCCGTTAAGGGCGACATCGTACGCAGCGTTAGAACTTTGAAGGATATTTAACGTGCACTCCCTTACACGGGGTATTATTCGTCGGGCATTTTTTGCTGCACGGGCCGTTTATCGGTCGGCAGCTACTTTTTGGCGATGCCCGGACCCGAACCTGGGACCTTCCGTATGCTAAGCGTGTGCTCAACCGACTGGGCTCCCCAGCCCCTCTACTATAGTTTAGTAAAGTTAGTTTGAAATATCTTCGCACTAGAGCTATATGATGACTATTGGCGACGGGCGTCGTAGTTTACAACCGCGGTCAAGTAACGAGTCGACAACAGGGTATGCACCCAATGCAACTGTTCAAGGAGCCATCGTACGCATTGTTGGGACTAATAAGAATATTTAGCGTGCATTCCCAATGCAAGGGGTATTATTCGTCGGACATTTTTCTTCACGGACGATTTATAGTTCGGCGGTTGATTTGGCGATGCCCGGACCGAAAATGGGACCTTTCACATTTAAGGCAACATAAATGCCTTAACCGACTGATCTATTATGTCTTCTTTAAGTGCATCATTTTTTATTCCTGTAATTTATTAAACCTTTATCGCTGCATACTCGGCATACCGAATATCCCGTATAAATCCCAACCAGTAGTTTCCGCGTTCGAATCCCGGTTGGTAAGCGCATGGATGATTGACTTGTCAATACAATGTTAGGTTAGGTAAGGTTTGAATTATCGTCGCACTAGAGCTACACGAGGGCTATTGGAGAACGGGCATCGTATTTTGGAACCACAGTCAGGTGACGAGCCATCACCTGAATAGGCACCCAACGCAACCGCTAAGGGTGACATCGTACTCAGCGTTCAATACAATGTTAATTGTCTACATGTTGGTCTTAATTTGTGTAAAAAGATGTCCATCCCCTCCGGACGCTCTGGTAACATTCTTCCATAGGATATCCATGATCACAACAACAGCATTAAACCTTATTAGTTTCAATTATATTAAATTTTCCCTAACTCCTAGAAGATAGCTAATTATTCGAGGTAGCATCCTTCAAATCCAGATTGCCGAATTATTTTCAAAGAAAATTGCAATTTGGTTGTTTTAGATTATATAAGTTTCCAGTTTTCATTTTTGTCCATCGTGATTGTTGGCGCATACACTTCCCTCCCCCTCTGAGCGTGCCGTAATTTATGTACGTCCCCTTATCGAAAAATTTATTATTTTGAAGCATATTCAATATATTTACTTTCAATGATCTCTCAATATTACTTTTATGATGTGGTTTTTTAATCTTTCAATAACATTTGTTATAATTTTCAAAAAAGGATACGAATGAATTTTAAAAAATACACTGTTGTCAAACACTTTTTTTTTTGTTCTGAAAAATAATCGTATGATAATTTATGTAAATATACATCGTAATAAAATGTAAGTTTTTAAAGAAAATTGTGTGGAATATTTTTGAGAAGAAAAAATAAGGCATTAAAGTGTTCTTCGATTCCAAGCACCAAAAAAACATTTCACCGATCAAACTGAACCGATTCCAAACACCACTATACAATTTCGATTGAGCAAAAAAAAAAGTGCCATGCAAGTGCATATTTCATTAAAGCATCAAATAAACCAAGATTAGTATAAAATACATTCTTCTCGCAGGTATAGCTGTAAACAAGTTGACCTGCAAACCCAGAGATCCGATGCCAGGATCGAATGTAATCCTTCTATAAATCATAATATCAATCAAATATCTACCGTATAGAGAGGGTTTGTGCACATTAAATCCATTGCGATGCAATGTTTCACAGTCTTGCACAATATTACGAATTGGTTCCCAGTCAGATACAAGCATCGTCTTTCTGACGGCATTTTAAAATTACGAGGCACGTCGACAAAATTCCACAGATAGATATAACACAATGTTTAAATAACTTCTAATATAAATTCTAAAACCGCGTGCAGTCGAACTTCAATTATCCGAAGCATGAATGATTATCCGAATGTTCGAAAAAAAATTGCACCCGACCCTCCTGGTAACGTTTGTCTTTGTTGGATGTCATACCTGATAATATTTTTGTACCAACCAAAAAATTACTAAGCATGACATCCAGCAGAGATTACAACAATAGGCAGGTATAAATGTTTATGGTGTCACATAATAAACTTTTGTACAGCTGTGGAAATAAAAAAGTACCCACTAGTGATTATTTTGGCCGTTAGTCATCCTATAGAATAGGACCTTTTTGACATTGCGAACAATTAACATTCTGAGTTAATTGCATGACACAGAATTTGCATAAGGGTCCATCTTCATATTAAAAATGTTACTAACTTTAAAATTTCCAATAGCAACACCCCTTTTTGAATCTATATTTCAAGTCTCTGACCTATTTTAATACGAAATGCCAAATTTTGTTAGTTTTTAAGCATTATTAGAGGAGTTAGAGACGTGCAAAGTTTAGGTCCCATAATGTTAAATGAGTTGCACATAAAAACTATCCCGATGTATAAATAATTAAGATAATGAAACGAATTTTTTACTGAAAAGAAATTATAATAACCCAAACAAAATGCATTCAATATTGGGGTATTTAAAACAATTTTTATATTTTTAAATAATTATTATATTAATTTTTTTTTAAAAATGTGAATAGAAACCCCTTAATATTTTTAAAGAAATAAATTTAAGACAAGAAGTTTAAGCGAAATCCCAATTTAAAAAAAAAAAATATTCATAATTTGCTGAGTAAATCACAAAATACTTTTTAATTACCCTTTAGGGGACTGTGTAAGATTACGTGTGTAATTGATAAATAAAGACGGCTATGCATGCTTGCTTGTCATTTTAGAGATGGTCCCCAAAAGGTCCACAAGTGATTCGATTGAATAACTCGTCAAATATTCAATCAAATGTAACAAAAACTTAGATTTAAGGGTTTTCAAGAGTGCTTAACATTTCTAAGTTATTAAAATTGGGTGTTGCTATTTTAAATTTCAAAGATCGTAATATTTTTAAAATGAAGACGGCCCCTTATGCAAATTTTGTGTCGTTCAATTAACTCAGAATGTTAATTGTACACAATCTCAAAAAGGTCCGATTCTATAGGGTGACTTACGGATGAAATAACCTCAAGTGGGTACTTTTTTATTTCCACAGTTGTACCAACTGTAACTGCTTCCCCTTTTTGTAGTCACTTGTTATTTATGCAAATTATCTTTTTTTAATGCGTATAGTATAGTGTAGTAACTGTTTGTATATTTATCAATCACTTCTAAAAGAAACCTACAAATTTAACATAAATTGAAAAAAATTAACAAAAGCTTGTAACTCAACTTGCCAAACGATATTTTATAGCTTGGATTTGATTGGGCTGATTACGACCGAAACTAGAATTTACGTGGTGAGTTTAAAGATCAGGCGTAGCTTTCGTACGACGTTATTCAATTAACCTGCAAAGTGAGTCATCCCGTCTTCTCATAGGGAAAATGGTTGGTTGGTACATGTATTTCCGGGTTGTGTGCTTGATCAGATACCCACCTATAGACCTCGTCAAGTAAGACAGACATAGACAGATTTTTTACTTGCACACAGATAGAGAGGAATTGCACCCAGGGCGACGGCGGGAATTTCTCGAAGGAGGTGTGAGATACGTTGACAAGGGGAGGAGCTTATCAAAGGTAGTTTAAAACTGACCAATCAGCTATTTATAGAAGGATTGAAAAATAAGATGAAAACGTCAATCAATGAATTAAGCATTTTGATTTGCTAGTTTCCGAATTCTCTGAACCTCCCTCTATAGCAGTTCCGATATCTTCACCAGATGTCGCCCTCGGCCACAATGAGTGTCCTGCTCGGTACGATCCCGCCTTAAGGGGTCTAAGGAGTCTTAAAAATGTGCAAAGAAGATACTACAAAGCCTAGTCTGATCTTTCATGTCATTTTTGAACTACTCAATGTATAAGTATAATTTTTTTATATGTAATTCTACAAGATTCATTTATTATAAAACAAGTTTTAAAATTTATGAAACTTTAGCAAAAACTAAAATAAATGATATTAAACATGAAGGTACTTGAACACACTGTGATTAGGCTTGCGCGGCAAATTGTGAGGTCAAAATTGAAGACATGACCAAGAAAATGACTTTATATTGTACAAATATGTACAAACTAGAACTTATACCTAAATTCTCAGCTCAATTTTAATTAGAAATTATTTTAAGAACTTTTTTCTAAAAAAATTAATAAAAATTTAAAAATTTTGATTTTAAATTTTTTTAAAAATAACTTCTAATTAAAATTGAGCTGAGAATTTAGGTATAAGTCTTTGTTTGTACATATTTGTACAATATAAAGTCATTTTCTTATTCATTTTTTCAATTTTGACTTCACAATTTGCCGCGCAAGCCTAATCACAGTGTGTTCAAGTACCTTCATGTTTAATATCATTTATTTTAGTTTTGGCTAAAGTTTCATAAATTTTAAAACTTGTTTTATAATAAATAAATCTTGTAGAATTACATATAAAAAAATTATACTCATTTATTGAGTATTTAAAAAATTACAAGAGAGATCAAACTATGCTATGTAGTATCTTCTTTGCACATTTTTAAGACTCCTGTGACCCCTTAACTGCTCTTGTCATCAATTACAGAGTGGTGATTCCAGAAGACTTAGAATTCGGCCTTCTGATGGATAGGACTTCGACTGGTGGGGTAAAGAAAGGACAGACAGACCTGACCCGCATTAGTGTACACTGCACAGGGTGGTTGTAAAATAACGCTCGCTATTCGGAGTGGTCTGTAGCTTGAATGAATACGCAGGTTAATGAAATTGTAGCGCTTTCGGTTGATGACATGTCTGGTATTTTTCTTATTTTAATTTTTGGTCTATCTACTGCTTTTTTCATTCTTATGGTGGAGAAGGTATTATTTTTACTTACAAAGAATTTGAAAAAGTGAAGCAGGAACTTAGATTTATGATCAACGCATGAAAATAACCTACTAAAAATATATGAAATTGTGTCCAATTAATGGTACTTGATACAAATTTATTTTAAAAAATGTCCCTAAATAAGCATTTGATTATTTTTTTAAAATTTAACTTATTATGAGCAATTAAGTTTGAAATTTTACATTGGATACAAACTGTTAAAGAGCTTTTAAAGTTAGAAGCTATTTGTACTTATACTATGTAACCAATCCACAAAAATTTATAAAACCCATCGGTGTTAATTATAATAATATCATTCATAATATCCAATTTGTATTGGGAACTACTTCAAAACATTCCAAATATTTTAATTAATGCAATTTAAGCTTATCTTATCGTTGTCTACACATTTCGAACTGATAATAACAAGTTTTAAACCGATAAAAAAGAACTTTAATTAAAAGTAAACAAGTTTTACAATAATCGATTTACTTAGTCATTAACTTTATTCCAAGAATATCTATCGAGTGAGATGTCAGTCATCAAGCGAGGGTATTTAAAATATTAGAAAAATAAGAAATCATATTTACTTTAAGGACGAGTTCGCAAATTCATATTGAGAAAAATAAGGATTTTTCACGGCTTTTTCTTGATCAAACCTTTTGAATCGCTCTCAATCGCACTTACAAAATGAGTAAATTCGCAGCATTTCCCTAAAAAAGATAAGCAAAAGGGAGTTAGTTATAACCAAATATGCTGCTCGATGTTTTTTTTTAAAAAAAAGATCATTGAAAAACATTAGAAAAGTGGGTTTTTTTTTTTTTTTTGGGGGGGGGGGCTCTAGTTTTCCCTTTTAAATGTAAAATAGAGTAAAATCTGTATGTGAAATCTCTTTAAAAATTAAGAAAACTTATTCAAGAACTCAATTTCCATTTGCAAAAGCTTTTTTAGGAGAATTTTAAAATTTCCTTTTAAGTGAAGGCAAAATGTTTAGGAGGACAGTCATATTTCCTCCGATCCATTGTCATTCAAGCAAGTTTCTCAGAATAACTAAAATCGAACTATGCCCCATACATCCAACTTAAGGGGTCATAGGAGTCTTAAAAATGTGCAAAGAAGGTACTACAAAGCATAGTTTGATCCTTCATGTAATTTTTTAACCACTCAGTATATAAGTATAATTTTTTTATATGTAATTCTATAAGATTTATTTAATTTAAAACAAATTTTAAAATTTATGAAACTTTAGCCAAAACTAAAATAAATGATATTAAACATAAAGCTATTTTAACACATTGGGATTAGGCTTGCGCGGCAAATTTTGAGGTCAAAATTGAAAAAATGACCAAGAAAATGACTTTATATTGTACAAGCATGTACAAACTAGGACTTATACCTAAATTCTTAGCTCAATTTTAATTAGAAATTATTTTTAAAAAATTTCAAAATCAAAATTTAAAAAATTTTATTAATTTTTTTAGAAAAAAGTTCTTAAAATAATTTCTAATTAAAATTGAGCTGAGAATTTAGGTATAAGTCCTAGTTTCTACATATTTGTACAATATAAAGTCATTTTCTTGGTCATTTTTTCAATTTTGACCTCAAAATTTGCCGCGCAAGCCTAATCCCAATGTGTTAAAATAGCTTTATGTTTAATATCATTTATTTTAGTTTTGGCTGAAGTTTCATAAATTTTAAAATTTGTTATATAATAAGTAAATCTTATAGAATTGCATATAAAAAAATTATACTTTTATATTGAGTAGTTAAAAATTGAATGAAAGATCAAACTATGCTTTGTAGTACCTTCTTTGCACATTTTTAAGACTATGACCCCTTAAATCTAGTTCCGTACTTTTAATTGTTGGCGTAGCAATCTTTATGTTTGTTAAAACTAATGGCATACTAATGCAAAAGTAGAAACCCCAATTTATAATGAATCTGTCGTATTAGCAGTTTCAAAGGCAATAATAAGGTCAGTAAGATACAAACAAACGCGGGTTTATGGTCTTCAAAAACATGTGCAGGAACCTTTTGCATTGCTAGTAGCAGTTTGTCAATTTGTTCATTCGGTTGCTCTTGTAAATTAGACACTGGGTCTCTTTATTACAAGCCTTACTCCCGCCACTAATCTGTACATTCGTTCTGAAAGAAGCTTTCTACATTGCACACCTTTGGAGCCGGGAAATCTTGACGTGTTTTTTGCAACTTTTCAAGGCCTCTAAAATAGCGTCGGACTGAGTGATTGGCACATTAAACTTTCAGTACTCTGCCACCAAACGACACATGTTCTTGAATGTTGCTCGAGAAGTTCTTAAAGAATTAAAAAGCCTACATGTGCAGTTACTTAAGTACTAGAATGAAATTCTCGTCGAAACGCAAGGGTATTATAATAATATTAACTGCCACCTATAACCACTTCCGCACAAGATTTATAACTTCAGAACAAATATAGACTAACCCAGCATTCAGTTACAATTTGAATCTTCAACTCTAAAAATTGGCCACTATAATTACATTTTTTCTTCCGCAAATTAAATAAATAATCTTTATAGTTTGCTAAATTTATTTGCAGTTTGAAGAATAATTATGTAAAATTGAACGAGTCACATCCTGTAGAATCCTTTCCGTGATCTTTGGCAATGCTTTGAAAATCTCACCTTAAACTACACGAGATTCTTGTAATCAGATAACTATCAATAACTATAATATTTGAAAAAACCTGATATATCCAGAACATTTGGCAATGATAAACATGAAATAACTCCAAACTGCACTGATAATTAAAGGAATTTAATTGTAAATTAATACCAATTAGCTCTTTAAGCTAAAAAAAAGTAACACTGTGAACCACTTTCTTAGTAAACAAATATAATAAACATTAAAAAAAATCACATTGTTATATATTTTTTATAACGCCATTCCAAAATCGATTTACAAAGAAAAAATTAATAATCTTCAACATTTCAAATAAGGTTTTTCGTGATATTGCTGATGTGGCAACAGTAATTTAAATGACTAAAAATTAAATTCCAGTGCTACTTTAATGGGTCGCGTTCGTCGACATGACAAGATGACAGATATCCGTATGGACGTACAGCTGGGGAAAAAAAACGAATCACCCCTCGTTTCTCGGCTGCTATTGATCGGCTGCTATTGATCAATATCGTGAGGAATTGAGTTCTGGCAACAAAAATTGTAATAGGGGTCGTCTACATATTAAAATGAGTACCAACTTTGAAAATTCCAATGGCAACACGCAATTTTTTTAACATAAAAATGTTCAACACCTTCAAAATACCCCATGTATAAAAAATAATAATATTTTTGTGCATTATTTGCGGAGATATAAGTATTCAAAGTTGAACGCCCATAATGTTAAAAAAGTTTCACTCATTTTTATTCATACCTCTACAAATAAAATGAATTAAACAAAGATTTTTTTTCATTATATACTTCTTAATTTTCCAAAAACAAATCACACATGTTTTTTCATCAATTTTTCATTTTTAATAATTTTTTATTTAAATTTAAATAAGGAAAAATAAAACATGAATAGCAACCCTAATTTTTTCTTACATAAATCGATAAAGTAGATCAAGTAGAACCAAAATCCCGAATTTTTTAATTCAATAACAATTATTTGCCGAGTTATTGTAAAAAAACTGAACTTGGTAAATTTTTATTCAAATTATTGATTTCTGTCAAATTTCTAAAAATCTTTTCTTATTTCAAGTGCATACAATGTATTTTGTTTGCATAATTAACATTAAATTATATCGGTTACTATATTTTTAAATGTATGTTATTTCCAATACAATTTCAAAAAGTGTGTTCAATACTAAAAACTAAATACCCTAGAATATTATTGGAATTCGGTTTTAAATACATTTGATTGTTACCACATTAATTATTTAAAATGATTAGTGCTTACTGCGTTGGTTAAAAATCATTACCAAATCATTCTGAGTAATTTTATTTTGCTTTCCTTAAATATCGTGCTAAGGTCGTAGCCCTCAATTTGCAATACGTGTTTTACCGATAAAAAAAACTAAACTCATCTTCGCAACAGCTCAGTGGGCCAGGGCCTGCCGTGCCTATTTCAGCTTTCGTGATACAAGGGCTCTGGAGTGCAAGGCATATGTCCCGGTAATGTGGAAAGCCACACGCGGAACCCCCAGTGTTTAGTTCCCAAAGCATGCTTGGTCCCCAATTTATCGACCCACTTAAGGGATGAAAGGATGGGTCAACCTCGCCCAATCCGGGATTCGATCCCCGGACCTGTGGCGTGGCAATGCGAAATAAGCACTACCACTAAACCACTGGGCCGATATTACCGATAGAGTGAGACGAATTTAAAAAAAAAAAATTGCAACAATGTGCATTAAACAAAAAATTGCATAAAAAGTTTAAAACATAAGTGTAATAATCATGTTTTTCAATCTGATTGTAACTATTAGCATTTGAAAATATGTTCGTTATAAATAACCGTATATGCGACTTAATTTAAAATTAAAACTTTTCATCTTCTAGCCTTAACTTTATTTCTGAATTTTAAAATCCGAAATAAAAAATAAAAAAAACATTCGAAAAATCCCAATATTACTGACGAAAGTTAAATTCTAGCATCCGTTGGCGAGATTATGCTAACCCTTTTTTAGCTTGTCATTTTGAAAAGACACAACCAAAATATCACCATTTTTCACTTAGGAGATTTACCCCTAAACGAGTTCAAAATTAAAGCTTTAATATCTCAGCAAATAATGCAAAATAAATAATTCTTTTTTATACGTGGGGTATTTTAAAGGTGCTGAACATTTTTATGCAAAAAAATTGGGTGTTGCCATTGGAATTTTCAAAGTTGGTACTCATTTTAATATGTGGCAATTTTTGTTGCCAGAAAATTGACACCTTACACAAAATTCCTTGATCAATAGCAGCCGAGAAACAAGGGGTGATTCGTTTTTTTCCCCCCCAGCTGTACAAACAGAAGAACAAAAAGTTTGAAGTTAGGTCCCTGCTGTCCTATCTTTCGATGACAAAAATGATTCTTAAGATCTGCTCGATAAAACAGATTTCGTCACCGAAGTAAGGACAGACAGACGGGACACTTTGGGAAGACTACCATGTCAATACCTTCTTTTCTATTAAAAAAATATTTCGAATTTAAAAAAAGATTATAAAATATTCTAAAAATAACGTCAGGGCTTCATCCTCATTGACTATACATCCCAGGACCCCTCCCTAAACATTTTTAAATAAACGTTTATATTTCTCCCTTCAATAAACCCACAGACTACGGCCGTCATTTTAGAAATGGTAAACCAAAGGTCACTAAGTGATTCGATTGAATAACTCGTCAAGTATTCAGCCAAATGTAACAAAAACTAAGATTTAGGGTTTATGAGGATTCTTAATATTTCTTAATTATAAAATTGGGTGCTGCCATTGAAAATTTTAAAGTTAATAGCATTTTTAATATGAAGACGGCTCCTTATGCATTTTTTTTTGTCCTGCAATTAACTCATGATGTTATATAAACACAAAGTCAAAAAGGTTCTATAGGATGACTAACGTTCGAAATAATCACTAGTGGGAACTTTTTCCACAGCTGTACATAACAAAATAGCTAAAAGTATCCAAGCACCAATAGCCCTCGTGTAGCTCTAGTGCGACGATAATTCAAACCAAATCTAATCTAAAAGTATCCAACCTATACTACAACTAAAGTAGTCAAGTTTAAAAGTCGCTCGAAATTCTTTGGCTGGATTTATAATGAGTTCCGCCCACTTTTCCATGTGGTTTAGGTTTACAGTTTGAATGATTTAGATATTGGCGTTTTTTTCCTTCTACGATTTGGCGACATTTATTTTTGTGTGTCATCAAATTTTAAATTCATAGATTCTCGTTTGTTATGAACGTTTTTGTCATAAAAAGTACTTGAAATGTAAAAGCATCATTTAAATTCTGTATTAACATACAAAGATAATGCATGAGTGAATTATTTAAATTAATAATAAATCTTTTAAATCAATTAAGCCAAGTTGTCCTACAGATGTCGCCACGATTCTCAAAATGAAGCTTTTAAAAAAAAATTAATAATTAAAAAACTGATTGATATTGTTCCTTCAAATCTTTTTTAAATTGTCTTTCATCCCTATTTGCGTATCTGGTGCAAGCAGATCATACGTTTAAAAAATACTTTTCAAGAAACTATGATTTGAAAAATAAAGCATTACGTGTATAGGACTGACAGTCCCTCTTAAGGGGTCACAGGAGTCTTAAAAATGTGCAAAGAAGATACTACAAAGCATGGTTTGATCTTTCATGTCATTTTTTAACTACCCAATAAATGAGTATAATTTTTTATATGTTATTCTAAAGGATTTATTTATTATCAAACAAGTCTAAAAATTTATGAAACTGTAGCCAAAACTATATTGTACAAATATGTACAAACTAGGACTTATACCTAAATTCCCAGCTCAATTTTAATTAGAAATTATTTCAAGAACTTTTTTTTCTAAAAAAATTAATAAAAATTTAAAAATTTTGATTTAAAATTTTTTTTTAAATAATTTCTAATTAAAAATGAGCTGAGAATTTAGGTATAAGCTTTTGTTTGTAAATATTTGTACAATATAAAGTCATTTTCTTGGTCATTTTTTCAATTTTGACCTCACAATTTGCCGCGCAAGCCTAATCACAATGTGTTCAAATAGCTTCATGATTAATATCATTTATTTTAGTTTTGGCTAAAGTTTCATAAATTTTAAAACTTGCTTTATAATAAATAAATCTTGTAGAATTACATATAAAAAATTATACTTATACATTGAGTAGTTCAAAAATGACATGAAAGATCAAACTATGGTAGGAGTAGGGGTAGGGTATTTTACATATATATTCCGACTTGTGTGCTTGCTCAGTGAGCCGCTTATAAGTCTTCGTCAAGTAAGACAGACACAGAAAGATTTTTTACTGTCACAAAGAGAGGAAATACACCCAGGGCGAAGGCGGGAATCAAACCCGCGCCCGTTACAGCACGCAGACTGCTGGCCTGCGATGCTTACCACTCGGCCATCCGGGCCCCACTATGTTTTGTAGTACCTACTTTGCACATTTTTAAGACTCCTATGACCCCTTAACGGTGACCGTCTTGCAAGTGCCGCAATTTGCGGAAATTCAACCTTATGGAGACTTTGATGGCACCGAGGAGACATTCCTAAAAGAAGTATTAACTGCTCTTGTCATGAATTACAGAGTGGTGACTCCAGAGAACTTAGAGTTCGGTCGTCTCATGGATAGGACTTCGACTGGTGCGGTAAACAAAGGACAGGCAGACCTGACCCGCATTAGTGTACAGTGTGGTTGTAAAATAACGCTCGCTATTCGGAGTGGTATGTAGCTTCGATGAATAATCCAAATGCAAAAAACTTTGAGATTACTTACAAATCAAAAAGGGGGAAAAAGAATGGAATCATAAAAAATGCACTCGTCTTTTGACCAAGGTTATAAATTACGAGGCGTAATTGGATGTGTTGGCCGTAATTGGCATAATTGGGTACGCCTCGTATTTAGAACCCTGGTCAAGAGACGAGTCTCTGTTTTACGATTCCATTATTTTTCTAAAAAAGAATAAAATAGCTGCCGACCTATAAACGGCCCATGCAGCCGGAAAAAATATCCGACGAATAATACCCCGTGTAAGGGAGTGCACGTTAAATATCCTTCAAAGTCCTAACGCTGCGTACGATGTCGCCCTTAACGGTTGCGTTGGGTGCCTATTCAGGTGTTGGCTCGTCATCTGCTGTGGTTCTAAAATACGACCCCCGTCGCCAATAGCCCTTGTGTAGCTCTAGTACGACGATAATTCAAAACCTAACCTAATCTAAAAAAAAAAAAACTCGTCTCTTGACCAGTCTTCTAAATTACTAGGCCTATTTAGCTGTGTTGGCCAAAATTGGCCATAATTTACTACACCTCGTATATAGAACCCTGGTAAAGAGACGAGTTTTGTTTTTGTGAGGATTCTTTTTTTTTGTGATTCTTTTCTTTTTATTCGAAGTTTTTTATGATTACATTTCCCCCCCTTCTTGATTAGTAAGTGTATCAATTTTGTTTGCATTTGGATTATTCATTCAAGCTACAGACCGCTCCGATTAGGGAGCTTTATTTTAAAGCCACATTGTATATCGGTTACGGTTTGGGCCGCGGCCGAAATTCCACGAGACAGAATCTCGCATCCCATATTCTCGTGGCATAGAATCTCGCGTTTCATTACACTCTCAGAAATAACACTTTCATTTTTGACGATTCATGAATCCTCAAGCCTCATTTCGTTAAAATTTTGAGGATTGTTTCGTCAAACTATCACTTGACTTTTGAGTAAGCGCGAATCCTCACTTTTACGATCGTGATTTGACGATTCTGTATCTTGATTCTAAAGAAACAGAATCTCATTGCTGTACTCACATGCTCAAATATGACGAAATGTTGCCTTAGATTGGACGACATTCAAATCCTCATAAAAATGACGCTCTTTGAAATTACTCACTTTGAGGAAACGAAAACTCTGCAGTTGCCAGTAAACGAATCGTCAAAATTAAGGAAAATTTCGTCGTTATTGAGTATTCATTTTTAAGAGTGTAAAAGTGCAGGATTTGTGAGCAATGTTCAAGATTTTTTTTTAAATTTTGGGTGTAGTTTCGGTATAGGTGTTGTTGTAAATTTGTATTACGTCATTTCAAATTAAGGAATGAATAAGCAGTTATTTAGTAAATTCCTAAATAATTTTGAGGTGGTGAAGTTGTCTTTGATAATAAAAGAAAGAGTCTGTGTGTCCGTATGTCTGTGGATTGTGAAAGACCTACTTACACTGCCCTCAGAAATTCGAAATTTTTAACATAGATTCACTTCAATACCAACGTGTGCACCTTCGAATTTTCTGACAAAAGTACACCACTTTCGCTCAAATTCGATAACTTTTTTCACTTTTCAGCTGCCATCGGCTGGAAAAATTAAAATAAAATTTTACGAATATAAATATTAAATAATATTACTTGTTTATTTCATAATTTCTTCATTGATGGTTTATGTGTATAAGTTTTGCGTAGCAGCGGTTGTTGAGGACATTTACTGTTACAAACCCCTACTTGTTTTCCGATCAGAATTTCAGTAAATATTCAAGTAACAGGAAAATAGGGTTTTTTTTTGTTTTTTTAGAACTTTTTAGTTTTTAATTCTTTCAAGTTAAAAAAAAAAAAGGTAAGCAGAAATCATGTCACTGAGCGGCAATGTAGTAAAACGTTCTTTTTTAAAAATTCAATCTTTTCTCAATTTTTCGCACTTTATAATTTTCCTTTCTAAAATTAACGTTCGATTCGCTTTTGATAGATGTGCGCCTCCCCTCAAATTTATGTTTTCAATCAATAATAGTTATGCGCAGGAATAAGACTTTACATTGAAAGGAACCGTTCCGCTTTTCTGGAAACAAATGCATGATAATTACTAAAAAGGGTTTGAGCTCATAATCATATTTATTGTTGCAAAATCAGCAATTTGTTAAAAGGTTATTATTAAAAACGAAGCGGAGTTGTACTTTTTCAGATTATTATTATATGACTGGTATATTTAAATTAGCTGATAATATTTTTTAGTTGTAGATAATATTGCTAACCTATAACTAATAACTACTTATTTGTACCATTTTTTTGTTGGTGACTTGCTGAAATAAAAATTACTTTCAACTAAACCACATTTTAATGAATATTAAGCATTATTTATAGCGGAATGTATTAAAAAACGTCACACAAAATTTAACTCTCTAGTGCACAGTGTTGCAGTTTGGCAATATGTTCGTTAATCCGTTTTAATGAGTTAAAATATTGTTGTTCATACGAATCAAATTCTAGGGGGGGGGGACCCTTAGAGTTAGGATGGAGGAGTTCTCTTTCCTAACTCTATGTAAAAGCTTTTTTAATGGGTAATGGGTAATGTAATCGTTTCCGGCTGCCTATTTCTAGCCTCCGTCAGGAGCTTTAACACAGTCAATAGCGTCTCGTAAGTTAGAACCCAGGTCAAGTGACGAGATCGACACCTGAGCGGGCACCCAACGGAAACTTCGAGCGACATCGTACGCTGACGCCGTCGGGACTTTGGACTCCACAGATTTGACGAGCACGTCTGTCCCAGTGTACTCGGGCCCATCCGTCACGAGTTGGATTTTTTCTACGCTTTCCAGTACAGATATCCGATTTATAGGATGACTGGTAGTAAGTGGGATTCGAACCTTAGAAGGTTGGATCCTGAGGCTCATGCCTTAACCACTCGGCCACGGAGAGGCCAAAAGCTTTTTTTAAAAAAATATTTTCAAGTTCGACACAAATATTTCATCAGCGAAATTTTCTTTGAAGCTACCTATTAAATAATTCACTGCCTAACATGCATAGCCATTAGCCCTCGTGTAGCTTTAATGCGACGATATTTCAATCTATCCTAACCTAGGTCGCGATAAGGATACTTTGGATGCTAGCTCAGGTGACGGTATCTCCACTTATCCCGATTGAAAATTACAAGAAGTATCTTCTAACCCCCTCCACCTTCTCATAAAACGAATTAAAACAATCGAACACCGACATATTGGGCTATTGCGAACACTCAACATACAGGTGGTTATAAAATAACGCTCGCTATATTCGGAGTGGTCTCCAAATGCATCAAAATGTAAGACATTTACTAATCAAGAAGGAGGAAAAAGAATGGAATCACAAAAAATAGATAGAATCACAAAAAGAATAATTATAAAATAACAAACCGGTCTCTCGGATTCTAAATTACGAGGCGTAGTCAATTATGGCCAATTACGGCCAACACATCCAATTACGCCTCGTAATTTAGAACTTTGGTCAAGAGACGAGTTTATGTTTTATGATTCCATTCTCTTCCCCCCTTCTTGATTAGTAAGTGTCTCAAAGTTTTTTGCATTCGGATCATTCATTGAAGCTACAGACCACTCCGAATAGCGAGTTTTTTTTTTATAACCACCCTGTACTTATTCAGGGATTGGATTGGATTGGATTGGTTTACATATATTTTCAGGCTTGTGTGCTTGGTCGCAAGGACCCGCTTATAAACCATCGTCAAGTAGGACAACACAAGACACACACAAACACATATGACTGATGTTGCCATCTGTCGACAGATGGCAACATCTGTCGCCACCTCCACAATTTAGACATGTCCCTGAAGGGAAGGGAAATTTTCTCCAGGAACCTGTACCCATGGTGAACTGCGCAATGACCGACCACAGGACTTTCGGACCCAACAGATTTTACGAGCACGTACTCCGGGTATACTCGGTAAGTCTTCAGTGGCAACCGGGTCTCGAACTCTCAACCTTTCGATCTCAATTCCGGGGTCCGGACCTCTAGGCTCCTTACAGCCCTTTATTCAGGGAATCGTCATAACCAAGGGATCGCTACATTCAAATGAAAAAGGGGCTGGGGAGCCCAGTCGGTTAGGCATTTGCCTAGCATGCGAAAGGTCCCAGGTTCGGGTCCGGTCATCGCCAATATAATTGCAAACCTATAAACGGCCCGTGCAGCCAAAAATGTCAATGAATAATACCCCCTGTAGGAGAAGTGCACAGTAAATATCCTTCAGAGTCCTAACGCAGCGTACGATGTCGTTCTAACGGTTGCGTTGGGTGCCTATTCAGGTGCCGGCTCCTCACTTGAATGTGGTTTTAAATTCGAACGACCGTCGCTAATAGGCCTTGTGTTGCTCTAGAGCGACGATATTTCAAATCTAAACTAAACCAAATAAAAAAAGTCGGTTAGGCGGTTAAAAACGGTTAAACGCGGTTAAAACGGTTAAAAACGGTTAGGCGCTTGCCTAGCACGCGAAGGATCCCAGGTTCGCCAAAATAACTGACAACTTATAAACGGCAAGTGCAACCAAAAATGTCCGACGAATAATACTAGATGAAGTGCACGTTAAATATCTTTCCAAAGTCCTAACGCTGCGTACGAAATCGGAAATCGTCATTAACGGATGTGTTGGGTGCCTACTCAGATATTGGCTCGTCACTTGACTGGGGTTTTAAAATACGACGCCCGTGGTCAATAGTGCAATAGTGAGACGATAATTCAAAACTAAATTAAACCAAAATAAAAAACATTTATAACTTATAAACATGTTAATTTTTTTCACTTAAGCACATTGAACGAAATGTCCATCAATTGAATCAATTAGTTAAGATAAATCAATTAGTTTAATATAATTAAGGCCTTTAAGATTTAGAAATAATGACATTTAATACTTTTTTTTCCCAAAAACAATTGAAATTCAACTTACTTATACATTTATTTATCAATTATTCCTAAAATAGAAAGATATTTTAGGTTAAACAGATTCTGATTTTAAATACATTTCAGCAATTTTCTTATCAAATTTCTTTAAAGTGCGTAAAAATCAATAAAAAAAAAACGGAACGACCAACACTGGCCCAAAAAAGACAAATTATGTTAATTTAAATTTTTCCCTACGGAAACTTTTAACCCGGTATTCCACATTTGAATCTTTATCCAATGACTTGGCGATCAAATACTATAATACGGCAGCCCTGCACGTTTCTCAGCCAATCAGGGCGTTGAACTGTTTGGCGCGCTGGCGATGAAAATTCAAAACACTTCTGTCCACGTTCAGTTAAGCTTCTTTTCTGGTACTGCAAGCGTGTTGTGATAGTATGAAATGAATATTCTATAACTAATTGGTAAGTTATTTTTACGTATTTTTTTATTATTATTTTGATGCTTATAATAAATGTGTTGTACAAAGAGTCACTGTTTCATATTATTTGCTTGTTTTATATTTATTTATCTGTTGTAATTATTCCGTAGCATGAGGTTCGAGTATCTAAATATTCTAAACTTTGGTAGAGGGAATTTAAAAGGATCAGGATTCTATAACTAATTAATGAGTTATTTTTACATATTTCGTTTTAATGTGTTTTATAAATATGTCGTATTGTATAGAGCCAATGTTTTATATTATTTGCAAGTTTTATATTGATTACATATTTATTTTAATGGTTTTGACAAATATATCGTACTAGCAGTATGGTCCCGCCTTACTGGGAACCCGTTAACTTAGCATTGCTTCCTTTTAGAGGCATGCTTACTTGTGAAAATACACTCAAAATCAAAACAAAATTAAATTCGTGTTGGCGCATGCACACTTGAAAAAGCAAACACTAATAGAAGATGAAGCAGCCTTAGGGCGAGCGCATATCTCAACCAAACTCCAGCAATCAAACTAATAGAGGATGGCGTCAAGTCCCCGTTTCGGCCCGGTCCATGTATTTTCAAGCCCTGTTTTGGTCCCGCAATTCCACGTGGATGACGTTTTTTTGAAACTAATTATATTAATTAAAAATCACAATCAAATATGAAAAAACTGAGCCTCAGGTGCACACGTAGGTATTAAAAGGAACCTATATTAAAAATTTCGAATTTTTTAGAGCAGTCTAAGTAGGTCTTTTGCGATCCACAGACAGACACACAGACTCTTTCTTTTATTATTATAGATTGTACGAAAAGCCACTGCTACATATTCTAAGTTATTTGTTAGTTTTATGGTTATCTCTCTGTGGTAATTATTCCCTAACATAAGGTTCGAATACCTTTACTTTAGAATAGGGTATTTAAAAATGGTCGCGATTAGTTTTTGCCGAATTGTGGCTTTTTGCAATTATGTGAATTATCAAAGATTTTTTTTTTATATTAAGATAATGTTAGATTGTATAAATAATGCCAAAGTTTTAGCAATGAGAAAATTTCTGTTAGATTAAGTTTCACTAGTATCATTACTATTTAGTATTAGTATTTTATTCACTAGTATCTCAAACTAAACACTATCGAATCCTTAGTTGTGCCTTGTTAGTTGTCGGGACGTTTTAGAAATACAGGGTTAGGTTTACAATGTGTGATCAGTTCTATTCTTATTTATCAGAATTATAAATTTTTATATTCATGTTCTTTTATCTTGCAAAATTAGACACTATATTTAAAATTTTTTTTTTTTTTCCTATTTATAAGTGTTAATATAAAACAATACATGACGAAAATGAATGAAGTTTAGCTTTTGGCCGGACTTTCTTTAACACTTTGTCTACGTACGATTTTTATTTCCGCGTAATGTATGATAGAAATATCATTATCGAATCTTTAGTTTTGGGCCGTTTTAGAAGTGAAATGGTTAATTTTATTTTGGATCGCTGACCTTCAGTTCTAAAGTACAGGGTGGTTATAAAATAACGCTCGCTATTCGGAGTGGTCTGTAGCTTGAATGAATAATCCAAATGCAACGAACTTTGAGACACTTACTAATCAAAAAGGGGGAAAAGAATGCAATCATAAAAAAACGAACTCGTCACTTGACCATGGTTCTAAATTACGAGGCGTAATGGGATGTGTTGGCCGTAATTAGCCATAATTGGTTACGCCTCGTAATTAAGGACCTTGGTCAGGAGACGAGTTTCCTTTTTCGATACCATTCTTTTTCTTTTAAAAGAAACTCGTCTCTTGACCAGGGTTCTAAATTACGAGGCGTAATTAGATGTGTTGGCAGTAATTGGCCATAATTGACGACGCCTCGTAATTTAGAACCCTGGTTAGAGATGAGTTTGTTTTGTATGATTATTTTTTAGGATTCTATCTTTTTTTATGATTCCATTCTTTTCCCCCCTTCTTGATTAGTAAGTGTCTCAATTTTTAATGCATTTGGATTATTCATTCAAGCTACAGACCACTCCGAATAGCGATCGTTATTTTATAACCACCCTGTATATTTGTTTTTGTTCATAATCAGTACTGCGCATTTCTTCCCGGTCAATTCTATCCTTGCGTAGGGCTGGGAAGCCCAGTTGGTTAGGCGTCCACCTAGCATGTGAAAGGTCCCGGTTCGGGTCTGGGCATCGCCAATACAACTGCCGACCTATAAGCTTGCCCGTGCAGCCAAAAATGTCCAACATCCCCTTGTAGAGGGAGGGCACGTTAAATATGCTCCAAAGTCCTAACGCTGCGTATGATGTCGCCCTTAATGGTTGCGTTGGGTGCCTACTCGGGTGCCGGCTCGTCACTTGACTGTGGTTCTAAAATTTGACGACCGTCGCCAATAGCCCTCGTGTAGCTCTAAAGCGACGATAACTCAAACCAAACCTACCCTTGAGTAGAAAAACTACCGAAACAATTCAATTTTATTTTTTGAGCTTGAATTTACGAGAATGGCGTTGTGGGATAAGGCGTTATGCCACGGATTAAGTATTTAAAGGTTCTATACTCGTTTTAGTGTAATATTAACAGATCTCATTGATTCGCAAAAAATAAAAAATTCCTCCAATAAACAACGTTTTGTTTGATGGAGTACCGAAATTAACATTTTGGAAACGTAAGCACTTTGTTGCCGCGTAACTTGTTATTAAAATAGCATTATCGAATCCCACGATGTTGCCCCTTGACGGTTATTTTGGGTGCCTACTCGGGTGTCGGCTCATTACTTGACACTGTGTTTCTAAATTAAGACGCCCTTGGCTATTAGCCCTCGTGTAGTTTTAGTGCGACGATAATTAAAACCAACTTACTAACTCAATACTGTTCACTTTTTTTATAAAACTATTTAACTATAAAAATTGTGCAAATAGTTTTTTTTATATTTTTAAATAATTTCTCCATAAGAACAAAAAAAAAAATTAACAATGATTTATGAAAATTCAATGATTTCACGGTCGAAAAGCTATAATCAAGAAAACAAATATTTTTCGGCTAGTTCATAAAGTTAGTGAGGTTCGTTGCCAGTGACACGATTCTAGTACGGCGTTAATACAGGGTGAGGCAAACAAAAGTGGCTCCGGTCTTGAGATAGGAATACGTTGAAATGCTTGGCGAGAAAACTCGTGAAGCCGCCTGAAACCTGTTTTTGCATTGGTTGGATCGGATTAGCTACTGATTAGAGCTACTCATAGACTAGTGGCGAGTTCAGATCTTAGTTTGTATTGTATGAAGACGTCCCATAATGCAAATTCTGTGTCTTGCAATCAATTTATAATGTTTTGTATTACCAAAAACAAAAAGGTCCGATTCTCTAGGATAAATAACGACCGAAACAATCAAATAATCACTAGTGGGAACTTTTCTCGATAAGTTCTAAAAACCTTGTTTATATGTCATTTCAACTAGCTTCTCAAACCGTGGCGTAGTTGCCGGCAAATAAGTCTCCAAGCGTTTGTTTGGGCTTTATATTAATGCGATCAGTAGCTTCAGTTAGCAAACCTGTTTTTGTATTGGTTTTAGACTTGGCAACATTTATGTCGTATTCTTATCTCCACTTTGGGGCCACTTTTGTTTGCCTCACCATTTATTAGTGAGTTAGTACTATATCGGTGATTCTATACAATCACGCAACTCTAGCGATGTTATAATCTCTTAGTTGGATGATTTTAAGGTCGCATACGGAATTCCAGACCATAACTCTAAGAATTCTGAAGTACTTTTTTTAAATAATTAAAGAAATGTTCTTAGTTAAGGTGCGACTATCGTCCTCCTAAATTTCTGTATAGTCTGGCTGCCACAAGTTGGCAATCAAATTTTTTTGATTGTGGAAGATTCCACTTTGATTTAAGGTTTTAAGCTGAAGGAAAAAGGGTTGCCAGCTCAAGGTGTTAAGCGAGAAGAGTAGATTGTTGGTCTAGTTCGATTGTAAATAATGTATCACACTAGAACTGCACATCAGTAATCGGTCATAGATTATTGTACTTGTCGATATACCCTTCAATTGATAACCTGTTTCTAAACCTTAAAGAAATTTGCGGCCTTAAAAGCAATCGTTGCCAAACATAGTAACTCATGCCAAAGCCAAAACCTTCCTTACCTTTTTACGAAGTTGACTGTTCCACAATCAAAATATTTTGATTGCCAACTTGTGGCAGCCAGACTATATAGTCCGACCACGCTAATTTGGCAACCAAAATATTTTGATTGTGGACCAGTCCACTTTGAAAAAAGGTAAGGAAGGTTTTGGTTTTGGGCAAGATTTACTATGTTTGGCGATTCATTGCTTTTGGGTGCATATTTCTTTAAGGTTAAGAAACAGACTATTAAGGGGTTACAGGAGTCTTAAAAATGTGCAAAGAAGATACTACAAAGCATAGTTTGATCTTTCATGTCATTTTTGAACTACTCAATGTATGAGTATAATTTTTTATGTGTAATTCTAAAGGACTTATTTATTATAAAACAAGTTTTAAAATTTATGAAACTTTAGCCAAAACTAAAATAAATGATATTAAACATGAAGCTATTTGAACACATTGTGATTAGGCTATTGTGTGGTCAAAATTGAAAAAATGACCAAGAAAATGACTTTGTATTGTACAAATATGTACAAACAAAGACTTATACCTAAATTCTCAGCTCAATTTTAATTAGAAATTATTTTAAGAACTTTTTTCTAAAAAAATTAATACACATTTTCGGCAGAGGCTTCCATTTTGAAAAAATTTAAAACATTATGTACGATATTCTTCTCTTTCGCATGAAGTATCGTTCTTTCATTAGACATTATCAAATATGCACAGATATTAATCGATTATTGATCAAGTTAAATAAACAAAGAAATTCACGTGTAATCGTTAAGCGCTACTAGCAATCAACAACAATCCTCTATCGCCGATAACTGATGTGTAGCTCTAGTGTGATAGATTGAACTAGACCAACAATCCCCTCGCCAAACGCCTTGAGCTGGCAACCCTTTTTTTCTCTGCTTAAAAACCTCAATTCATAGTGGAATCGTCCACAATCAAAATATTTTGATTGCCAAGTTAGCTTGGTCGGACTATACCCAATTTCGCACACTGTTTACAAGGTGCTTTTTCCCCCCCTCAGTTCACCTTCATTCGTCGTAGTCATCGTGTAATTGGTCGTCATCTTGATGCAGTGGATCACCGATGAGTGGGTAAGTTTTTGAAGATGCGTCGGTGGAACGTTCCTGGTAAGTCGAACAAATTTCTTTGCTTTTCCTAAATTTTATAGGTCGCTGCTCTACGTACATGCTAATGAGATTTATCTTACAAACATCGCATTTTAAGTAATTTTTTTTAAAAAATATATCACAGTTCATTCATTTATTAGTTTCAACTTTTTTGGATTGATGCCGGTCTCAATAGGATCGGTAATGAATGGTGGGCTAATAATATGCAGAATCGTGTTTTTTTAATTATTGTAAAATGTAAAAGAAAAAAAAATTGAAAAATTATCCCAAAATATTGGTATTTAAAAAAAAATCCCATTAGCATGTACCGCGAGATTGTTTAACAATCGGTAATATTAGTCATTAGTTCGCATGCATTATTTAATAACTTAACTACTCATTTTAATTTAATTATAGCATATTATTTATAACTTCACTCCAATATCATCAATACATCGATTCCCATTGGACGAATACCTGGCTACTTGGTTGCCCAACCATTCTAGCCGATTCCCAATCCCTGTCCGACATGAATTCCAGCTCGCTTCCGCGCACCATTTTCACTCCATTTCCGCACTTTCATGGACGTAAATCTCTATTCTCCCGCTCCCGTTGTATTATTCTCCAGATACGACTCGCGTCGTCTCTCATCTCGATTCTCGCGGCCCGGCGCCTTGTCCGCCCGGGTTTCGTCGTCTTTGCCGTTGTCGACACGACATCGTCCCACCCGACATCGATGCGTCCGATTCCGACTTTCGAATTCTACGTTGTCGATCTTCTCGTTTTTTGGGGGGAAAGCTCTGATCGTCCGTGCTCGCCTTTTAAGCTGCCCATACACGGAGGGACAGAGGACATGTGAATCTTCGCCAATCTTCCGCCAACACATTACAGGAAACATTTTCACTCATCACAGATTGATTTTGTGTGCCTACGTGACACGTGATCATGGCTGGAGTTTAACCTCTTAAGACCCGAGTAAAATCCTACAGGTATATTCTTCATCTAAACATACTTTTCATACAAATATATGCAAAAAAGTACGTTTTTCAGACATTTTTAAAAATTTAATACGTACTAGGGACACGCCTTAAACTCTAAAAATACAATTTTTTTGTGCTATAACTGCAACAAAAAAGGCCGTGTCACTTATTTGATTATTTTAACATTGTTTTTAATAAAAAATGCCTTTAAAATTAACTACTAAAAGAACTTTTTGAAAAGTTTGAAAGAAAAAAAAATTAAATGACTCTCTAATATCGTATTGACCCTCGTCCAACTTTACTTGTCATAGAAATAAATGACTGATACCTGTAATGAAAGGCTGAAAACTGATATTTGATCTTCTTCAATCGGACCAGGTCAAATTCGGAACTAATTAACATGCTAATTGTTAGTGGGGAAGTTCTAAAAAATGTCCAAAATTGGGACGCCAGGTCGCAAGAGATTAAATGTAACTTGGGCACACAAAACCAATCAGTGACGAATGATTTGTTTTGTGTGCCGTATTATGATACCAGATTAGATCTTTAAACATGTCATTCCCTGGAAAATAGCACAATAAGGAGTGATTAAATTCAGTTTATTCAAATTCATCAAACAGAGATACATGGATGGCTCAGGTTTTAACTTAAATAGTCAGACCAGAGGACTTCGTCAGAAATTAAAAAAAATCCAGCTTCATAAAGGATACAATATTTGTATTTGAAAATGCTTCCTGTAATGTTTTGGCAGAAGATTGGCGACGGTTCACATGTCTTGTCCCTATGTGTATGGAAAGCGTGTCTTGGTGTGTTGCTCTCAAGGTGTACGCATTCCGTGCTTCTGGGTATATTAGTTGGATTAACCCTTTGCACTCCAGCCTAATAAGCAATAGAAGTAACTCCAGAGCTATATTAGTAAAAAGTGCATCCATGAAAAAGGATGTAGCTACAATCAAACAAACCAATTTATTGTTATACATATTGTAATAAAGCGCATTGAAGCCTATATTTATGACCAAAAAAGCACTTACGGCTTGAAATTTGTTCAACTTGTGTTATTTTTCAAAGCAATCACCCATAAACTATCGTGTCGCAAATGCGGAGACAGCGGAGTGCAAAGGGTTAACCAAATTATAAACGCATGCTGCATATATATTTCTAATGGCGTAATGTAGAAGTTCAGCATTTATTTAAAAAAAAAAAACGGCTCAAAAACAATACAATTACAATCATTAAGTGTCTGGTTAAGATTGAGAGTTCATCACTTAAAAACCTTCGGTTTTTTTTTTTAATATAAAATGAAAACTAGAGGGTTGTAACACTACACGACTTTCAATTACCACTCGGGTAATATATTTAACGAGAAATAAGAACCCTATTGGATAATTTTATAAACATAAAAAAAAGTTCGATCATTTGCTCTTGTGGGATTTTCTCGAAAAGACAGATGTACGTTAGAGTTGATGTTGGTGCTTGGAGTCGGACAAGATCCACGAGTTTGTTGACTGTAAGGTAGTCGAAGACTACAAGAGGAGTGCAATATAGATCCTCTCTGGAGAGTCCCATGCATTCTAGAAGATGTTCAGGAGTTAGTTCGATATGATAGTGGTTTCGGACAGACAGATGGACCAATGGAAAACCACTTTTTCAGAATCGGCATCTTCCAAAAACGAGTAGAGAAAAAATCTCCGATTCATATTTTCAAATGAAAATTGTAGACGTTTATAAAATGCCGACTGCGTACTCGTAATTTTGCAATGTCTCGTAATTTTCATAGCCTCGTAATTAGTTCAAATAACAGTGTCCTTCGTTATTTTACAGTAAGATTATTTTAAATGAAGATCTAACCAAACAGTTAAACACGTTTAACTTAAACTAATTTAGACAAAATTCCATTTCGAAATTTAATATTTAATTTGAATAGATTGATTTGAATAGATAGAAGTTGCTACACTAATAATTATTGAATTTGAATACATTAAATTAAAATTATAATAAGAAACACATCTATTGTAAAGAGTTAATTTGTCAGTATAATTTAAAACTAAACAGTGTAATACAAAAATATTTCGAAAAAATCAAACAATTAATTTTTTTAATCAATTTATACAAAGTAAGCCCAAACGGCCGTACAACTAAAGATTCGATAATGATGTTCCTACCACATATTACGCGGAAACAAACAAAAATCGTGCGTAGCGAAAGTGTTAAATAGTCCCGTGTCTCTAATGAAAATTGTACCTGTTTTAAATTACTCCAAATGCACAAACATATTTCAATATCCGTAAAGATAGTTAATAATTTAATTTTGTTTCATTAAAAGAAGGATCTGTTATCCCGCCTCAACGTAAAAAGAATTTTGCACTAGAAAGATTTAGGTCAAATTTTATTCTATAGAATTTAGCATTTTGTAGTTGGGTATTAGAATGCTTTTATAAGATTGTCAGTGGTCCAATAAATTTGTTTGAGTAGTAAGAACGCTGTCCTTCAGTTTTAACGTTTCTGTGTTCAAAAGTCATTTCTTATGTTTGTATTCTTTTCGAATCAGTCTTAAAGGTGCCCGAAAAGTCAATTAAAAAATAGATATATTGGCAGTCTGGAAAGTTTTATTTATATTCTTTCCAATGCTTTTTAAAATTTGTTTCTACGATAACTAGAAGTATTAAAAATGATTTTAAGAATGCGACTGTTGTCAGAGTTCATTATAACGACTAGTTCGTTTTCGCTATTATCTCATAATAGCGTTTTGACAAGTTCGATGTACCTTAACTCAGAACGTAAATATTTAAGCGGACAGTATGTTTCCAATGCATGTTACTATATTTAAAAGCTCTAATGATGTGTTGAAAATTTCAATATTTATGGAATTTTTAATATCAAAAATTGCCTTAATTTTTATAAAACTTGTGTTAATCGGTAAAAATTACTTCAAATTCAAAGAGACACGTACAACTAAATCCAAGCTTCAGTGTATATAAGTGTTTGACGCATACATAGACACCTAATTTATGCATGTGGCTAAAATAAATCCCGATAAAAGGCAAATCAAAAATCAGGTTTTTATCATGGGAAGTAGAGGAATTTCTGCGGGTTTGGGTGGCTCTTACATTCATTGCCTAGGCCAATGCCGTGAACGGTAACCGTTAAGTATTCAGCGAGATAGAGTGTTAGTACAAAAATCCTATCTGCCAAATTTTTTGAACATTTTTAATCATATTCAAAATCCTGTTACAAGACAGCTCTCTTTAGTACCGGAACGTAAAAATGTAACGTTTAAATGTAATAAATAATGAACGTTTAAATGTAATAAATTTTTTAATATTTAAATGGTTTGGTGTTTTAGAATTTTTTTTAATTGTATGATCAATTGATCTCTAAAGTTGATGATTGTTTCTTTTACAAATTTTCCTTTTTATATATGCATGAGTGACTGGCAAATTAAACTGCAAATATCTAAAATTCTTTTAAATTCCTTCCTTTTACGACTAATGCTGGAATATCCAGGGTTTGTACTTAACTAACACAATTTTTTTTTTAAAATATAGTATGACAGATAATTTTGAGTAACTGGATTGTTTTTTACCATATCCTTTATGATGTTCACTTAGCCAAAATTTAAATGAAGTGAATAGTATTTATACAAATGACAGAAATAATGTTATAACCCGAAGGAACATGTTATTGACTCGTTTAATTTGAAATTTATACAAACAACTGTTAAATCACTAACTAAATTCAAAAACCAAGTTTTAAAATAATGAATTATTTTTTGAAGGAATGTTTAGCCTAACTGTTGTCTTGGATCACTCCCTACAGTCAATTGAATTATCATAGTATGATATCAGTTTACAATTACAATATGCTCGTGAAATATTTTTTATTGTTAATTGTGAGTAAAATACTACGTCCCATTTATTTTGCAACTTATCGAAAACGTTTACTCGTTCATGGACTAAAAAGTTTCGATTTTTTTTCCGTTGTATTTTACTAACTGTTTTGATTATTTTTTAAGCATTTCAACTTTTTTTTCTTGTATATAATAATGCTATACCTGTATAATTCAAATTTACTCTATAACTACACTGCTCGAAGCATATAGGGTAGCACTTTTGCGTACTTTTGTTACCCTTTCTGTCCCAACTTTTTATTTTTTATTCGAAAAATCTAAAATTTGTGAAAGATTCCTTATGCATCCATAACGAAAATTTAAAAAACAGGGGAAAATATCTTAATTTTCTAACTAAAATTTTAAGTGGAAAAATTTGGAATAGTAACTTTTGGATAAATTATAACAATAATTTATTTAAATCTTAATTTGAAAAAAAAGTAAAATCAATTTTTAATCATCTAAGAATGCAAGAGTGAAGAATTTAAATTCAATTTTTTCATAAATTTTTTTTAGCGTGAATCACCAGTGCAGCAAAAAAAAGCGTTCCTAAATTAGCCAAACTTAAAACCACTAAAGTGACGTGAAAGTTTGCCTAACCATTGTTGATCCATATTGCTCTTAAAATTTGGTTGGTGGGATTTTATTATTAAAAATACTATATTAATGGTAATGGCTTGAAGATGCTCATACAACAATCATATAGATCAAGTTCGATGTTGATCTGCTAACTTACACTATTCGGTTGGTTTCCACTTTTTAGTTGAGTATTATGGAAAACTGCTGCGTGCTTTATAGTTTATTTTGCGAAGCGAAACAATTGGCAAAGTTCAATTTAAATAAGTAAAATAACAGTTTTAGTAAGGAAAATATTTTTTTTGCCCTTGTATTATTTTATCTTGAAAGGCTTAACTTAAGGATACGATTGTTACCTAGTTTGTTAAAACATTACTCATTATACTATTTTTTTTAAATCGAAAAATATATTTGAACTATTTTCGTGTCGAATGCCGTCATTTTTTTAAAATTGAAAGATGCTCTTTCAACTTGGGTTGATTTAAACCATATAAATAAAATCGTTTAATTTTTAAGTGAACAGGAACTGAACAGAGCGCATTTAAAAAGCTAATATTTCTGCTTGAAACGTTTTGTTCCAAAGTTTAGAGATAAAAAATTCATTTCTTTGTTTAGTCGTTAGAAATTGTCTTATGATGGTATTTTGTCTATTTTACAAAAAGAGATATCGTGGTGACCCTTTATTATCTTTTCTTTGAGGATATAGCTTTTACAAGAACTATTTTAAAAGTTTTATTTGAATATCGAAATATTATATATTTGGAAGAGTCGAATATTTTTTATTCAAAAAATACACAAAATACACCATCTTGTGTATCTAGAGCATCACTACATTTTTTTTAATAAATATTTAACAGTTCATCCATTTATGACTATTATACATAAATGGTCCGAAAAAAGAAATTGACAAAAAAGTAAATATTATATTAAAGTTGGTAGACGATTTAAAACAAATTTCCTAGCTTATAAAAATATAATTAAGCATACATTTGAAAAAGTTACCGTTATTAAATCGACTCAACTTTTTAATAATTTGAATTGAGTATTAATGTAACGTAAAACTTACAACTACTTCATTAACATACTGTTTTATTAAAGGTAATCAAAATTTTACAGTTGGATTACTTTATGATTATTCCCACATTTTAAAAATACCCTGGAAATCCTTAAAATTATAATAAAGTAAAGCAGTGAAGGGTCCTCGAAAAAGCCATTCATTATCGTTGCCCTAACTTAAAGTTTATATAAATAAAAATATGCAGTGACATTTAATTTTGTAAGAATATTAACAAATAAAAGATGATTTCTTAAAAGTCGACATAGAAAAGAAAAATAAAAAAGAATTAAGAATATAAACACAATCTATTTCATTTTTAAAACTTCAACGTGCATTTTAGTGCGTCTCTCGCCATTTCGTATTAATAATAATAACCTTATTAATATCAATCAAGAAACTATAAATAAAATACAAAAAAAATCATATTAGCTGCTTAGGGGAACATTCCCGTAGAAATTTAAATTAAGTTTTAACAAATTACAAATAATAATAAAATATTATAAATTACAGCATCACAGTATTTGGCAAGAGATTTTTTTTTAAAAGTTACTTGTGCTTCGTGTATAACAAATTAAAAATATACATCTATGTCGTCAAATTTAAAGAGAGCGCTTAAAGGTTGAGTATTCGTCAATATTTTGAATAGAGATTGGTAAACTATTAAAGAATTTAGGAACTAAGTAATAAAAATGTTTTCTAAAGATTTCTTTATTAAACTTAGGAATTATGTAAATTTCTTGGGGTCTTCCTGGAGATATTAACATAGTGTTTTCGGAAAAGTCGATTTACGCTTTTGACAAATTACTTCTGTGTGTTCAGTTGGTTTAGAATTAACGAGGGTCTTCATTTTCTAAAAAATACCAACTAAATTGAGAAAATAATATGTTGCTGATTTAATTAGTTTTTGAAATTTGTATTAAAGCTGTGTGTATTAGGGTCAATAGTTTGCAGGCTGGGCAATTTCATGGTGGCGCCATCTGTGAGGGGCTCTCGCAATTTAGACGCGTCTGTTATGTTCCCTTTCTATCCGAGTGCATCTTTCAATGAAATCATATTTTTTTTTAAAAAATCCGGACTGTATAGTTTAAACCAGAAAGATTAATTTACCCTTACTATAAAATATTTTCTTAAAATAGATGTATTTCTCTTCGGGAATAAAAATGATCTAATATGAACATCTTTAAGCAATTTTTTTATTAAGTTATAATAATTTCGTATTGTTGTAATAATTTAACAATATTAATAAAATAGCAATACCAACATTTTTTGTTCCATTAAAGAAACCGAACGTTTGAGAGCTTTAAGCCATTTCATCAATTGTCAATTTCATTCTTTCCATCTTAGTTTTGTCCTTAAACCAGATTTCCAGTCCTTTATCCTCTTAAGACCCGAGCAAAATCCTACCTGTATATTCTTAATCTAAGCATACTTTTCATACAAATACATGGTAAAAGTGTTTTTTAAAGACATTTTTTTTAAAAAAAAAGTGTGTTTCATAGTTACTAGGACACGCCTTAAACTCTAAAAATATATTTTTTTCTGCTATAAATGCAACAAAAAAGGCCGTATCACTCATTTGTTGTTAGCAGAATATTTAGATATTGTTTTAATGAAAATGCCTTTAAAGACAAAACTTTTTGAAAAGTATGACATTTTTTTAACAAAAAAAATGTTTTAAAGAACTCTAATATTGTGTTGACCCTCGTTCAACTACATTTTTTATAGAAATAAATGACCGATACCTGTATTGAAAGACTGAAAACTGATACTTGGATTTTTTTATCGGACCAGGTCAATTTCGAAACTAATTAACGTGTTAATTGTTTGTGGGGTGGTTTTAAAAAATATCCCCAAATGGGGACGCCAGGTCGCAAGAGGTTAAAAGAAAATCCCCAAAATCCTAAGCCCCCCTTTTACCACAAAAAAAAACCCAGCCAGATCAGCTTTTAAAATAATCTATTTCGACACTGGAATTGAAATTCATTTTTTGCTCATTGTTACAGTAGAGGCTCGCTTGTTATTGAAGAACTCCTATATTTTGATAGATTTTTTTATGCTCTAAACATTTAAATTCAATGAGCTAATTAAATTGAGGGAATAAATTAAAATTGGTTCAATTAGTATTTGAAGTTGTTAATAGATTACATAGAAAATTAACAGACCAGGCAATTTCCTGGTGGCTCTATCTATTGAGGGTAGACGCTTGGAATCGGATTGCTCTATAAATTCGGTTAGGATGGTAACATGGTAAAGCAAAAATCGAATAAATCCGCAATTCTAGTTAAAACTCTAAAATAATACTTTATTATAATTTTAAATAAAAACAATGGTGTATATGTACTTTAATGCCATGATAAATGTATATCAAATTTATCTGCCCTTATTTATAAATCCTATTTTAGATGACCTAATTTGCAATTTACCTACTTTTAAAAAATGTCGATTGTACTGCATTTGGATTGTATTGTAAAAAGGATTTCTTGCACTGTTTTTTGTAGGCTGTTACAAAAAAACATTCTACACGCACTTAAAAATTAACTACTGCTCATTGTTAATTATAATCTTTATTAATAAACTATAAAAATAAAAGGACGGTAAAACTTGGAGTAGCATACTTCAAAAGTTGTCAGTAAGACTTCGGTTTTAATATGTACATATTTGGTTCAGCAAATCTTTCTAGAGTCTAGGTATAGCATGTTTATTTACATATCTTTAGTTGTTTTGAAATGGATTTGAAACAAGCTAAATAAATGTTTTAAGAAAAATTGCAAGTGATGGTACAAAATGGAATAGGAACCTCAATTCAGAGCAGTTGTTTTTAAACCTAGATAAACTTTACATCAAGTTGAAAGTGTGTGAATCTGCAAATTTTGGCGCATCTTTCTTCGTCTAGAAACTTTAGTAAGGATCTATGTAGATATTTCATGAATAGTTTCAAGATACAGAGCTTCTAAATCAAATTTCCAAAAATGTAGCCAAATTGACATTCAAAATAACCATATGTGTAACTTATTGTGTCACCTTCCGGTGCAGTACTTCCAGTAGTTCAGTTCCGGCATAAGTTACCAATTATGCGCAAATTTATAATTTAAAATTTTATGTAAACCCCCATTTAAAAACAAAATGATTAAAATAATCATAATTGAACCAAAAATAAACTCGGTCAAATCAGTTTTAGCTGATGATTAAAAGATATTTATTAGCCAAGCGGACTCAAAATTAGTCAAAATGGCTAATATTAGCCCATTCTGTCAACCCCTAACGATACAAATCATATTTTACCAATTATTACACTGATTGACATTTTGGTAAACATAACAAAAAAAAGGTTATTCGTCAATAGTTTCAATGATTCCAGTGATCTTTACAAAAACAATGATTAATTACGAAAAACATCATTGTTCTAGATTTCATTAAAAATGGTTTTCAAACTAATTCCCTTAATATATGCATTAGTATTGATTCAAATAAAAAATAATTAATTGTGGAGAATCGATTTGATCCGTGAAATTTTTTCTTCGACAAATATTTTTTCATAACTTCGAACTGTTGTATGCATATACCTTGCGTCGTATTTTGCAATGGTTTCTAAGGTTTCATTAGAAAACTTTTTAGAACTGAGGAGTACTGTAATTAAATTTTATTCTTTAATACTCATTTCAGTAATGAACCATTATAAATTATAAGTAATTAATAGTTGAAATAGCTCTACCTTTTCCTCATTTTTTTCCCCAAAAATTCCTTTCATAATACCAATTTTAATGCGTTCTATTTTTTAAATTGAATTGTATTACTGTAAAAACTTAAGCTTTCTTTAAAGTTTACATTGAAAAAATCGCAACAAATTTAACTTGTATTGCTCTAGCACAAAATTACTTGAACCAAAACCATGCCATTGAAATAACGTCAAGCTTGGATGCCATTATACTTTTTGTTAATATTTTGCAACTGATATTATTACTATTTCATCTCTTACGTGCATCCATCTTAATTTAAGTAGAATTTAGGCCTTGGGTTTATAGATACAAAAAATAAGTATGCTGAAGAAATTAACAGTATGGCGGCTTTTACCTGTACTTAAAAGAGTCTTTCTAATGCTTTAAAAAATTTAAAATATAATTTACACGACGAAAATTTTTTACAATCACAATTTACTTTTCGAAAAGTTATTTTTAAAAAATTACGTACTTCTAGCAATTTTAGTAACGAAGAAATTTTAGAAGTAAATTTTTACAACATGGAAACACTGACATTAAAATAATTTGTCTAAAGTTTTGTTCAGCATATCAACAGCCTCTCACAACCAAACGGTAATACAAAACACAAATAAAAAATTACCAACAAGAAAAGTAAAATCTGCTGTTCTCCACTTGTTTCACAGAATTAAAAGAAAAAATAACCTCGATATTAATTTGTCATTTCTCAAACACATTTACAACAACCATTTTTCTAATTTTATTTTAACGATTTCGATACGTGGTGGTTACGTTACACATCTTGCACTGGCCGAAGAAACCAAGTTCGAAGTCATTCCAATTCGCAAGAAGTCAGTGAATTACTCCGAACAATACTTTCCCGCTATTTGTGAAGAAAAAAAACTATTCGTAAAAGTGGTGGTATCGTTACACATTTTAAACTAGCTGAAGGAACAGCAAGTCCGAAGTCATTCTAATTCGCAAGAAGTCAGTGAATTACTCCGAACAATACTTTCCCGCTACTTGTGAAGAAAAAAATCTGCCCGTACAAGTGGTGGTTTCGTAACACATGTTGCACTAGCCGAAGAAACCAAGTTTGAAGACATTTCAATTCGCAAGAAGCCAGTGAATTACTCCGAACACTACTTTCCTGCTACTTGTGAAGAAGAAAAAACTCTCCGTACAAGTGCTGGTTTCATAACACATCTTGCACTGGCCGAAGAAACAGCAAGTTACAAGACATTCCAATTCACAAGAAGTCAGTGAATTACTTCGAACAATACTTTCCCGCTACTTGTGAAGAAAAATACTGCCCGTACAAGTAGTGGTTTCGTTACACATCTTACACTGACCGAAGAAACCAAGTTCAAAATCATTCCAATTCGCAAGAAGTCAGTGAATTACTCCGAACAATACTTTCCCGCTACTTGTGAAGAAAAAAGTTTGTACAAGTGGTGGTTACGTTACACATCTTGCACTAGCCGAAGAAACAGCAAGTTACAAGACATTCCCATTCTCAAGAAGTCAGTGAATTACTCCGAACAATATTTTTCCGCTACTTGTGAAGAAGAAAAAAACTGTCCGTACAAGTGGTGGTTTCGTAACACATCTTACACTGACCGAAGAAACCAAGTTCAAAATCATTCCAATTCGCAAAAAGTCAGTGAATTACTCCGAACAATACTTTCCCGCTACTTGTGAAGAAAAAAATCTGCCCGTACAAGTGGTGGTTTCGTAACACATGTTGCACTAGCCGAAGAAACAGCAAGTTACAAGACATTCCAATTCTCAATCCTTTAACCCGCATTAAGTGATACAAGCTAAGACGATTCTACTGACATTTTAACTTTCTCGTACATTTTTATATTTGCATGGATCGGAGGGAATCTTAGAATCTTTTCAAATGTCACACCCGGGAGACATCGGTTCAGTTATACCGTACGCCCGCGGTCAACGTCTCTTACAATAATTCTAGTTCCTCTGGAGATGCGGTCTTCTATACCGCTATCCTTTTTAATTTTTTGATTCATGTATGCTCAAATAAAAATTAATAAATTGTGGACAAAATATTGCTTCGGACCAATCTTCTAAACGATCTATACTACCCTAATAATAGACAATGACGATACCATGCAATCAGACTTAACAGGCTTCAGAAGAAACAGAAACTGTGTTATGACTCTGAAAGTGCCCTAACCAATTTCAAAACATTCATGTCAGCATGCAGGCAGCTCCATAAGACATTAAACGGTAAAACTTCAAAACAAGAATTATAATGTCAATCAACATGAAACAGCAAGTCCCACTACAATCACGTTCGGAACCAGTGTGGCAGATCCCTCAAACATTGCACTTCGAACTTGACATGAAAAAAAACAAAGTTGCAATCAAGGAGTGGCGTGCCCCATGACTTCACTGACGGTAGTAAATTCAAGTTACATTACAATCACATTTGCATTCAATGTGAAGATACCACCCTTCCACTTCGAAATTGCCAAAAAAAGAAAACGCGTTGCATTCAAGGAGTGGTGTGTCCGATGACTTCACTGACCGAAGCAACAGCAAGTCCCATTACAATCACGTTCGAAGCCAGTGCTGCCGATCCCTCAAACATTGCACTTCTTCAAACTTGTTTGAGAAAAAACTTCGTTACAATCAAGGATGTGGTGTGACCCTTGACTTCACTGACCATAGTAAATTCTAGTGAAATAACAATCACATTTGCATTCAATGTGAAGATACCACCCTTCCACTTCGAAATTGCCAAGGAAAGAAAACGCGTTGCAATCAAGGAGTGGCGTGCCCGAGGAATTCACAAACCGAAGCAACAGCAAGTCAAATTACAATCACGTTCGAAACCAGTGCTGCCGATCCCTCAAACATTGCACTTCTGCGAACTTGCTAGAGAAGATTCCTCGTTGCAATCAAGGAGTGGTGGGCCGATGAATTCACTGACTATAGTAAATTCAAGTTAAATTACAATCACATTTGCATTCAATGTGAAGATCACTTCGAAATTGGCAAGGAAAGAAAACGCGTAGCAATCAAGGAGTGGTTTGCCCGAAGAATTCACAAAAAGAAACAACAAGTCCCATTACAATAACGGTCGAAACCAGTGCTGCCGATCCCGCAAATATTGCACTTCTGCGAACTTGCTAGAGAAGAGTCCTCGTTGCAATCAACGAGTGGTGTGCCCGATGAATTCACTGACCGAAGCAACAGCAAGTCCCATTACAATCACGTTCGAAACCAGTGGTGCAAATCCCTCAAACATTGCACTTCTACGAACTTGCTAGAGAAAAAACCTCATTGCAATCAAGGAGTGGTTTGACCAATGACTTTACTGACCGTAGTAAATTCAAGTTACATTACAATCACATTTGCATTCAATGTGAAGATACCACCCTTCCACTTCGAAATTGCCAAGAAAAGAAAACGCGTTGCAATTAAGGAGTGGTGTGCCCGAGGAATTCACAAACCGAAGCAACAGCAAGTCCCATTACAATCACGTTCCAAAACAGTGCTGCGGATCCCTCAAACATTACACTTCTACGAACTTGTCCTCGTTGCAATCAAGGAGTGGTGTGACCGATGAATTCACAGACCGTAGTAAATTCATCTTACATTACATTCACATTTGCATTCATTGTGAAGATACCACCCTTAAACTTCGAAATTGCCAAGAAAAGAAAACGCGTTGCAATTAAGGAGTGGTGTCCTCGAGGAATTCACTGACCGAAGCAACAGCAAGTCCCATTACAATCACGTTCGAAACCAGTGGTGCAGATCCCTCAAAACAATGCACTTCTGCGAACTTGCTAGAGAAGAGACCTCGTTGCAATCAAGGATTGGTGTGCCCCATGACTTCACATACCGTAGTAAATTCAAGTTAAATAACAATCACATTTGCATTCAATGTGAAGATACCACCCTTCTAATTCGAAATTGCCAAGAAAAGAAAACGCGTTGCAATCAAGGAGTGGTGTGCACGATGAATTCACTGACCGAAGAAACAGCAAGTGACATTAAAATCACGTTCGAAACCAGTAGTGCAGATCCCTCAAACATTGCACTTCTACGAACTTGCTAGAAAAAAAACCTCGTTGCAATCAAGGAGTGGTGTGCCCGATGAATTCACAGACCGAAGCAACAGCAAGTGCCATTACAATCACGTTCGAAACCAGTGCTGCAGATCCCTCAAACAATGCACTTCTGCGAACTTGCTAGAGAAGAGACCTCGTTTCAATCAAAGAGTGGTGTGCCCGATGAATTCACAGACCGAAGAAACAGCAAGTGACATTAAAATCACGTTCGAAACCAGTAGTGCAGATCCCTCAAACATTGCACTTCTACGAACTTTTCCTCGTTGCAATCAAGGAGTGGTGTGCCCGATGAATTCGCAGACCAAAGCAACAGCAAGTGCCATTACAATCACGTTCGAAAACAGTGGTGCAGATCCCTCAAACATTGCATTTCTTCGAACTTGCTAGAGAAGAGACCTCTTTGCAATCAGAGTGGTGTGCCCGATGAATTCACAAACCGAAGAAACAGCAAGTGCCTTTACAATCACGTTCGAAACCCGTGCTGCAGATCCCTCAAACATTGCACTTCTACCAACTTGTTAGAGAAAAAACCTCGTTGCAATCAAGGAGTTGTGTGCCCAATGACTTTACTGAACGTAGTAAATTCAAGTTACATTACAATCACATTTGCATTCAATGTGAAGATACCACCCTTCCACTTCGAAATTTCCAAGAAAAGAAAACGCGTTGCAATTAAGGAGTGGTGTGCCCGAGGAATTCACAAACCGAAGCAACAGCAAGTCCCATTACAATCACGTTCCAAAACAGTGGTGCAGATCCCTCAAACATTGCACTTCTGCGAACTTCCTAGAGAAGAGACCTCGTTGCAATCAAGGAGTGGTGTGCCCGATGATTTCACAGACCGAAGCAGCAGCAAGTGCCATTACAATCACGTTCGAAACCAGTGGTGCAGATCCCTCAAACATTGCACTTCTGCGACCTTACCAGAGAAGAGACTTCGTTACAATCAAGGAGTGGTGGGCAATATGAATTCACAGACCGAAGCAGCAAGTGCCATTACAATCACGTTCAAAACCTGTGCTGCGGATCCCTCAAACATTGCGCTTCTACGAACTTGTCCTCGTTGCAATCAAGGAGTGGTGTGCCCGATGAATTCACTGACCGAAACAACAGCAAGTCCCATTACAATCACGTTCGAAACCAGTGTGGTGCAGATCTCTCAAACATTGCACTTCTGCGAACTTGCTAGAGAAAAAACCTCGTTGCAATCAAGGAATGGTGTGCCCGATGGATTCACTGACCATAGTAAATTCAAGTTACATTACAATCGCATTTGCAATCAATGTGAAGATACCACCCTTCCACCTCGAAATTGCCAAGAAAAGAAAACGCGTTGCAATCAAGAAGTGGTGTGCCCGAGAAATTCACAGACCGAAGCAACAGCAAGTGATATTACAATCACGTTCGAAACCAGTAGTTCAGATCCCTCAAACATTGCACTTCTGCGAACTTGTTAGAGAAAGAACCTCGTTGCAATCAAGGAGTGTTGTGCCCCATGACTTCACTGAATGTAGTAAATTCAAGTAACATTCCAATCACATTTGCTTTCAATGTGAAGATACCACACTTCCGCTTCCAAATTGCCAAGAAAAGAAAACGCGTTGCAATCAAGGAGTGGTGTGCCCGAGGAATTCACAGACCGAAGCAACAGCAAGTGCCATTACAATCACGTTAGAAAAAAGTGGTGCAGATCTCTCAAACATTGCACTTCTACGAACTTGTTAGAAAAAAAACCTCGTTGCAATCAAGGAGTGTTGTGCCCCATGACTTCACTGAATGTAGTAAATTCAAGTAACATTCCAATCACATTTGCTTTCAATGTGAAGATACCACACTTCCGCTTCCACATTGCCAAGAAAAGAAAACGCGTTGCAATCAAGAAGTGGTGTGCCCGAGAAATTTACAGACCGAAGCAACAGCAAGTGATATTACAATCACGTTCGAAACCAGTAGTTCAGATCCCTCAAACATTGCACTTCTACGAACTTGTTAGAGAAAAAACCTCGTTGCAAACAAGGAGTGTTGTGCCCCATGACTTCACTGAATGTAGTAAATTCTAGTAACATCACAATCACATTTGCTTTCAATGTGAAGATACCACACTTCTGCTTCCAAATTGCCAAGAAAAGAAAACGCGTTGCAATCAAGGAGTGGTGTGCCCGAGGAATTCACAGACCGAATCAAGTGCAATTACAATCACTTTCGAAACCAGTGCTGCAGATCCCTCAAACATTGCACTTCTACGAACTTGTTAGAGAAAAATCCTCGTTGCAATCAAGGAGTGTTGTGCCCCATGACTTCACTGAATGTAGTAAATTCAAGTAACATTACAATCACATTTGCTTTCAATGTGAAGATACCACACTTCCGCTTCCAAATTGCCAAGAAAAGAAAACGCGTTGCAATCAAGGAGTGGTGTGCCCGAGGAATTCACAGACCGAAGCAACAGCAAGTGCAATTACAATCACTTTCGAAACCAGTGCTGCAGATCCCTCAAACATTGCACTTCTACGAACTTGTTAGAGAAAAAACCTCGTTGCAAACAAGGAGTGTTGTGCCCCATGACTTCACTGAATGTAGTAAATTCAAGTAACATCACAATCACATTTGCTTTCAATGTGAAGATACCACACTTCCGCTTCCAAATTGCCAAGAAAAGAAAACGCGTTGCAATCAAGGAGTGGTGTGCCCGAGGAATTCACAGACCGAAGCAAGTGCAATTACAATCACTTTCGAAACCAGTGCTGCAGATCCCTCAAACATTGCACTTCTACGAACTTGTTAGAGAAAAATCCTCGTTGCAATCAAGGAGTGTTGTGCCCCTTGACTTCACTGAATGTAGTAAATTCAAGTAACATTACAATCACATTTGCTTTCAATGTGAAGATACCACACTTCCGCTTCCAAATTGCCAAGAAAAGAAAACGCGTTGCAATCAAGAAGTGGTGTGCCCGAGAAATTCACAGACCGAAGCAACAGCAAGTGATATTACAATCACGTTCGAAACCAGTAGTTCAGATCCCTCAAACATTGCACTTCTGCGAACTTGTTAGAGAAAAAACCTCGTTGCAATCAAGGAGTGTTGTGCCCTATGACTTCACTGAATGTAGTAAATTCAAGTAACATTCCAATCACATTTGCTTTCAATGTGAAGATACCACACTTCCGCTTCCAAATTGCCAAGAAAAGAAAACGCGTTGCAATCAAGGAGTGGTGTGCCCGAGGAATTCACAGACCGAAGCAAGTGCAATTACAATCACTTTCGAAACCAGTGCTGCAGATCCCTCAAACATTGCACTTCTACGAACTTGTTAGAGAAAAATCCTCGTTGCAATCAAGGAGTGTTGTGCCCCATGACTTCACTGAATGTAGTAAATTCAAGTAACATTACAATCACATTTGCTTTCAATGTGAAGATACCACACTTCCGCTTCCAAATTGCCAAGAAAAGAAAACGCGTTGCAATCAAGGAGTGGTGTGCCCGAGGAATTCACAGACCGAAGCAACAGCAAGTGCCATTACAATCACTTTCGAAACTAGTGCTGCAGATCCCTCAAACATTGCACTTCTACGAACTTGTTAGAGAAAAATCCTCGTTGCAATCAAGGAGTGTTGTGCCCCATGACTTCACTGAATGTAGTAAATTCAAGTAACATTACAATCACATTTGCTTTCAATGTGAAGATACCACGCTTCCGCTTCCAAATTGCCAAGAAAAGAAAACGCGTTGCAATCAAGGAGTGGTGTGCCCGAGGAATTCACAGACCGAAGCAACAGCAAGTGCCATTACAATCACTTTCGAAACTAGTGCTGCAGATCCCTCAAACATTGCACTTCTACGAACTTGTTAGAGAAAAATCCTCGTTGCAATCAAGGAGTGTTGTGCCCCATGACTTCACTGAATGTAGTAAATTCAAGTAACATTACAATCACATTTGCTTTCAATGTGAAGATACCACGCTTCCGCTTCCAAATTGCCAAGAAAAGAAAACGCGTTGCAATCAAGAAGTGGTGTGCCCGAGGAATTCACAGACCGAAGCAACAGCAAGTGCCATTACAATCACTTTCGAAACTAGTGCTGCAGATCCCTCAAAAATTGCACTTCTACGAACTTGTTAGAGAAAAATCCTCGTTGCAATCAAGGAGTGTTGTGCCCCATGACATCACTGAATGTAGTAAATTCAAGTAACATTACAATCACATTTGCTTTCAATGTGAAGATACCACGCTTCCGCTTCCAAATTGCCAAGAAAAGAAAACGCGTTGCATTCAAGAAGTGGTGTGCCCGAGGAATTCACAGACCGAAGCAACAGCAAGTGCCATTACAATCACTTTCGAAACTAGTGCTGCAGATCCCTCAAACATTGCACTTCTACGAACTTGTTAGAGAAAAATCCTCGTTGCAATCAAGGAGTGTTGTGCCCCATGACTTCACTGAATGTAGTAAATTCAAGTAACATTACAATCACATTTGCTTTCAATGTGAAGATACCACGCTTCCGCTTCCAAATTGCCAAGAAAAGAAAACGCGTTGCAATCAAGTGGTGTGCCCGAAGAATTCACAGACCGAAGCAACAGCAAGTGCCATTACAATCACTTTCGAAACTAGTGCTGCAGATCCCTCAAACATTGCACTTCTACGAACTTGTTAGAGAAAAATCCTCGTTGCAATCAAGGAGTGTTGTGCGCACGACTTCACTGAATGTAGTAAATTCAAGTAACATTACAATCACATTTGCTTTCAATGTGAAGATACCACGCTTCCGCTTCCAAATTGCCAAGAAAAGAAAACGCGTTGCAATCAAGAAGTGGTGTGCCCGAGGAATTCACAGACCGAAGCAACAGCAAGTGCCATTACAATCACTTTCGAAACTAGTGCTGCAGATCCCTCAAACATTGCACTTCTACGAACTTGTTAGAGAAAAATCCTCGTTGCAATCAAGGAGTGTTGTTCGCACGACTTCACTGAATGTAGTAAATTCAAGTAACATTACAATCACATTTGCTTTCAATGTGAAGATACCACGCTTCCGCTTCCAAATTGCCAAGAAAAGAAAACGCGTTGCAATCAAGAAGTGGTGTGCCCGAGGAATTCACAGACCGAAGCAACAGCAAGTCCCACTACAATCACGTTCGCATTTAACACGGAAATAACTCACCCTTTCTTTTCTTTGAAATTGACATGAAAAAAAAACCCGTTGCAATCAATTCCTTCTACAACGGCAGCTATAAAAAAATATTGTTTTTGCCGTATTTCCTATTTAATAGCTATTAATATAAACGGTATTAAATGTGTACTTTTACCGTTTAATTTGTAGCCTTCTAAATTATTTTGATTTCTTCATGCATGTGACTATCACGGAGAGCTGAAATGGTGTCAATAAGATTGATGTCGACTTAAGCTCAGAAATTCATTTATATATTTTTTTTGCACTGAAAGCTATTTTGTGCAATCGATTGATTTCAATTTTAAGAGCTTGTTTTTAAATTTAAACTTTCTTAACTTTTTATAATTGCGATAATCAGTTGCATTGCTTTAAAGCTACGACACTTCAGTGCATTAAAAAAACATGAAAAACGCTTGAATAGTACATTGGTTTTTAAAAACTGATGCGTCAGAAAAATATCGCAAATTTTTTTTATTGCAAATCTGCGCAAGCGTTTTTCATGGTTTTTTGATGATCTGGAGATTCGATGTTTTTTTTTTTTTTTTTTTTGATAGCTTAAATATTTTTGCGCTTAAAAATGAGGAGAGGGTACAAATAACGAAATTTTCAAAATTCAGTCAGCGAAATCCCCGATGCTCAGTTCTAAAAAGTTCATAATGAAATCGCAAAAGAAATGGACATTACGAATCCAAAAAGCGTCGCAGGGACTTTCCCTTGTTAGATGTCGAACAAAAAATTTCATTGCAATGATCTCCATTCCCTTATTTTCCCCTTGATTTTAAGGGATATTTTTTATTCAGTTTCGAAAATTATAGCGATTCGTATATTATTCAAATACTTGGTAACAAAGCACTGCTGGAATCATTGAATAAATAATTTCTATCAACTAGGTTCTGCACTGACGATATTGAAATTTGAATTACTCTCTAATATCAAAACCGAATGTTATTTTTAATAAGTCGGGTATCACAACTTTTAAGAATCAACGAATTAGAAACGTTAAATTGTATGATATTATCTAATATGCCCGCTTTATTTCTAAAATTTGCATTTTTTCTCCGAACTTTTATTTAAAATCACTTATTCCTTTTTTAAGATAAACTCCTTTTGCGAATTAATGAAAAAAAATTCGGTGGAAAAAATAAAGCCTTCAAAAAATCTCATGTGGAAAAAAAATCAGTTATTTAAAAGCCAAGTGGGGCGAAGTTAACAGAGAACGATTGTCTACACTTGTTCCATTATGTAAAAGATTATAGAATTTATAAGTGATTACAGTTCTTCTAATTTACATGTTACATCTTCTCTTGAACAATTTTAAAAAAAGTAGAGTTCAATTCTTACTAAAAACTTAATAACCAAAATGTTTGCAACTTAGTGTTTTCGAATATAAAAAAGAAATTATTACTCAATTAACTCTCGTTTATGCTCTATAGTCTATACTATAATTATTCGAGGATAAGGAAACGATGAACTCTGTAATAAAATGTATACTATAAAATTAGATGCTGATTCGCATACTTTCAGTTTGCAGTGTGATTACAGTTCTGCACTGGGTTCTGCACTGACGATATTGAAATTTGAATTACTCTCTAATATCAAAACCGAATGTTATTTTTAATAAGTCGGGTATCACAACTTTTAAGAATCAACGAATTAGAAACGTTAAATTGTATATTATCTAATATGCCCGCTTTATTTCTAAAATTTGCATTTTTTTCTCCGAACTTTTATTAAAAATCACTTATTCCTTTTTTAAGATAAACTCCTCTTGCGAATTAATGAAAAAAAATTCGGTGGAAAAAATAAAGCCTTCATGGATTTCACTCTTTTGTTTTAAGAGTGTACATTACTTTTGAAACTTTTACATTTGATAATATGTAAAAGGGTTTTCCCATATAAAAATATTTTTTTTAATTTTAATTTGGACAGATTGAGTAAATACTTTTCTTTATTATCTGCTTTAATCACTCATTAAATCGCATTTGTGAGGAAAAATATAAAATTAAGTAACTGATTTGCTGAACCTTAATGTCAAACTATTTGCTTAGTTATTTAAAAAAAATCCGAAAAAGTGATCTCAATGCTATTTACATAGGCCGAAATGAGAAATTTTAAAATGAGTATAAATTTTTGATACAAGTTAAGTATGCAAATTTCGTATTGTAATGCATCACAATATATTTCCTAAATTTTTATTTTCTTTACTATAGTAGATAATAAAATTTCCACGTGATTTAAAAAATGCCAAAAACTACCAAATGTTGCAACAAAATCTTTTAAATATAATCCAACTGTACAATTGTTTTGGTGGAAGTTTCTTTTTTTTTTGCACTTTTTATTTATTCGAGCCATAAATTTGACGAAATTTTCTACTCAATTGAAAGCCATCTAAATGGACAACTGGAACTGCCACGCCCAAAAATGACGTCACAGTTATGTCAAGCATTGTCTTCTTTTCTACAAACAACGCGACGGTCCGCCCAGCTGGTAATTGTTCAAAAAAAATCTTGTCATTGAAACACATTTGAAAATGTTTTGTGCAAGGCTAAGCAATACAAATTAACTATTCAAAATTAGCCGAAAACAAAAATAAGATGGAAAGCGGAAAAAATTACCCTTACATTAGCTGTATTCTTGTATTTCTTTCGACAATACAATTTTATTTGTTTACGTTATTTGAAAGTAATTGATGGCCCAGTGGCTGTAAGATATGTCCGGCTCGTAAGCCCAAGATCGCGGGTTCGTGCCCCGACTGAGTCATCAGATTTTCTGGATTGGAAAATCATTGAGTACCCATTTGGCTTGGGTTCTCTGAATTGTTAAATCTCGGCATAACTTTACATCCACACTACCATGCTTTAACATCAGTTATTGATTTTTTTCTATAAAAAAATCCGTTTAAATAATTAGTTAATTCATTAAGCTTGGCGATTTATATAAAATACTAAAAAATTGATAACTTACGGATGTTCACTTGGCCGATGAATACATCTCTGGTGGCCGTTCTATTCAACCGTTCAAGGCAATATTTTGTATTTTTTTTTTCTTCATTTAAAATCCCGGATTTGTATCCATTAACATTCTTTCATTATTCATTCGTCAAAATTGGTAGCGAGAACCCCCTAGATGGTGCCACAAATAAAATGGCTCGAAGTTCTGGGGAATATGCCGAGTCTGCAAAAGATTTGACCAAAAAACAAGCCTCGCTTGAAAAAAAAATTAGAATATATATAGTTCTTTCCCAAAAGAAGTCCATGTTAAACTCTTAAAAATTTCAAGGGTATTCCACCCTCGATCGTCTCATTATTTTGAAAATAACTACTAGAACGTAGAACGTCAGTTAGTCAATGATTTATCAGAAATCCTCCTTCAGTCAATGATTTATCAGAAAAGATTTAAAATAAAAAAAATCACTAAAAAGATGAACTATGTAATAAGTTGTGTTTGGAAAATTTTAGACTAAATAATTTTGAATAAAATTCACCTGATGAAAGTATAATAACTCAACTGGAATTAGTGAGTCAACCTACAAATCAAATGTAGTTAATTTGTGTGTTTCATTTAGGTTTGCATTCTTTTCCAATGCTTTACAAAGGCCACTTTTTTTCCGTCTTGGTATCAACCATAATAAAAAAAATTAAATTGAAGCTTAATAACTATGCAAAAAATTGTACGTGTAAAAGAGTAAGTAATCCAATTGTTCTCGTATATTCAAAGATTTTTTTTATGAATCTTATTTAAATTCTATTTTTTTTTTTTCAAAATGTATCCTTCAAATTAAAAACGATGACTTTAAAAAAAATATATGAAATACATAAATAGAGCCCTGCTGAAAATTTTCGCCTTTCTAAAGTTAAATTTCTTCGAATGCTACATGCAATGGTAACTATGGGTAAGATTTTAATTACAGTGTAATAGTTATAATTCGTTTCTAAACCCAATTTTTTTCACGAAATATCTTTGACATTTAGGAAAGTAATTTAAATACGAAGAATCTGGTTTCAAAACTAGCCTTCTCCAAAGTTTAACTAAGAAATCTAGTCCTGATCGTTCGAAGACTTTTAACGATTGTCAAATCATTTATACGTATATTTTCTTCGTTCATATTTTTTATTGCCCTCTAATATTTAAAGGGTAGTTTTAATTGTCCAAAATACCAATGCCCCACGTTTAATATATCTCTAATGTGACATTAATTTCAACCTAAATTTTTTTTCTAAGCTGATATTACCTTTAAATAGGCGCTCAGTTTTTGTTCTTATCAGCACACTTTCTATGATACTAATTTAAAAATGCCTTTTATTTTCTCATTGAGTTTTTAGTCAAATGAATTTCTTAATTTCAATGGGTTCAAAATCATTGTCAAATTCATCACTTGAAACAAAGCCGAATGAAAAATCCATTAGTTGTTATGCGGCGCTCTTCCAACCAAGTCAAACTCTATCACATTGCTACTCGCAGTGTCATCATATTTTCATTAAGCTGTATTCTAAATTATTCCAGTTATCTGCAATATTTCTCCTAAAACCGCTATGAAATAAGTATACCTTTTAAATATGTTTTTGGAAGTTTAAAAAACTTCAAAAAGTTGGTGTACCCTATGAATGTTTACCGTTGGCATGTGTCTTAATTTATTACATCGTATTTTTACGAGAACTTTTGTAAGTAATCAGACATTAAAATATTTTGTTAAATTTTTTTTAACGGAAATTGAAGCTGTCAGCCTGTACTTTGTTTTCAAAATAGTGCATATTTGTAACTGCGAACTGATGCGGGTGCTTTGATGAGTTGACGTAATGGCTCAACATTCTACTTATACTTTGGAACATCCCCCCCCCCCCCTCCACAATAAAAAACAGTATCAGCCTAAGGATCCCAGTCGGTAAGCCGCGTTTATCTTGCACTTGAAAGGTTCAAGTTCGGCCCTTACATTGCCAAAATAACTACCTATAGGCGGTCTTTGCTTCCAAAAGGTCCGGCGAACAAATACCCTACGTAGAGGTAGTGCACGTTAAATGTGCTTAAAAATCCCGAAGTTGCTTACTATGTCCCTCAATAAAGTTGTATTGTGGGCCCACTCGGGTGTCAGCTCGTCACTTGACTCTGGTTCTTAATTATCCCCTGACGCCAATAGCACTCGTGTAGCTCTGTATGGGGCAACGACAACCATAACCTTCTATAGAGCAGATAATGCAGTTTCTTCCTTTAGAGTTTTAAATTATGCAATATAAAATATAAAAATATTTTCAATTATCTTGTTAATATGGTTTAGATGTTATTTTCTTTTATGAATTAATCTAACAAGAAAATACTTAAGATTAAGCATAATTAGTAAAATGTTGTTTTATTAACTACTAAAAACACAAGAAATACATAAATTTTTGTGCATAGTTTATGATGCCAGTCACTCTCAAAGAATATTTTTAATGCACAAATAGCGGATATCCTTAAAGTTGATAGGTAAAAAAGTTGCTACAGTGGTGGAAATTGATTTATGAACTAACATTCTTTTGACCAGATATCGCTTTGTATTAAGTGCTAACAATTCAAATTTTGTGTGTTGGATATTCAGAGCACAATAAAGGAATTTCACACATAATTTTTTTCAAAAAATGATATTAAATAAAAATATATATAATTTTAGTTTTTAAGCATGTCAAATGATGGAAATTGATTTATGAACTCAAATTTATTTTGAACCCAGGTGCCAAATATTTTAACTAGTTCTTCATTTGAACTTCAGGGGAGCTTACTATCAGTGTTTATAAATAAGAATAAGGCCAAATTTGTTGAAATTTATCTGTTTTATTCCCATTTTAATAAATAGGAAAGCTTGCGGGACTGCCTGAAACCAAAAAGGTAAAAAATGACCCTTATATAATATTGTAACAAATCTGTAAGAGAAATTAGCGTATTAATTAAAAGATCAATAAATATAATTCATAAATATTTGAAGAATCATTCTGACTTCGGCAAAAACCATCATTAAAAAAGGTGCAACCCTCGTGGGACGAGGGACAAAAGCAGGATTATTGGACTGGTATCCCAAAAAGTTACCATTTGTGTCAGCATTTGTGCATTACAGGGCGAATTTGTTATGAACAATCACTTCCTGTAACTCCCAGAAGAGTAGGACAAGTATTGATATCGTCGTCGAACTTGAAATGTTCCAAAATGAAGGCTGGTCCAAAGCTTACTCTTCACCATAAGAACAGGCTATTAAAATATAGTCGTAACAACATGAAAATGGATTGGGTGGGGGTGGAGGGAGAGAAATAGGAAAAAAGTGAACTTTGCTGATGAAAAAATTTTCAATTTGGATGGACGTGATGGTTTAAAATGTTATTGAAAGGATCTTCGGAAATAACCAAGATCTGTCTTCAGCAGAAATGTTAGTGATGGAAGTTTGATGGTTTGGGCCCCGATATCTTATGATTGAAGAAACAAGGTTATGTTTCTGAATTGCTGACAAACATAACTTTATTGCAAATTAGTTCTAGAAAATTCTTTAATTCCTTTTTGCGTTGCAAAACTATGCTTTTGATTAGATTTTTATGCATGATAATGCAAGTATCCACATTTCAAACGAAATTAAAGACTGTTTAATGAACTAAGTGTTGTTCATTTAGATCACCCTGCCAATAGCCATGACTTAAACCCCAAGAATAATGTCTGAGATCAATTGGTTTGAATAATTTACTCAAATGGAGTATGGTTTTAATGAAGTGTGCATCAGTTATGGAATAGAAGGACTTAATCATTAAAAACTGCAAATTGCTTGACCAAAACTTGACCCAAAGTTTTGTGTTGTCTATGAAAAACAAAATCAAGGAAGCATTAGCGACAAAAAATAGTTTTAGCAATTATTAATTGAGATTGAATGCAAAAGTTCATAAATCAATTTCCCTATGCTAAAACTAAAATGTCAAAAAAATAAATTGTTTACGAATTTATACAAAATTTTATTTACGTGTATAGTTTACAATGCAAAGCCTGTATAGTATATAAAATTTAAATCGATAAAAATGCATTTAATAAAGAAATACTGTTAAAAAACTGTCAGTTCATAAATCAATTTCCACCACTGTATGTATGGATGCTTTCTAATACATTTTTAAAGATTCTCACCGAGAGCTAATGCTTTATTTTTGAAGTCCCTACTTCTAGGAATGTTGGTTGCTTTCCCAAGTCATATTTTTACTCTACCAAATGCGAGAATCATCTTAATATCAAAACAAAATAAATTCAAAAGGAAAATACCATCCGGTTAGTGATTATTTATGAAGGAAATTTTAAATAGTGTCGTATATTTAGAATATTTTGGGGCATTTTACAACCTTAAAAAAATTTTACAAAAATCCCTTGGGTTTACTTTTGAAAGTCATTTGTTTCAAAAAGACAGAATCTAATATATTTTTTTGCTAAATGTATTTTTGTCCCAGTTTATTTTAAAAGAAAACTAAATTTCTATACAATTTGTAAGGAAGATCAGTAGCCTACTCTAAGCCAGTCAGTTAGGTGCTTGTTTTGCATGCGAAAGGTCCCAGTTTCGGGTACGGGTATTGCCAAAAATAACTGCCCACCTATAAATTATCTGTGCATCTAAGAAAGTCCGACGAATAGCGCCCTTTAGTGACCCCCCCCTCCCCCTAAACCAAATAGTGCGCTTTCGAAGTATGCTCTTAAGTCCCAACGCCGCTGCGTGCGATTTCACCTTTATGGGTGCCGAAGATAAAAGCTCTTTTGTTTTGCCTAAAAGTTGCGTTGAATGCCGATTCAAGTGTCGGCTCGTGACTTCACTGTGGTTCTTAATTACAACGACGTCGCCAACAGTTCTAGTGTGACGTTGATTCAACTCAATTCATTCAATATGTGCATTTGGAGTATAGTACAATAATTGCTTCGAAATAAAATGGAAAATCTCTTGTTAAATAGTTGGTAAACTCTCATTGCTAAGATAACAAGAATAATTCTCAAATTGTTTAAACGTGCAGCTCTAGTGCAACGATAATTTAAGATAAACTAAACTAAACTCAAATTCTTTATAGCACGCATTGTAAGGCCGCTTTTTCACTGAAGGGCACGGCGACGGTAGAACCGGATGACGTCATAGAGAGAAATTTCGAACCGTGTCTTGACGTATAGGGGTTGCTTTTTCACTGGACGGCAAATTTGAACGGTTCAGCGTTTTTCATTCGCATTTGTTGTTTTGCATTCAAGCGGCAAGGAGCTAGAAATGGCTAGATCGAACGCGATACATAAACATAATATACGCCTGATGTATTTACTTTATTTGAGAAGAAAAAAGAGGTTTACTATGTCGAAGTTAATAACAGTCTTATTATTAGATTAGAACACCTCTTGGAAAAAGAATCAAAACAAACAAAATGCCGGCACGGTCGAACAGGGAAAACGACAACCCGTGATGCCGTTCCGGCCCGGAAGTACGTCACAAACCGGCATGGTTGCCGTCCGGTCTTAGTGAAAAAGCTTCTACCTCATTTACCTGCATTTTCCACTCCCACGACATCCTTACACGGGAACCGGACCGGTTTTGCCGTCAATGAAAAAGCGGCCTTAAGCTCTTAGTTTCTGGTATATGGACGACGTCCAAAGTGGTAAAACCAGTAAAACGCGTTTTAAACAAGATGAGTATTGGTTATAAATCACGACACTTCTTTTTATTAAACAGGGTATTGCAACCTATAATGCATTTTATTCTATTGCTAATTTGATTCTTCCAATTTCTCGTATATTTGATGACGTCTGTATTAATTATTCCCAATTGAAGTGTATTTTAAGTATTCTAAGACAGTGACGATTTAATTTAACTCATCTGTGCATTTGGAGTAATTTGTTAGATATAAGCGAATTTAGGACTTTAGTAACTGTAAACCTATGTAAATGATCCTTAAATATATCATTCTAATAAGTTTCCGTTTAAGATTAATAGCAGTTAAATATCACAAGCAAGAATTGAAGAACTACTTTTAACCACTACAAGCTAGAACAAGAACTACTTTTTAACCACCATTCGGCATTGCCTTGTTTAGCAGTCTATATGAAAGTGTTATGACATTATGTAAATGTCAGTCACTTGCATCGAGATATTTTAATTGGTTGTTTATATATTACTTCTAAAAGTTTATCACGATGTTTTTCAGAATCTTGGTAATTTTAACTTGGTCTTTTAAATTTTTATTATGTTAAGCTAACCACTTATATTTCGTTTTTTTATTTAGTGCGATAATATTTCAACCTAATTCTAACCCATATGTGAAAAGCATTACTTGTCAAACAATTTGAAAACGAATATCCTCCAATAGAAAAATACGAATGTTCACTTGGATATGAATTTTAAATAGCATTTAAATTAAATTGGAAAACTAATCACTATTGTTAATAATTGCACCGAAGAAACATTAACTTTACTTACAGTAATTCATATGTACTGCACCCACTGTCACGAGGACAGTAATTTGTGTTTCTCGGCTTCTTTCTTAACCTATTTGGAACAGTACGCATCAATAGCAAGGTACAGAAAACCAATAGTATCCTAAACTCCTGAACCAAAAATGAAAAGGCAATGCAAGCACAAAACAGTGTTGAAGGTGAAAAGACCGACGTAGGATGTAAAATTCAAAAGGCTCAAGTCAACCAATCCTCTAATTATAATGACACAGAATTTGTAGAAGATTAACATTTCTAGCACTCTTAAATATGGATAATACAGTAGCCGCCGCTTTTTGGAATCACTGGTTAATTGAATCAGCCGCTTAATTGGAATAAATTTCGTAGAACAGAACGGAATCACTTTTTACATTGAAAATCCGCCGCTTATCGGAATCAAATCACCTTTTTACCGCCGTTTTAAGGACTCAAAAAATTATATAAAAGTTCCTTTTTTCTACGATTCGTGGTATTTTTTTACCCCAAATGACCTCTAACTACAAATGCGAACCAAAGAGGCGCCGACGAATCCATCTTTAAAAAAAGGTAAATCGCAGAAATTGTATTAAGGCAAGGATAGAGAGAACTATAGTGGGGGGGAGGGGGTAGAGGGGAAGGAATTTGTAATAGACACGTGTGCATGAAGGTGTAGACAGTAGACTCATTTTGATTTTTGATCGATTAAATTAAGTACGTGTTTTTCGGAGTGCTATCGCGATGTTTAAGCGGAAAGATTTTAGCTTAGCCAAAAAATGAACGCCTAAAAAATATTTATAATCTGGAAAAATGCTGCCAAAGAGAAGCTGCAATTAAATTAGGACTTTCTCAAGCAACTTTATGTAGGATTTTGAAGTGAAGAAATGAAATTATAGAAAGTTGCGAAACAGAGCCCAACATAAATCGGAAATGTCAGCGAGTTGGCAAAGCAGAAGACGTAGAAAACGCTTTATTAGAATGGTTTAAGGCCGCGAGGAGTAAAAATATGCCGGGCTCTTCAAGTATTAAGAACTTTAGAGCAACGGGGTGTTATGTGTTATGATTAAGCCTCTTATGACATTGAAAGGATTAATAATTCCTCTTATGACATTGAAAGGAAGGTAAACGAACTTATCCGTTTTACGACAACACAGGCGAAAACAACGAAGTATTCATTCAAGTAAGCAAAATTTAACTAAATTTTAGTACTATAGTAAACATTGTTGTTTATGCTTTTAAATTTTGTTTTAAAATTATACATAATATCGTTCAAATTATTAAATTTTTGTAGGTATTCGTATATTACCTGTTAATTTGTATGACTATGGATTTTATTAAACATAACATAACGTGTTTTTCTTAATACAGTGGCCGCCGCTTTTTGGAATCACTGGTTAATTGAATCAGCCGCTTAATTGGAATAAATTTCGTAGAACAGAACGGAATCACTTTTTACATTGAAAATCCACCGCTTATCGGAATCAAATCACCTTTATACCGCCGTTTTAAGGACTCAAAAAATTCTATAAAAGTTCATTTTTTCTACGATTCGTGGTATTTTTTTTACCCCAAATGACCTCTAACTACAAATGCGAGCCAAAGAGGCGCCGACGAATCCATCTTTAAAAAAAGGTAAATCGGAGAAATTGTATTATTTAAGGCAGGGAGGGGGAGAGAGAGAACTATAGTGGGGGGGAGGGGGTAGAGTGGAAGGAATTTGTAATCGACACGTGTGCATGAAGGTGTAGAGTTGTAGACAGTAGACTCATTTTGATTTTTGATCGATTAAATTAAGTACGTGTTTTTCGGAGTGTTATCGCGATGTTTAAACCGAAAGATTTTAGCTTAGCCAAAAAATGTGAACTCCAAAAAAATATTTATAATCTGGACAAATGCAGCCAAAGAGAAGCTGCAATTAAATTAGGACTTTCTCAATCAACTTTATGTAGGATTTTGAAGAGAAGAAATGAAATTATAGGAAGTTGCGAAAGGGTTATAGGTCAGCGAGTTGGCAAAGCAGAAGACGTAGAAAACGCTTTATTAGAATGGTTTAAGGCCGCGAGGAGTAAAAATATGCCGGGCTCTTCAAATATTAAGAACTTTAGAGCAACGGGGTGTTATGTGTGATGATTATAATTCCTCTTATGACATTGAAAGGAAGGTAAACGAACTTATTAGTTATACGACGACAACGCAGGCGAAAACAACGAAGTATTCATTCAAGTAAGCAAAATTTAATTAAATTTTAGTACTATAGTAAACATTGTTGTTTATGCTTTTAAATTTTGTTTTAAAATTATACATAATATCGTTCAAATTATTAAATTTTTGTAGGTATTCGTATATTACCTGTTAATTTGTATGACTATGGATTTTATTAAACATAACATAACGTGTTTTTCTTAATACGTAATATGTAGTACTAGTATTACTCAGTAACAAGTATTAAAAAAATCACATTATGTCTCATGATGACAACTTTTTCTCTATAATTTCATGACTTTCGGTTAAATGGTTCAGCCGCTTTATTGGTTCAAAACGTACTGGGACGGATGTGATTCATTTAAGCGGCGGCTACTGTATCCATATTTAAGAGTGCTAGAAATGAGAGCTTCTTGAGAGCTAGAAATGAGAGCTAGAGCTTCTCTTTCCGCGAGTGCGATTGAACCCTTGTAAAAAAAGCCCTCCAAATATCGGGTTTGTAAGAACTTGAGACCTAAGCAGATTTATTGTGGTTAGCAGAGATTAACTTATAAGATGTTTTTTGATTAAAACAAAAACTGAAATTGACAATTAATTGCAATAAGAACAGAGATCTTTTTTTATTCCTAGCACACGAAATATTCGTTTTTACCGCTTTAAACCTCAAATTCTATTAAATTGACGTTACCCTCAACAAATTAAAATGCTAACTTTTTTCAAAATTGTTTCAAAAACATACTTCTAAATAAATATATTTGATTAAAAAGTATGTTTATATGAAGAATATACAAGTAAGAATTTTTTTTGGAGTGAATTCATGTAAATTAAGTTTAAGCTAACGGGGTTTGCTGTAATACAATACGTTATCTAAGTTAGCTTTCGCGGTAGTTTTTGTTTTATTTAAATTTTAATCTTGCCTACCTTCAGGCCCGGATTTCTAAATAAGCTGTAGGCTGTAGCCTAGAACGGCGAAATTTTTGAGGCGGCAAATTTTACGACCAATTAAGGGGTCTAAGGAGTCTTAAAAATGTGCAAGAAGGAACTACAAAGTATAGTTTGATCTGTCATGTAATTTTTTAACTACTCAATATACAAGTATAATTTTTTTATATGTAATTCTACAAGATTTATTATAAAACAAATTTTAAAATTTATGAAACTTTAGCGAAAACTAAAATAAATGATATTAAACATAAAGCTATTTTAACAGATTGTGATTAGGCTTGCGCGGCAAATTTTGAGGTCAAAATTGAAAAAATGACCAAGAAAATGACTTTATATTGTACAAATATGTACAAACTAGGACTTATACCTAAATTCTCAGCTCAATTTTAATTAGAAATTATTTTAAGAACTTTTTTCTAAAAAAATTAATAAAATTTTTTAAATTTTGATTTTAAATTTATTTTTAAATAATTTCTAATTAAAATTGAGCTGAGAATTTAGGTATAAGTCCTAGTTTGTACATATTTGTACAATATAAAGTCATTTTCTTGGTCATTTTTTCAATTTTGACCTCAAAATTTGCCGCGCAAGCCTAATCACAATGTGTTAAAATAGCTTTATGTTTAATATCATTTATTTTATATTTTGGCTAAAGTTTCATAAATTTTAAAATTTGTTTTATAATAAATAAATCTTGTAGAATTACATGTAAAAAAATTATACTTGTATATTGAGTAGTTAAAAAATAACATGAAAGATCAAACTATACTTTGTAGTTCCTTCTTTGCACATTTTTAAGACTCCTTAGACCCCTTAAAGTGGCACTTAATTTTTTTATAAAGATGAGTATATTTTGAAGAAGAAAAAATAAATTACATTAATGCGTAAACCGGAAACGTATTTTGTAGCAAACATGGTCGCTGCGAGGGCAATTGCACTCCCCCTCTCCGATTTTGAAGTTGAAAGAAAAATAGAACAGTTTAAAAAAATTCGTCGATTTAGCCTTCGATGCACAATGCACATAGATGATTCTAATATATGTATTTATTTTTAAAAGGCACATACCATCCTATTTTGCAGCTAACCAGCTACCTTTCCCCGAAGGGGAAGAATATTGTGACAAGGGCGGCAAATCAATCATAGCCTACAGGCGGCAAATATTTAAATCCTTCACTGCCAACCTTGAAAGTACTGGGGCATGTCTTGCTTTGAGAAACACAAGGGGACACACTTTCAGGACTCAAATTCTAAAGCTATGCATTACAGGACCTGATCTAGGAAAACTCACATTATGGTCGCAACAAAATTTGGGGGTCCTGTATTGAAACTACAGTTCATGATTGCCCTTAACGATGGTGCTAGTTTTTCAATGCATCTTTTTTTTTTTTTTTTTGCTTATCGGCTTCCTTACAAAATCGATCTAAAAGCGGCTCAGTGGCAGAGAGGTTAAACTTGTCTGCCTTGTAAGCCCAAGATTGCGGGTTCGCGTCCCGGCTGAGTCGTCTGATTTTCTGGATAGGAATTTCTTGGGCACGCATGTCATATAATTATGTGACATGTAAAAGATCCCTGGAGGGCTCATTTGGCTTGGGTTCTCTCTGCAAAATTAAATCTCAGCATATTTCAACATCCACACAGAAGTCATATTCATTGTAAACTGTGCGTCAAAATTGGTAGCGAGAGTCGCCTAGATGGTGCCACAAAAAATAACATCGATCAAACCAATCACTAGGATCAATGTCTGAAGTCAATCTAAACACAAAGTATAGTCTTTGAATTTTTTTAAGTTACAGAAATTGTTGTAATCAACAGCATTAGGTATAATAGAAATTAATATTAAGGGCCCTCTAAAAGTTGGGGATTTAGGCGGCCCTGGCCTAACAGGTCTTATGATAGATCAGGCCTTGTGGGCATTTGACGGGACATGTGAACATTCGCCAAACATCTCCGCTCTTCCGCCAAGACGTTACTGAAAGCATTTTCGTTACTGAAAGCGCCAAGACGCTACTGAAAGCATTTTCACTCGCCAGTGATTGTGGTTTTTGTGTGTCCACATGACATGCAGACGCGGGATCATGGCCGGAGCTTAGGAGAAAGAATAATTTCCAGGTAAATATATGGAGCAAAACAAGAAAATCAGGCGTGGGTCAGAAGAACGAACAGCAAACTGCACCAACTTATAAAACGCAAGGATATTGTAAGATTCGTTAAATCACTAGGACTCCTCTGGCTTGGACATATACAGATTTGAGACGAAAATAATCACTCGTATATATCACTAAAATAATTACAAAGATCAAGTAATATAATAACAGGGGAAGACCGAGAGAGACTTGGATTAACAACATACCATATAGAAAGACTTGACCGAAATGAAGATTAAAAACTGGAAAGCTTTTGGGCTTTGAAGCAGGACAAGTGGAGGGCTGTTGTGGCTTGAGGCCAGCATACGGCTGTAATGCCAGCTAAGAAGAAGACGAGTGGAAATGCTTTCAGTAACGTCTTGGCAGGAGAGCGGGAGATTTTCGGCAGAGGCTTCCTATGTACTCTGTTCCTCCGTGTGTGGGCAGCTTTGAGGTGAACACGAGCGATCAGAGCTTTCCCATGAACGAGAAGATCGACAACGGGAATTCGAAAGTCGGAATCGGACGCATCGATGTCGGGTGGGACGATGTCGTGCCGACATCGGCGAAGACGGGAACCCGGGCGGACAAGGCGTCGAGCCGCGGGAATCGAGATGCGAGTCGATGCGCGTCGTTTCTGGAGAATACAACGGGAGTGGGAGAATAGAGAGATTTACGTCCATGAAACGTGGAAACGGAGCGAAAACGGAGTGCGGCAGTACGCTGGAATTCATGTTAAACAGTGATTGGGAAGTGGCTAGAATCGTAGGCAATCAAGTAGCCAGGTATTCGTCCAATGGGAATCGATGTATTCGTGATATTGGAGTGAAGTTATAAATAATTGGCGGGGGGGGGGGGGGGGGGGGGATGGTAGTCGTAAATACTTGTTATGTAGTTGTAAATGCTTTTAGGTAGTTGTAAATAGTTAGTGTTAAGTAGTTGTAAATAATTAGTGCTAGGTGAGATAAATGAATCTAAATTAGACTAAAGTTAATGATAGTTTTTAATCTAAGTAATTAAGTGATTGTATTTGGTATTATGTGTAAGTATTTGCTGGTGATTAGTATGTTGTGCTAACTGTTTATTAGTGCTAACTGTTAATGTAACGGTTACGTAAAATGTTGAATAGCATGCGTTAGTGCTTAGCGTTAATTATTAATTTAAATTATTGATCATTCTAATTGTTTTAACAGTATAAAAACAGTTAGCACTATTAACAGTATTACCGGTACTAAAATCGTGTTTATACAATTAAAAGCCTTATTTTTTTAATACTAGAATTTGTTATACGTAGTTAAAGTTAATATAAATAACAATATTGGTAATTATTAACTGGTAATTATCATATATTAGTTATATACTCCAAAATCCTTTGAGTGTTCACTATCAATTGGTAATTTTTTTAAACATCGTTTTAAAGTTTTTATAAATTAGTCTACTCTTGTGGAGAAAATGTTAGAAATAGTCAGGTCACCAAGGGGGGGGGGGGACCCTGCACTGAGATGTTAAGTTTTTTTTATTGATGATTCTTATAGATTCGAGGGTGTAGATTACGAATCTGGAAGGTACTTTTTTGGTACCCTTGAGCATTTTTAGCTATTCAAGATGGCGTCTCCGCCATCTTGAATTTTGTAATCTTAATATTTGACGATCTATTCGACCAAAGTGAATAGTTTTTATCTTTATAGATGCATTAAGTAATAAAGATATACAATTATCAAGAAAATTTCAAAAATAAAAAATTCAAAATGGCGGAATCCGCCATATTGGATATTTCACTTTTTATATTTTTGTTTTATATTTAACCCAACAAAATATGTATATTTTAACTATATTTTTTATACCTAGTTACTATACAACATTATTTTGAAGAAAATATAAAAAATCAAGATGGCGGCATCCGCCATATTGGATTTTTTCCCCGTTTATATTAAGCGATCCACATGTCCTAAATTAAAAATTCTTTTTATTTTAGTTATATCTTAATTTTAGTTTCTATTTCAGTTTTAATATGTAGATTATTAATTTAGAAGATATTATTTCGCTAGTTTTTAGTATTTTTTTTTATATTTAAGATGGCGTCTTCCGCCATATTGGATTTTTCTTCCTAATTCAATTTTTCGGGTTCTTTTAGGCCAAAATTAATAATTTTTTTCTTTTATAGATGCATTTTGGGGTAAATAATTACTTAAAATTTTTAAAAATCCGAAATCAAGATGGCGGCTTCCGCCATCTTGGATTTTTCACCCTCTAATATTACGTGATCCACTGGCTCGAAGTTAAAAATTCTTTCAGTTTTACTTGTATATTTTATTATAAAATGCTTTAAAATCATCATAAAGTTTTATTTAAACACTTAAAAAACCAAATTCAAGATGGCGGATTCCGCCATCTTGGATTTTTTACCATCTACTATTACGTGATCCATTAGTGCGAAATTCCAAATTCTTTCTACTTTAGTTGTATTTATCAGTAACAAATGGTTTAAACTACATAAATGGGGAACACAATTGCAACATATCTGAATTTATGGCCATACAAGATGGAATCTTTCTCATTATTAGATTTTTTACCGTTAGTATTAGGCGATCTATTAGCTCGAAATAAAAAATTCTTTCCTTGTTAGGTATATTTTTACTACAGAATTATCGCTATGTCTTCTTCTAACTGAATACAAATATGTAAACTCAAGGCCCAGCTTAGAGTTGCTGGCTTTAAAGTTATTCCTACAATTCTTTTTGGACCATGGCATATGCTTTTATGTAGTTTCAATCCACTTTTAATTTATTCCAAACTCCGACATGTGTCGCATAACGTGATCTGACTTTTAAAAAGTTCTTTAACACATTTTCGGGCATTTTTTTTTCCATTTTCTGAAATTAAATAATGCATATTATTCATAGTTTTGAGGACCAGATTCAAATAAATAGGGTAGACTTGGATAACAACTTCAATATGAAGGGACCAATATCCTGCTCTTCCGGCCCCCCACATATAACATCTTGAAGAAAACTGGTTGCAATAAACAGTTCACCGTTACTCTACTAATGTTGCGATTCGCTCCCTTTAATTCTATAACTGATCGAAGGTCTCCGCTGCAGTTTGGCTGATATTCCTCATATAAATCTATAAATCCCGCATGACTTATTTTGCAAACATTCTTGAAGTCCTGAAGTTTTGGAAACTTCTTACCTTTCTACATCTGTAGGACTCCTACAAACATACTATAGGCATAACTTTGGATAGACCACTACCCAATATTAACCCCACACACACAACCTATAACACTTATCAACATGATGATTTGCAAAGCCACCCTAACAAAACTGATGATCCCAAGTAAATGGCCAAATTCTTGACCAGCTAATTTAGTGAGTCCTTGGGCTTCTGCTAAGGATGTGATGTCATGGTTGTATCTGGATTCTGGATAAGAATTAGGTATTATGTGTAACAGAGGATGATACTTTACAGTAGTTTCTGGTTGAATCTGAAATTCATTTTTTTGGCCAATTTAAGTATTCATTTAACTCTGGATAACATTCTGAGAATGTATTTGAAGAATTTGAAATCTTTATAAGAAGAGAAACTAAAGAGAAACTTTTCCATCACATAACAGTCTAAGTGGTAACTCTGTTATTAAAGAACATTCAAGAGTCATAGGTGGTTTATTTTTAAGATTACATTAACGATCTTTAGGTTATAAGGAATGCAAGGTATGGTTTTAGACATTTCTTCTTTGTTTTTTGTTTCTTGAAACTGTATCCCTCCATTTTTTTAATAGGTTACCACTTCTTCTGGTTGAATACAGTCTTTCTTTCAGAGTTTTCGGAATGTTTATTAACTCTTGATCCCATATTCTTATAATTGTGCCGCTAAACGAGATCTCAGCAAGTCCAAAGCCATTACTTCGATTAATGAACTCCTCCTGCCATTACTTCGATTTATGAATTCCCTACCCACAAGATGTGAGGAGGAGGGGTATTGAGTAGAGCCCTCCATCCCTAATGGTGGGGGTCTCTAGTATTGAGAGGATACAAGCTTACGCAATCTTGCGTTCCGTAGTGTAAGAGTAATCTTGTTTGAAAAGAGGAAGCATTTTATACGAGTAGGACTCTTGTAGTAATTGTGCCTGATGAATAACAAAATATTTAAAATACTTAACTTGATATGGTGGAAAACATATTTAATATTTTTCCTTCAACATTCATGGCTTTAAAGTATTTCAAACACAATAAGGAAAAACAAATTGAAAGAATTTTTAATTTCGCACCAATGGATCACGTAATAGTAGATGGTAAAAAATCCAAGATGGCGGAATCCGCCATCTTGAATTTGGTTTTTTAGGTGTTTAAATAAAACTTTATGATGATTTTAAAGCATTTTATAATAAAATATACAAGTAAAACTGAAAGAATTTTTAACTTCGAGCCAGTGGATCACGTAATATTAGAAGGTGAAAAATCCAAGATGGCGGAAGCCGCCATCTTGATTTCGGATTTTTTAAATTTTTAAGTAATTATTTACCACAAAATGCACCTATAAAAGAAAAAAATTAGTAATTTTGGCCTAAAAGAACCCGAAAAATTGAATTAGGAAGAAAATCCAATATGGCGGAAGACGCCATCTTAAATATAAAAAAATACTCAAAACTAGCGAAAAAATATCTTCTAAATTAATAATCTACGTATTAAAACTGAAATGGAAACTAAAATTAAGATATAACTAAAATAAAAAGAATTTTTAATTTAGGACATGTGGATCGCTTTATATAAACGGGGAAAAAATCCAATATGGCGGATGCCGCCATCTTGATTTTTTATATTTTCTTCAAAATAATGTTCTATAGTAACTAGGTATAAAAAAAAAAGTTAAAATATACATATTTTGTTGGGTTAAATATAAAACAAAAATATAAAAAGTGAAAAATCCAATATGGCGGATTCCGCCATTTTGAATTTTTATTTTTGAAATTTTCTTGATAATTGTATATCTTTATTACTTAATGCATCTATAAAGACAAAAACTATTCACTTTGGTCGAATAGATCGTCAAATATTAAGATTACAAAATTCAAGATGGCGGAGACGCCATCTTGAATAACTAAAAATGCTCAAGGGTACCAAAAAAGTACCTTCCAGATTCGTAATCTACACCCTCGAATCTATAAGAATCATCAATAAAAAAAACTTAACCGCTCAGTGCAGGGTTCGGCCAAAAATCGGGGTTTGGCGACCTGACTAAAAGTGCAAAATTAATGCATGTGCTGAAATCTTGGTTTTAATATAACTATATGATTGAAATGTGAAAAAATTATGTACATATTTGTGGGATATTTGGCGATTTCATTCACTGAGGGTTAAGGGGGAATGTGCTGGACCGCGCTGGTCTCCAAACTCAAGTGCCTCAGTCTTAATTCAATGGGTAAAAAACTATTTTCTCTGCCACATTTATCCGGCTGTATTGAATATTTTACAAATGGAATTTTTATGTGATAAATGTAGCTGACTTGCAGGTCACGACAAACAAACTTTTTGAAATGGGTACAAATTTTTTAAACAATATTTGAATAAATAATTTCACAAAGTATTCGAAGCAATTTTAAAAAAGTGGGATTATAGAGACCTGAAAGTTATCTACATTTATTATTAAAAAAAACATTTGTAAAACTATTCAATACAGCCGGAGAAATGTGGCAGAGAAAATAGTTTTTTTTTCCCGTTGTTGTAAAATTGAGGTACTTGAGTTTGGAGAAACCCAGTCCAGCGCGCCCATTCCCCCTTAAAAATCACGAAGCTTTTCTCTAATTCCCATGTGTTGGCATCTCCAGTGCAAAGTTCGATCAACGAAACCACTTTTTAAAAGAAAAAATGATATCGAAAATGATCATCGAATGATATCACTCTGACATATTCTAGTTATTTTTCTAGTTTGAGTTATTTTTTGTAATAATTTTCATTTGAGTTTCAGTAGCTGCCAACAGATCGCAAGGAAAGTGTAAAGGAAAAGGTGACAATGAATTTCAATTTTTTTAAAACTTGATTTTGGAAGGGTTCTATCCAGCCCATGTTAATTTTCCTAACTTTCGGAACATTTTTCTCGGGAACTATATGCGGTATCATTATGAACTTTTTTATATTTTGTTCCTTACATGCAGCTGTTTGATTTGAGTTAAGAATATTTCAAAGTATCAAATAATACTTTTACAGTGATTTTTTTAAAATATGTATTGAAAAACATAAAAAAATCGGATTTAAAGTTATATATTTTTTTAGCAGAGATATTTAAAATTCCTCAATTTAAATCAAAGAGCCATTAGAGTAATGAACATGATATAAAAAAAGTTCCTATTTCTCTTATAGTTACTGAGAAAAATATTCCTAAAATTAGGAAAATTAACATGGGTGAGATAGAACCTTCCGACTCCCCTTAACCCTTTCAGTCCCAAAAATTTACCACACTACAGAAACATCTGATATTCACAAAATAAGCTTATTTTAGGTCAAATATACGAATTCCATAAGAAAAAAAATCCATTTACATTTTTTATATGGTTTTTGAAACAATGCCAAAATTCCTTAACTGTGGAAAACAACAAAATAAAAATATATATATTACCTAGAAACACTTCGAATTATATATTTTAAGGTATCTGACCATATTATTAAAAAAAATTTAGTAATTATTTTAACCGAAATAGTTTAAATTGCGTTTCAAATATGTGGAACTGAAGTGAACTGATCAAAAATCAGGAGAAACGCTTGTTGACTATTTTCTAAATAAAAAAAATAGTAGTTCTGACTTCTATTGAGATTAAAGTAAAATTTTGTCTGATAGAGCAAAGTGTGAAGAATCGAATGATGTGTGTTTGGATGTCATAGAGGAACATAAACATTTTGAAAAAAATATTGAAAGTGATGATGCCAAATGGCATCACTGGGACTGAAAGGGTTAAAAAGGAGTTATATTTTCTAATTTTCATTTGAGTAGCTGCCAACCTGTTCCTGCAAATGTAAAGAAGGCAAGGAAAGTGTAAAGGAAAAGGTGACTATGAATTGGATTTATTTTTTTAAATTTAATCATTTTCTGGTGGGGTAGCTTTGGCCCAAGGGGTTAACTTTAGCCAGAGCCTCTTATAAAGATGTGCTATGATCATTTTGTGGAGATAAATAATGTATGTGAAGAGTACACAAGAACCACTTGATTTTTTAGGAGTCTTACCTTATGTGTCTGCTTGGCATACATTGCCGACAGGAAACCAGTTTTTATTTTAGGTTCTTCATAGGCGGTGCAAACGTGTGACTCGTATCCAATGATCTCTGGCGTAAATCAGGGTTGCCTCGAAAGAAAAACAAAGCAAGAACCGGCTTCTTTATACCAGTTTAGGTGATTTCTCGCTATCATTGCCAAAGAGGCCTATTGAGGAAAGCCTTCTACGAAATTAAGTGGTTTTTCCCTTGTACTCTTCATGTATCTTAACTTGGTTTTAAAAAATTTTAACAGGTAAAAACGTATGCTTTAATTTCCTGTAAAAAGTTTTCTAATTTTGGCAACACCACAAATAACGTTTTTATTCTTAAATGTTAAATGACAAATCTGTTCCATCTAACTTTTGTCTGTTACATAAAAAATAAAAATTGAAAATTACTTAAGAAAGCCTCTTATACTATCCTTTCATCTATTGGGATGAATATTATATTATTTAGGGGCGTATTCTGAGGCGATTTCAAAAATGTATTTTATGGGCTAATTTAGTTTGTAGTTAGGGATTTGTTTAAAAGTATTAAGAATTTACTTAAGTGCGGGTTTAGAATTTTTTAAGGTCGTGCTCTTAAATGCTTACTAGGCTATTCACTTGGCGCATACTCCTGCTCCTTCAGCCTACTCCTTCGAGCCTCACTATGTTAGTAATAGGGTACTTGACTGTATCGCTAAAATACCCTCCAATATTATTTGAATTATATTGAAAGTCGAAAATAACAAATGTATATTTATTTTTTGTGAAATAAATCTTTAAATCATCAAAAAAATCATTTTAAAGAGTCATTTTTTATACGTGATCACGAAAACGTAGATTTGGCTGACGTCACCAGTTAGTATAAACAAACCGGTGTGATGTTTTTGGTTTTTTAATTAAATTTGATTTAATCTAATTTGTACTATTGAAATAATAAATATCTAGATAATGTAAGGCGGTTTTACAGAAGCGGATAGTTCAAATTTGACTAAAATCGATTCTAATATGGAGTTTTAAAGAATGTTTATAGTTACTAGTGACATCACAGATACCACGTGACAGCCAGAGAGCGTTTTCGGGCGTGATTTTTCGTCCCAATTTTAAAATTTCCCCCCTTTTTTATGGGGTATCTGAAAAAACAAAAAATACGAGTCTAATATTTTTGGTATAAGAATATTTTAAGCCAATAAAATTCTTTAGCCAAGTACCCTATTGTCTATGAGGATGTCATTTTGGGCCTTTTTCGTTTTTCATCAGGAGCTCAAGAGAGCGAGATATTTGGTAGCTTCTCCCTGGGCATGCTGGGTACATGGCTAGTCCATCTTAATCTTCTCCTTGGAAACTTCTTTTTCAATTGCGGAGATGTCAGCTTGTTTTATTGTGTCACTTAAGTTCCTACATGTGCTATCTCACTTTGCACAACGGATCAGATTTACTGTACGATAACCATTTTCGGATTTTTCGGATTTGGTGATAAATAATTTTTACGGCAACCTGTCTGACTTCGACTGATGATTCGAATTCTTTGACTTCGCAAAAAGATGACCTTTTCCGGCAACCCTTTCTGACAATTATCTATTAACGCAGTATAGAGAGCGTGATGTCAAGTCACCAGAATACGGACTTTTTTTGGAAAGTGTGCCAAGGGTTACCGTACAGTAAATCTGATCCATTGTGCGAAGTGAGAAAGCGCATGTGGGAAGTAACGATATCCTCAATTCTTTTCATTGGCCAGCAAATTTTAAATATCTTTCTCAAGTAACTCTCTTGAAGAACTTCCAATTTGTAAATGTATATATTTTTTGAGGCACCAAGTTTCGGCACCATAGGGTTGTATTGCTTTTATTAATGTTGTGTAGATTTTTATCTTTGTTCAGGATATTTGAAGTTTTAAAGATTTGTTTGGAGGCTACAAGAGGCTGTTTTGGCCTTGAGGATTCTACTTCTGATATCAGCCTCTGGGCCCACCATTTGTGTCGGGGACTGAACCGAGGTATGTAAACTCCTCTATGTTACTATAGGCGCGTTTGCATTTGCATTTGCCATCGAATCCATGGATTGAAGAGAAAACTCGGCAATTTTTCCCTCTTGGGAATTTTCAATCAGACAGAACCGGGGTTGGGGAGCCCAGTCGGTTTAGCACTCGCTTATCATGCGGAAGGTTCCAGGTTCGGGTCCGGGCATCGCAAAAATAGCTGCCGACCTATAAACGGCCCGTGCAGCCAAAAATGTCCGACGAATATTACCCCGTGTAAGGTAGTGCACGTAAAATATCCTTCAAAGTCCTAACACTGCGTACGATGTCGCCCTTAACAGTTGCGTTGGGTGACTATTCAGGTGTTGGCTCGTCACCTGACTGTGGTTCTAAAATACGACGCCCGTCGCCAATAGTCCTCGTGTAGCTTTAGTGCGACGATAATTCAAACCTAACTAATCTCAGACAGAACCAGAATTGCAGGGTTCATTAGGGAGGGGGGGAGGGGTCGAAAACTCTCCAATGAAGGAGTGTTTGATGTTTCATACCATGGATTCGATGGCTCATGTAAACGCGCCTTATGAGTACTATGAGATAAAGCGTTATAATTTTATTTTTTATAACAGGGTTTTACTGCGTGATCTGCTATCAACGAGTAAAAAGTTTTGTTTTTTCAAGGGTTTTAACTGAATCAATATTTTCCAGTAATTTTGAAACTGCGGTTGCATTTTTCAAGTTAGGTATAGTATAAAGATATACAAGGGATTACAAAGTCGGGTTCCTGCAGTTAAGAGTAATCATCTTTCTCTACGATGTTTATTACAACTCATACTAGACACTCAAAAATTTTCAGCGCTAAGCCAATGATAATGAAATTGCAATTTGATTGAATAAAGTGTTGTTCGGTTCGCATTAGGAGTTACGCTGAAGAGCCAAAATAACCTGTATAGGCATACATCTGCGTATAAAGGTGTATAAAGCCGATCGAAGTTCGTCGCTATGTTCAGCAGCGTCTATGTGCTGCTGTCATGACAGGTTATGAAAATAGGAGGGATTTTAATATCGGGGGTCAAGAAACGGAAATTCCATATCCATGCATTTCCGAGGTGGAGATGAATTTATAATTTTCACTAGCGACAATTTCACGACTGCACCATGACTATCGATAATCCTGTAAAACATCAAATCAGCGACATAGCTTTGACCTTAAAAACATGGTGCAAAGCCGGATCCATTGACAACTGATCATTAAAACATCTACACTCTTAAAACGAAAGAGCGATTTTAACTCAGTCTGATTGATTTTCACTCCTCCAGTCTGGAAAATGCACTTCTCTTTTTGGAGTGGATCCTTTGTGTGTTAAACCTCCGACAGGATCACTCCAAACGAGTGATTTTAACTCGGTCTGAGTTAATATTCACTCCTTTCCATTAAATGCACTTCTCCTACTGGAGTGGATTTCACTCTTTTGTTTTATGAGTGTATGTCGTACAAGTGTCGACTTGTTGACAATTTAATGAATATTCCTCTATATTGGCTTCTGGAGCCGTATATATCACGTATGCGAAATCTTTCATGTTTAAGGATTTTCGTCCGTCGTCGATGATACGTTTTGGCATGATCTTTTTCTGGCCGCAGTTGTGCCCGTAGTTACTGTTTTACTGGATGATCGCTCTTCATGGTGTACTCGTAAAATTGTCGTAAGTGAAAATCCAAAATTCATCTCTACCTTGGAGATGCATGGATATGGAATTCCATTTCTCAAACCCGATACTTACAATTTTCATAACCTGTCATGATAGCAGCACATAGACGCTGCTGAACATAGTGATAAACTTCGATTGGTATAGTAAAGAAAATTCGATCCGAAAGTATAGAAAATTCTTCATAAAAAAATTTAACTTAAGTTTCCAACGTGAATCAGTTACGGTACTTTATAAGTCCAATTTAAAACATCGTTGTTTTACTTTTCAGTTTTCTTAGTCCAAAATTAGTTCTTTTTGACATCCTTCTGAGAGAAACGGTAACAAATAGGCCGAGCATAAAAATTATGTGTCACAGATAAACTTTTGTGAAATCAATATTGAATTCGAAAAAACTATTGCAAAAAAATCTGTAATCCAAACCGCCAAACGACAACTTAATTTGGATTTGGTTTGATTGATAACGACCGAAACTAAAATTACATTATCTCACACCCCAACAAAACGTTGAGTTAATTGATTAAAATATACCTTTTCTCCGATTTACTCTAATTATCCAAATTTATGATTATATGAAAGTGGTTCATTCCCAATTGTTTTAGATAATTGAAGTTTTACTGTAACAAAATTTAAAACTTTCTGTATTTTATTTCAGGTGCCAAGTTTTTAACCAGTTCTGTAATGACTACTAACCAGGGGCTGGTAAGTACAACATTCCCTTATAGTTTCTAATGTTGTCCTATAAAACATTAGAAACGCAAGACGAATAATTACACTCCTTGCCAACTTTGTTGGGTAAATAGAATATGCCATGGAGAAGATCCTTCCGCCGATGATTTCTATAAGTTATTGGTGAATCCATCTAGAAAATACGTTTAAAACATTAATTTCCTTTTAACATATTTGAATATTATTTGAGAAAAATTGGCAATTTCATCAGAATGAAAAGTGTAATTTGGTTAAATTGTATTCGGATCATTTTGTATGTAAATATTACCTTTAAGAACTTCCAACTAACGGACCAATTGCGCTCCCCCCCCTGCCTTTTACTATTCGTTTATACCCAAGTTAGGTTGGCATGAAGTGTAGATCCCTTAGGAACTACTTATTTGAAATTGATGATAACGCGTGGGTTTTTCTTGTGCAAGAGACAGGAACTTCGTAAACGTTTTAAAGATAATTGATCATATTTAAATATAGATCTGTCCCTTAATTCGTGTATAACTTTCATAATTCTAATACCCCTGAACAGTGGTTCAAGTGTTCTGACAGAATTTCGTGACTTTTTTAGCTTCTTTGTATTGTTCAGGGTGGAGCAAGTAAAAGTAGCTCGGCTTATTAATAGGGATAAGACAGAAAAGGCTGTCAAGTCTAAAACCATTGCAAGAACAGTTTGGCCGAGTGAAGCCTTGAATCGCTTCAGTATTAAGCCCGAACAGGCGCTTGACGAAACATATGCCGCAACTATGCCATCTTCACCTGCGCACTGACCTGATTAAAGCGCACTTACACAGCTCGCACTAAGCGATGAACTCTTCAATAGTCCGTGTGCAGCTCTAGTCTGGTAATCAAACCAACCAATGTAAAACAAGTTTGCCAAATACAGCTATTACACGCTTGGATAAATTATGAATTCGAATTGGATGCCTTCAAGCTACTTCAATAGTTTTTCTCGCCAAGTATTCTAGGGGCTGGGGAGTCCAGTCGGTTACGTACTCGCCAAGCATGCGAAAGGTCGGTCCCAGGTTCGGGTCCGGGCATCGCTAAAATAACTGCCGACCAAATAAACGGCCCGTGCAGCCAAAAATTTCGCACGAATAATACCTCGTGTAAGGGAGTGCACGTAAAATATCCTTCAGTTCTAACGCTGAGTGCGATGTCGCCATTAACGGTTGCGTTGGGTGCCTATTCCGGTGTCGGCTCGTCACTTGACTGTGGTTCCAAAACATGGCGCCCGTCGCCAATAGCTCTCGTGTAGCTCTAGTGCGACGATAATTTTAAAAAAAAACTAACCTAATCGCCAAGTATTCTCCTTCATTAGTATCTCCATGACGGAGCCATCTTTATTTACTCCACCATGTATTAACTATAAATAAACATAAGAAGCATGTTCTGCGTAAATTTTTAAAAGATTTTGACATCGTATGGGGGGCTGGGAGAGCCCAGTTGGTAAGGCACTTGCCTTTGCGTACGAAGAGTCCCTATTTCGGGTTATCGGGCATTGTCAAAATAACTCCCGACTTCTAAACGAGATGTGCAGCCAAAAAAGTCCGAACAACAGTCCATATTATACGAAGTATAGGAATTTTTTGAAGAATATATATAGGGGCTTATAGGAATATTTTCGCTTATTTTGTGTGCAGTTCAAGCAGCGTTATTCACCGGATATTTTGAAAAAAAAATTATTTAAAAAAATAAAGATGAAATACGTGAATAGGAAATATCTAAAATTTTTATAATAAAAATAAAGAAGTTCCAAGGTTTGTAAGCCAACTAAAAAGTTTGAAATTACGATTATTCTATCGACCGACCTTCACGCAAGACACAAGCCCGATTCTTAACCCTTTCAGTCCCAGTGATGCCATTTGGCATCATCACTTTCAATATTTTTTTCAAAATGTTTATGTCCCGCTATGACATCCAAACACACATCATTCGATTCTTCACACTTTGTTCTATCAGACAAAATTTTACTTTAATCTCAATAGAAGTCAGAACTACCATTTTTTTTATTTAGAAAGTAGTCAACAAGCGTTTCTCCGGATTTTTGATAAGTTCACTTCAGTTCCACATATTTAAAACACAATTTAAACTATTTCGGTTAAAATAATTTCTAATTTTTTTTTAATAATATGGTCAGATACCTTAAAATATATTACTCGAAGTGTTTTTAGGTAATATATATATTTTTTATTTTGTTGTTTTCCACAGTTAGAGAATTTTGGCATTGTTTCAAAAACCATATAAAAAATTTAAATGGATTTTTTTTCTTATGGAATTCGTATATTTGACCTAAAATAAGCTTATTTTGTGAATATCAGATGCTTCTGTAGTGTAGTAATTTTTTGGGACTGAAAGGGTTAAACCGAGGGAGACCATGAACCAGTTTCTCATCGCCTCTACTCGCCAATCGGACCTCAATACGGAAGGGTTTTCCCTTTATATTCTATATTGTTATTACCAGTTTTGTCTTAAATATGAAAGTTATACATCCTGATAAACGTTAGTCCTTTTGAAATTTAATTTCAGGTGCCATCTTTATTACCAGTTCTGCAAAGGGGCTTGCAAACCACTATCGTAAGTACAACATTTCTTTATTGTTTCTAATGTTGTCCTATAAAACATTAGAAACACAAGACTGATTTAGATCAAGTTATGACAGATTTGAAGAGTACTGGGGTAAAACCGCTTAATTTCGTAGAGAACTTTTCTCAGCAGGCCACTTAGGCGATGATAGCGAATGATTGTCTAAACTGGTGTTGGAAACCAGTTTTTACCTACTGAGATAGTTCTAAAATACGACGCCCGTCGCCAATAGCCCTCGTGTAGCTCTGGTGCGACGATAATTCAAACCTAGCCTACGGAAAACGTCCTGAAATTCGGGACTATACGTTGAATGTAAAAGTATCGGAGACTACGCGACGGTCAGAAAGTCAAATAATTGAAATGTATGCAGAGTACGTGTAGCATTATATGTAAATTATTTATTTTCCTAATTGAAAAATGGAGTTAAAAATTTAAAATTCTTCTAACCCTTTTAGTCCCAGTGATGTCATTTGGCATCATCTTGTTTCTGATCATAATTTTTTAAAAAAATAGAGCTGACATTACTGGGATTAATAAAAAATATTTTCAAAATGAAAGAAGTTTAAAGAATCGAATGATAGGTGCTTTTTAAAATCATAAATGGCAATAGACGATCAGATTTTTTTTTCTGAAATGCTTAATTGTCATTGGGACTGAAAAGGTTAAAAAGATACGATTAAAAAATATGCTGATTCACAGATAGCACTACCATTTTCCCCATCGGACGTATTCAGTTTGCGGGTTTGTTCCTCTTGAAGTTACACGTTTTCTGTTGGTGATGCTAGTGTCTAAGGGAAGCTTCATTGCAAATACGAATGTACAGGGTGAGGCAAACAAAAGTGGCCCCGGTCTAGAGATAAGAATGCGACAAATGTTGCCATGTCTAAAACCAACACAAAAACAGGTTTTCTAACTGAAGCCATTGATCGCTTCAATATTAAGCCCAAACAAACGCTTGGCGAATTATTTACCGGCAACTACGCTACGGTTTTAGAAGCTAGTTGAAATGAAATATAAACAAGGTTTGTAGAGTTGATCAAGAAAAGTTCCCGCTAGTGCTTTTTACTCTTTGTTTTTACCCAAGTTAGGTTGGCTCGGAGTGAAATAGGATCTCTCACTCGTTACTAATTTAGGCTAGGTTTGAATTATCGTCGCACTAGAGCTATACGAGGGCTATTGGCGACGGGCGTCGTATTTTAGAACCACAGTCATTTGACGAACCAACACCTGAATAGGCACCAAACGCAACCGTTAAGGGAGACATCGTACGCAGCGTTAGGACTTTGAAGCATATTTAACGTGCACTCCCTTACACGGGGTATTATTAGTCGGACATTTTTTACTAATTTAGATGATAGCATGTAGAGTTTTCTTGTTGGCGAGACAGGAATTTTGTAAGCGGTTCTAGGGTAAAGGGACTGGCCAATAGTACTCGTGTAGCTCTGGTACGGCGGTAATTCAACCTTATCTTCAATTAGTTGAACTGTCAGAAAATTCTGACTAAATTTAGGGACAATTTCGTTTATTTGAATTTTTTATGTAATATAGTTGCTACAGCAACCAAAGAGTTATATGGTAGGGTAGAGACTAAACCTCGCACCATGGACCAATACGGAGACATAATAGGGTGGCATGTGGGGCCCGATCATCGAGTTGTTTTTATCGCAGGCCTTAACACTAGCAGTCCTCTCGCTGTAAATTGTGCGGGTTCAATTCCCGCCTGTGCACTGGGTATACTTCCTTTCTCAGTATCAAAATTATAAATTAACTACTAGCTTTAGCACTTTTTCCACTCTGTTCGGGCTCCGTAGTGAGCCATGGCTGCTGTCGTTCATCTATTCTAATACAGCCCTTGTGTAGCTCTAGTGCGACGATAATTCAAACCTTATCTACCCTAATACAGATCTCTGAGTGCAACGTTAATTAAACAATGGCTAAACAAAATGACCCTTTGTCGTTTCATATCGAATAGGGTACTTGACTAAATTTTTTTTATTGGCTTAAAATGGTCTTGTGCCAAAAATATTAGACCCGTATTTTTTCTTTTTTTCAAATACCCCATAAAAAGGCAGAAAAGTGAATTTAAAAATTAGGACGAAAAATCACTCCTGAAAACGCTTTCTGGCTGTCACGTGGTATCTGTGATGTCACTATGAACTGTAAACAAACTTTGAAACACTACATTGGAATCAATTTTTGGCAAATTTGAAATATACGCTTCTGTAAAATAGATTTAACAAAAAACATCACGCCGGTTTGTTTATAGTTAATAGTGACGTCAGCCAAACCGAAGTGTTTGCGATCACATAAAAAAATACCTTTTTAAAACGATTTTTTTTATTGATTTTAAGAATTATTTCGCAAAAATTATACATGCATTTGTTATTTTTTACTTTCAACTATAATTTAAATAACATTGGAAGGTATTTTAGCGATACAGTCAAGTACCCTATTATAGGGTAAAATATAAAATGTCCAGATTAAGGGGGAATAGTACCGAGAATCGGCTTCTCAAGCGAAGGCTTCTCTCTGTGTTAATCCTATGGGAAAAAAATAAAAAGTCTGCCACATTTCTCCGGCTCTAATTAATATTTTTACAAGCGGTTTTTTTTTATATGATGCATGCAGCTGATTTGCAGGTCCGTATAATCCCATTTTTTTGAAATTCATAAAAATAATTTTTTGATTATTAATAAACAGTTTTACAATATGAGCTAGGACGAAATTTGAAAAACCGCGATTATAGGGACGTACAACTTAAAATTTCATTAATTTTGAAAAAAAAAAGTTCGCAATTATTTGCATTTTTAGGGTAGAAAAGTGGCAGCGAAATTATGAAATTTTCAATATCCATTCTTATCCAGGAAGTAGCGCCCCCTGGGAGTAGAAATTAAGCTCCTCCCCCTAAAGTTAGCTCCTCCCCTTTTAGTTAAACATGCTGAAACTCAGATAAGATAAGGTACGTGTAGTTCAATTTCAAGAGTCTGCGAATTTTAACTTCTGCTCCGTAAACTAAAGTTTCAATTCATTGTGTGTTTTTGGACGCTGATTTCGAAAATACAAATGGATTTTTTACTATAGCGTCCAGTTTAAAAGCTTAAAAAAAATTAAGTGGCATTGATTCATTCTATATTGGATTCTAATTCTTAATTAGTAAAAAAAAATCTTTTTTTTAATTACTTCCAAATGATTTATTTGAAAGAGTTTGAAATATGCTTTGGGGACTTGAAGTTCAGAAAAAGGCATTACAAAGTGTGAACAATTGCACAAATTTGGATGTTAAAATCCGAAAAACATGTACTTCTTGAAGTTTTTGTTGTATAATTTACCATTTCTTTCAAAAAGGGTTTTTGCATAACGTTTTAAATCTGTTTTGGCATTAGGTAGCAGTATATTGGCGTGTTTTATATTAGGTAACTTTTTTCAGTTTTTCATTTTTGATCTTCCGCGATTTTAATTAATGATTCGGTTCCACTCTCAATGCGAGGTCTTGTTGTGTTCCGTCCGTTGTGTTCTAATATAGTTTAGTTTTCGGTTTGAATGATCGTCGCACTAGAGCTACACGAGTGCTATTGGCGACGGGCGTCGTATTTTAGAACCACAGTCAGGTGACGAGCCTGCACCTGAGTAGGCACCCAACGAAACCGTTAAGGGCGACATCGTACGCAGCGTTAAGACTTTGAAGGATATTTAACGTGCACTCCCTTACACGGGGTATTATTCGTCGGACATTTTTTGCTGCACGGGCCGTTTATCGGTCAGCAGCTACTTTTTGGCGATGCCCGGACCCGAACCTGGGACCTTCCGCATGCTAAGCGTGTGCTCAACCGACTGGGCTCCCCAGCCACTCTAATATAGTTTAGTAAAGTTAGTTTGAAATATCTTCGCACTAGAGCTATGATGGCTATTGGCGACGGGCGTCGTAGTTTACAACCGCGGTCAAGTAACGAGTCGACATCAGGGTATGCACCCAATGTTCAAGGAGCAACTGTTCAAGGAGCCATCGTACGCAGTTTTGGGACTTTGAAGAATATTTAGCGTGCATTCCCAATGCAAGGGGTATTATTCGTCGAACATTTTTCTTCGCGAACGATTTATAGGTCGGCGGTTGATTTGGCGATGCCCGGACCGAACCTGGGACCTTTCACATTTAAGGGAAAAAAATGCCTTAACCGACTGATCTGTTCTGTCTTCTTTATGTGCATCATTTTCTTATTCCTGTAATTTATTAAACCTCTATCGCTGCATACTCGGCATACCGAATATCCCGTATAAATCCCAACCAGTAGTTTCCGCGTTCGAATCCCGGTTGGTAAGCGCATGGATGATTGACTTGTCAATACAATGTTAGGTTAGGTAAGGTTTGAATTATCGTCGCACTAGAGCTACACGAGGGCTATTGGAGAACGGGCATCGTATTTTGGAACCACAGTCAGGTGACGAGCCATCACCTGAATAGGCACCAAACGCAACCACTAAGGGCGACATCGTACTCAGCGTTCAATACAATGTTAATTGTCTACATGTTGGTCTTAATTTGTGTAAAAAGATGTCCATCCTCTCCGGACGCTCTGGTAACATTCTTCCATAAGATATCCATGATCACAACAACAGCATTAAACCTTATTAGTTTCAATTAGATTAAATTTTCCCTAACTCCTAGAAGATAGCTAATTATTCGAGGTAGCATCCTTCAAATCCAGATTGCCGAATTATTTTCAAAGAAAATTGCTATTTGGTTGTTTTAGATTATATAAGCTTCCAGTTTTCCTTTTTGTCCATCGTGATTTTATTGGTTGTTTCAATTTTACTCTAAATGCTCGATAAAAATCGCAGATATTTAGTAATGGGAATTTATTCTAAAGTGTCTTCCATTTTTAGTTTGAAACAAGCATGAGAGGATTCACTAAAGAAACCACGTTATTGGCGCAAATAGTTTATTTGTTGCTGTACAAATTATACAAGTTTCGGCTCGTCTTCTTCAGAAAAACACTACACAACTATAATAGTGCCTCTTATAATTTTTTTCTATTTTTTTTCAAAAACTTCATTTTATTTAAGACAGTTTTTCTTTGCAAAATTGGAAATTTTTGAATCGTTGCGTCTCGATCCTCATGTTGGCGCATACCCTTCCCTCCCCCTCTGAGCGTGCCGTAATTTATGTACGTCCCCTTATCAAAAAATTTAATATTTTGAAGCATATTCAATATATTTACTTTAAAAATAAAATTTTAAATCACAATTTAAAAATTTTTATTAATTTTTTTAGAAAAAAGTTCTTAAAATAATTTCTAATTAAAATTGAGCTGAGAATTTAGGTATAAGTATTTGTTTGCACATATTTGTACAATATAAAGTCATTTTCTTGGTAATTTTTTAAATTTTGACCTCGCAATTTTCCGCGCAAGCCTAATCACAATGTGTTCAAATAGCTTTATGCTTAATATCATTTATTTTAGATTTGGCTAAAGTTTCATAAATTTTAAAATTTGTTTTATATTAAATAAATATTGTAGAATTACATATTAAAAAATTCTACTTATATATTGAGTAGTTAAAAAATTACATGAAGGATCAGACTGCTTTGTAGTACAGCTGTGGAAATAAAAAAGTACCCACTTGAGATTATTTCATCCGTTAGTCACCCTATAGAATCGGACCTTTTTGAGATTGTGTACAATTAACATTCTGATTTAATTGCACGATACAAAATTTGCATAAGGGGCTGTCTTCATATTAAAAATATTACGAACTTTGAAATTTCCAATGGCATACCCAATTTTAATAACTTAGAAATGTTAAGCACTCTTGAAAACCCTTAAATCTAAGTTTTTGTTACATTTGGATGAATATTTGACGAGTTATTTAATCGAATCACTTGTGGACCTTTTGGGGACCATCTCTAAAATGACAAGCAAGCATGCATGCAAGGTCGTCTTTATTTATCAATCACACGTAATCTTATACACAGTCCCCTAAAGGGTAATTAAAAAGTATTTTGTGATTTACTCAGCAAATTATGAATAAATTTTTTAAAAAATTGGGATTTCGCTTAAACTTCCTGTCTTAAATGTATTTCTTTAAAAATATTAAGGGGTTTCTATTCATATTTTAAAAAAAATTAATATAATAATTATTTAAAAATATAAAAATTGTTTTAAATACCCCAATATTGAATGCATTTTGTTTGGGTTATTATAATTTCTTTTCAGTAAAAAATTCGTTTCATTATCTTAATTATTTATAGATTGGGATAGTTTTTTTATGTGCAACTCATTTAACATTATGGGACCTAAACTTTGCATGTCTCTAACTCCCCTAATAATGCTTAAAAACTAACAAAATTTGGCATTTCGTATTAACATAGGTCATAGATTTGAAATATGGACTCAAAAAGGGGTGTTACTATTGGAAATTTTAAAGTTAGTAACATTTTTAATATGAAGATGGCCCCTTATGCAAATTTTGTTTCATGCAATTAACTCAGAATGTTAATTGTTCAAAATGTCAAAAAGGTCCGATTCTATAGGATGACTAACTGCCAAAATAACCTCAAGTGGGTACTTTTTTATTTCCACAGCTGTACCTTCTTTGCACGTTTTTAAGACTCCTATGATCCCTTAAAGCATCAAATAAACCAAGATTAGTATAAAATACATTCTTCTCGCAGGTATAGCTGTAAGCAAGTTGACCTGCAAACCCAGAGATCCGATGCCAGGATCGAATGTAATCCTTCTATAAATCATAATATCAATCAAATATCTACCGTATAGAGAGGGTTTGTGCACATTAGATCCATTGCGGTGCAATGTTTCATAGTATTGCACAATATTACGAATTGGTTCCCAGTCAGATACAAGCATCGTCTTTCTGACGGCATTTTAAAATTACGAGGCACGTCGACAAAATTCCACAGATAGATATTCCACAATGTTTAAATAATTTCTAATATAAATTCTAAAACCGCGTGCAGTAGAACTTTAATTATCCGAAGCATGAATGATTATCCGAAAAAAATTGCACCCGACCCACCTGGTAATGTTTGACTTTGCTGGATGTCATACCTGATAATATTTTTGTACCACTTAAAAAATTACTAGGCATGACATCCAGCAGAGATTACAACAATAGGTAGGCAGGTATAAATGTTTATGGTGTCACATAATAAACTTTAGTACCAACTGTAACTGCTTCCCCTTTTTGTAGTCACCTGTTATTTATGCAAATTATCTTTTTTTTAATGCGTATAGTATAGTATAGTGTAGTAACTGTTTGTATATTTATCAATCACTTCTAAAAGAAACCTACAAATTTTAACATAAATTGAAAAAAACTTACAATGGCTTGAAACTCAACTTGCCAAACGATACTTTATAGCTTGGATTTGATTGGGCTGATTACGACCGAAACTAGAATTTACATGGCGAGTTTAAAGATCAGGCGTAGCTTTCGTGCGACGCTACCCAATTAACCTGCAAAGTGAGTCATCCCGTCTTCTCATAGGGAAAATGGTTGGTTGGTACATGTATTTCTGGGTTGTGTGCTTGATCAGATACCCACCTATAAACCTCGTCAAGTAAGACAGACATAGACAGATTTTTTACTGGCACACAGATAGAGAGGAATTGCACCCAGGGCGACGGCGGGAATTTCTCGGAGGTGTGAGATACGTTGACAAGGGGAGGAGCTTAGGAAAGGTAGTTTAAAACTGACCAATCGGCTACTTATAGAAGGATTGAAAAATGAGATGAAAACGTCAATCAATGAATTAAGCATTTTGATTTGCTAGTCTCCGAATTCTCTGAACCTCCCTCTATAGCAGTTCCAATATCTTCACCAGATGTCGCCCTCGGCCACAATGAGTTGCCTGCTCGGTACGATCCCGAGTTTTAATTTCTGAATTGATGCATCACTTTTGTTTTGCAATTAACTTTCGCAATATAAGTTTCATACAATTCTAAATTATAGTTTATTGCATAATTATTTCAAAACTAAATTGTTAACTTATTGTCGCACTAGTAGTGTAACGTTTAAAACTTTAGACTGAAGTTGGGTTTCATCTCTAGGGAAAACTTTGTTGTATATTGAAGAAGAACGTGCCAATGACAAAAAGGTGAAAACGAGAAAAAGAGCTTTAAAGTTTTTACTTTGTATACTTAGATGAGGTGAAAAGCCACTTACAAAAGATAAAAACTAAAGACATACATAACTTAAAAATCATAAAAAGGGGGAATCTTAGAGGAGGGAATAACAAGTTTATTAACACAAATATTTTTCAATTTTTACTAAAATGTCACCTAGCACTTTCTTCCACTAAGCTTTTCAATTGCAGCTTAAAGTCTTTTAATAAGGCGTATGCCATTAGTAATCCAATAAATTTTAATATTTGGTAGCATATTCAAACTGAACTAACTATACAACCAACACACTCAATAAACCACAAAAGCTAGCAACGGAATATTTATTATTTGGACAATAACCAATAAATACAAGCGATAAATAAGAAGCTCTGTGTCATCTGTTCCTGGTGATCTTCCTCACCAGTCTCATTGGGACCTCTTGGAGGGACCGGGTCCTAGATGTGGACCGTTGGGTGGACTTGGACCGCGACGATCCGGCAGAGGTCTCGGACTGAGAGCTGGACACGGACCCGGACCGGATCGGAGCCTCCACCGAGCTGGAGCGAGCGCAGCGAGGAGGGGAAAGCTGCTTGTTTTTGATCTCTGGAAGCAATGTTAAAACGTATTTGAAAAGATCAGAAGGAAAAAACCTTCAATGACAGCATATCTTTCCGTATCAAGGCTCTTTGGCGACGACAGCGAGTCATCGTCTAAACTGGTGTAAATAAAATTGTTTGATACTTGTTCGCCTCTCGAGGCAATCTTGATTCACGTTTAAGCCGTGAGAGAAAAACCAAAGGCGGAACCGTTTACTGTCGTCAATGTCCGCCAAGCAGATGTAAATACGGCAAGATTTGGTTTGGTTTGAATTATCGTCGCACTAGAGCTACACGAGGGCTATTGGCGACGGGCGTCGTATTTTCGAACCAAAGTCAGGTGATGGGAAGATTCCTAGTCAGTCAAGGGGTTCTTTCCCTGGACTCTTCATTTATGTGCCAACAACATAAATATAACTGACCGCTATTGGACCGTTTCATATGTTTCGATAACTTTCGGCGTACTTACGGTGACGGATGATCGCAGAGACATTGTTAAGTCCAAATGGAGCTTTCACAGGCGAGCGCGTACTTAAGGTTTTACCTGTGGTTTTGACAATGTTAAACACTGCTGCCGCGGAGATGTAAGCTGCAAATTTTTCTACATTTCAAATTCACCTACCATTATCACTACTTGGTAGAAAATAGCATTGATATCTATAAATAGGATCTACCGTCTAGGCATTTGAAAAATCTAATTGACTTAACACTGCCACTGCAATCATCCAGCACCATAAGTACACTGAGCATATACTAATAGTAAACCGGCCGAATGTTGGCAGAAATACATGAAACATTAATTTGGCGAGAAATATCGATACGTCTACGTTTATCTACTACTGTGATAAACGTAGTGTGATAAACGTTTTTTCAACCTCCGATGGGCTGTTACAAAAGACGGGTCAAATTAAAAAAAAAAGAGATTTTTTTAAGATACGTGTAAACAAGCTTTGAAATATCCTCTTCATAAAATGTAGCCGCCAATGATAGGGAGGGGGTTGGGACGGTTTCATTTTTTTTTAAAGTAAATTTGAAAGTTTCCCGTCAATTTTTTTTTTGTCCTCCATGCCACTGTAAGTTCTCAATTCACTTATGGTGAACCTTTGAGTTTCCCTTAACACTTGGTCAACTCGCTGAACAATACCGTCTGTAGCAGTACACTTGCTTCATTTGTCTCCTTCTTCGAGAACATCAGTGTTGTTTTAAGTGTTTGGGGAAACTCCACGCAAAAAACTATCTGGTACGTACAAACGAAAATTGAGTTCTCCCAACCAAACTGTTCGGTTGCTATATAGTCCGGTAAAAATAGACAAAAAATATTGGTAGGTTTGCATAAATTCGCACCCAGCTAAATTTTGGTATACATCTTTGGTACACTATTATAAGTAAAATATCAAAAGTCCCCATCGATCCCACGTCTGCGTTTTCCGCCATCTTGAAAAAACGTTCGAAATTGCGCCCATTTTCCAGTTTTTGGCCTATAACTTTTTTCCTAAGCATTTTTGAATCTAGCTTTTTGACACAACGATGTAGAAAACAAAATTTTCTTCAAAATAGGTATGAAAAGTTTTTATGTACGACAATTAGTTAAGGAGCTACGAAGCAGCAAAAAGGGTGTAAAATCGAGTGTTTCGAAAATATATTACGTTCTAACGACTTTCTATTGCCGTAATTCACATAAAACTTCATTTTATCAATAAACAATGATTTTACAAGTTGTAGAAAATTTAATTTCCTATAAAATACACTTATCAAAAATAAGTTTCTTACATATTCCAAGAAGATAGGTTAAATTTACACAAACTCAAAAAAGTTTCTATTTTCACCCGACGATACACTGTTTTATTTTTTTGAAGGTAGCTCTTTCCCATTCTATTTTTTACTATTTTTGTGAATGCAAAAATTGTGGAAAATAATTTTTTCTATAAAATGGTTCTGTTTTGTGTTCCATACGATAAAATGTAACGGAGCTATGGTGTTCGAAAAAGGGCGTAAAATCTTGAATTTCGCCAAAAGAACTTTTTACCACTTCAAATCCCAATAACTAAAACAAAAAACTTCATTTTAGTGGAACATAATTATTGTGGAACTTGAAGACATCATCATTTATTATATTGGTACGGTTTTAAAAGTTATTTTAGATTCAATACCAAAGAATTTTGGTATATTTTAAAAAAAAAAACGAAGATGTTTATTTATTCAAATGAAAAATACATGTGATTTTGATAAGATTTCAATTTCATTTCAAGAAATAGTTTGAATAAAAATACTTTTAGTTTAAGGAACATCTACTAATTGAACTATGAAAAAAATAAGGTAAAGAGTATAATAGAAAATGATTAATTTTCTATTGTACACTGCATTACGTTACATTCATTACGTTTTTCAACCAATTTAAATACTGATGTTTTACCCCTTCTGAACATTGCTGAATGCTGACGTAGTATCGCAGCCAGTTATTGCACATTCACATATGGAAAAAAATATATGATTTTGACATTTTGGATAAGCAGATAAATTATTCGATGATTATACTTTTGATTATTCATGAGTATTACTAGGTTTCAAAAAATAAACAGTCTTATCAAGGGGAGTTCGTGCATTCAGTAGTATTTTCTATTAGATAATTATTCAATAAAAATGGTACATTTAGCCATGAATAAAATAAAAATTATTTTTTAATTTTGGGAAAATTTTAATCTGATACATAATCTTCAAATCCTTTTTCAACAATAATGTCTTCGCTTTGTTCTTCATCTTCTTCCTCTTGCTGAAGATCTAGTAATAATTCACCTAAAGATGCATCGGTTATCTCCCACATAAGAATCCTCATGTGCTGCATTTCAATCAACATTTAAACAAAATTGGCCATGGCAATTGGTACATACAAAAAGAACAATATAATCCGACTTTCCTACAGCCACAGTTTGCACTACAACCCTTTTTGCAATTACAAAATATTGTATGTTAAGCAGTTTTTCTGGAGCAGGTGGGAGTAAAGTTTGAATTGGCCCCAAAATATCATTTACTAATTTACAACCTCAGTCTTCTGGGTTCAAATGATTGCAGATGATTCAGTTGATATATTCCTGCTGGGTAAGTCATTTTGGCTGTATTCTAATGAATGGTTCCTTCTCAACCGGTTGATGTTCACTTCGAGTTATCAAGACAGTTTCTTTAAAGAAAAGAATAGAAATGATTCGAGACTCGACTAAAAGTTCGAGTTAAGGTATCCGAAGACTTTTTTTCAGCAAAAATCGACTAAATATCAAACATTTTTTTTTTTTGAATTTTAATATAAAATAAACGTTTAGCATTCTAAATCTGTTTCATTTTAGTTTCTAGTTTTTAATAGAACCGAAGTTATAGCACTTTAAAGCTTTTGTTTGTTTTTGCATTTTTTTAAACGCATTACGCATTACTCAAAGCATAAAAACTGAAGTTCTTCATTATCAATTGCTTCCAAATTTTTAGAGTAGTTTTGTAACAGTATGAAGAAGGTTTTGAACTAGAATCGTGTAAAATTAAGAATTGGATATTTTAATACTATTTATATGCTTGTTACTCTCTCGTTCCTAACTGTGTTTTCGATGTAATGCTTCAAACTTTTGCCTATAAAAAAATTTGGGAGCTGATATCCTAATGATTTTAGTTCATGACCTATATTAATGTTTGTTGAGCATATTTAGATTTAAACGATGAAATTTTTTTTTAAAGATATAATGTTTTGCGTAAGCGTAATTTTTGAAGCAAATTTTACTATAATTTTCCACAAATACAAAAAGAATCCAAAGAAATTCTATTCCAACGATATGGTTGGAATAGAATTTTCAGAAACTTGCTGTCAAAGCTGATTGGCCACCTTAATGGATTATTCGACTTATAGGATGTCGAGTTATCGAGGTTGGACTGTATTTGTGAACTTTGACCTAGAATAAATTTTTTAGCAGACATGGGATAGGTGAGGACTTTTTTCTACGCTATAATAGTGTACCAATGACCTATACCAAAATTTAGCTGTATGCGATTTTTTTAAATTAAAGTGTCTATTTTGACCGGACGTGGTAGCCATCAAATGCAACAATTACCGTAGAGCCATAATTCTTGAGAATGTACTTCCGACAATCTGTGTAAATTTCAGAAAACGTCAAGTTTCGATTCCACACCATTTTGTGCAGTAGATATCCATAATCAATAACAACTATGCAACGATATCTAAAATATATTTTTTATATAAAGCATAGATATCGTAAGATCCTTGGGGCAAAAATTATTTCCCTTCCTTTCTTGTCTTTGTCTGTCTTCCTTTCTCTTCTTTCTCTCTCACAAAACATATAACGGCTCCTACTCATGTTTTTCGAAAAATATACCAAAATTCTTTGGTATTGAATCTAAAATAACTTTTAAGACAATACCAATACAATAAATGATGATGCCTTCAAGTTCCACAATAATTATGTTCCACTAAAATGAAGTTTTTTGCTTTAGTTATTGGGATTTGAAGTGGTAAAAAACTCTTTTGGCGAAATTCAAGATTTTATGCCATTTTTCGAACACAGTAGCTACGTTACATTTTATCGTATGGAACACAAAATAGAACCATTTTATAGAAAAAATTATTTTCTACAAGTTTTGCTTTCACAAAAATAGTAAAAAATAGAATGGGAAAGAGCTACCTTCAAAAAAATAAAACAGTGTATCGTCGGGTGAAAATAGAACCTTTTTTGGGTTTGTGTAAATTTAACCTATCTTCTTGGAATATGTAAGAAACTTATATTTGATAAGTGTATTTTATAGGAAATTAAATTTTCTACAACTTGTAAAATCATTGTTTATCGATAAAATGAAGTTTTTAGTGAGTTACGGCTATAGAAAGTCGTTGGAACGTAATATTTTTTCGAAACACTCGATTTTACACCCTTTTTGCTGCTTCGTAGCTCCTTAACTAATTGTCGTACATAAAAACTTTTCATACCTATTTTGAAGAAAATTTTGTTTTCTACATCTTTGTGTCAAAAAGTTATATTCAAAAATGCTTTGGAAAAAAGTTTTAGGCCAAAAACTGGAAAATGGGCGCAATTTCGAACGTTTTTTCAAGATGGCGGAAAACGCAGACGTGGGATCGATGGGGACTTTTGATATTTTACTTATAATAGTGTACCAAAGATGTATACCAAAATTTAGCTGGGTGCGAATTTTTGTTAATTGAAATGTCTATTTTGACTGGACTAATAGGACTGACAGGACTGTCTAGTTGCAAGAACCAAACACGTTTGGTTAGAAGCGTTCGGCTGGCGCAAACGACTAGTTTGGTTGATTGGTTGGTTGGTTTGACATATATTTTCAGGCTTGTGTGCTTGGTCGCAAGGACCCGCTTATAAACCATCGTCAAGTAGGACAACACAAGACGCACACATACACATGACAGATGTTGCCATCTGTCGCCACCTCCACAATTTAGACATGTTCCTGAAGGGGAGGGAAATTTTCTCCAGGACCCTGTACCCATGGTGAACTGCGCAATGACCGACCACAGGACTTTCGGACCCAACAGATTTTACGAGCACGTACTCCGCATACACTCGGTAGGTCTTCAGTGGCGACCGGGTCTCGAACTCTCAACCTTCCGATCTCAAGCTCGAGATCCTTTGACCACTAGGCTCCCTACAGCCCTGTTTGGTTGAGAGAACTACACTGATACCACGCAGTTTAGTTCTCACACAGAGTTTAGTTGTCTCAACCGAACTCATTGAGGCAGTCTGGTCCCGTTGACTAAACTATAGACAAGAACTGAATTTCTTTATGTCTACATTTTATGAAGAGGGTATTTCACAGATTATTTACAGATATGACAAATACTTTAATCATCAAGGTGATTATATGGAGTATTGTACATTACTTTTGATAAAAATATCTTTTTTTTATATTTTGACCCTTCAATTTTGGTACAGCCAATCGGAGATTGAAAAAAAAACAGCCTTCGTATTATCTAACTAGATAATATAAAAATTTTTTTATTGCAACCCAAAATCTCCAAGCTCGGCCTCCTTGGAAATATTCTAATCATTTTTGATTAAGGAAAGTTTTAATAAATCTATAATTTTGCAGATAGATTAAGGGAAAAGTATAACACATTATGTTAAAAAAAATATTAATAATAAAATATATTCTTATGCGCGCTTGTTTATGTTTTTTTTAATGCTCAGTATATTTGTAAATTTATGCTCAAAAGTGACTTACGTGTTTCCAGAAATGGCTTGAGAACAGCGTAACTTTCTTTCTTCCTATCTTGCAACCTTAGGCATTGCTTCCAATTCAAAAGAAAATTCCTGTACGCTTGGGGAACGACTTTTCCATCGAGTTCCTCTAGGCAAAAATAAAACTCATTGATAATCGGACTTGATATTTTCAATTAATTTATAATTCATCCAAAACAATATTCAAATAGTTAGGTAACTTCTTCAACAATACATTACAACGATTAGATTTAGCTTTTCAATTAAACACGAACATTATATTTCTCAATTCATAATTTGAAAAGGATATGTCTGAGAAAAGAACATTAAAATAAATTTAATTATACACTCTTAAAACAAACGAGCGATTTTAACTCACACTGTTAAAAAAAAACCTGAATTTTACGTACATATTTCTGTGATTATTTTCGGGAATTTACGGTAAGATTGCGTTTCTTCAACAAACAGACGGTTTGTCTGAAATAAACAGCTTGTTTCCGTTTTCCTCAAACGCTTGACAAGCGAAAACGGTAAAACACCGTATTTCTGCTTGCAGAATTTCACTTAAGACCCGTATGAACGTAAATTCTCCATATAACCTCGCACCCAACAGCTTTTAGCCTCGACACATCCGCCGACCGACTCAGCCAACATGTTTTTTGTTTGTTGGTTTATTTTGACCACATCTGAAGCAAGAAAGATAAATATACAGGTATGTTCATTTCGTTTAATAAAATAAGATTTTTTTAATGTTTATATTTTCTATCCTTCTTTTCTATCTATAGAATCCAGTTATTGTCTCTTTCTTATTTGTTTCTGTAATCTCCATAGTCCTATAATTGACCGTGAGGTGACTCCAGAAATTAATAATTCCGTTTGTTTACCAACACGCGCAACTAAGTCAATTTGATTTAAATGTTTAAAAAAGCTGTCAAATATATGAAATAAACCAAGTTCACAAACAAACAAGTGCACATTATTAAAAAAAAATAATGAAATGATTTGAAATTATTACATTTTAATTCGATTGAAAAGCTATAGCCCTCGTGTAGCTTTAGTGCGACGATAATTCAAAACCTAACCTCGATTGAAAAGAACGGTTACGCTATCGCTATAATCATGGTTTATTTTAAAAACTATGCAAGTATACATAACGCAAACTTTTTCTTTATAAAATAATAAACTTTTGTTGATTTTAATGAATCAATTAGGGATTACGGATGTATGCAAATCACATATTTTGATTCGATTCAGAAGTTACATACACTATTGCCAATGCTCTTTGTTTTGAAAAGTCTGCACACACAATTTCCGATTAAATGCAAACTTTCCAACACATTCAAAATTTAGGAATTGCAAGTGTCCACAAAACGCTATTTTAGTGTTTATTTTGATATAGCTGCTAAGTGATATCTCATTTTCGGCTCACCGTCTATAACTTCATGTCGGTGATGATAATCAAAAGCAATAGTTATTAGCTTTTACTAGAATACTAATTATAAAATTGTATTTTATTACTAAAATACTATTAAATTGCATTAAAGTTATTATTTTATACTAAATACTATTATAAAATTGCATTTTTAGTAATGATATACATTATTCAAGAACACTTCTGTTTTGTTTCTACTATTTAAAAAATACAGGGTGGTTATAAAATAACGCTCCCTATTCGGAGAGGTCTGTAGCTTTAATGAATAATCCAAATGCAAAAAAAATTGAGACACTTACTAATCAAGAAGGGGGAAAAAGAATGGAATCATAAAAAACAAACTCGTCACTTGACCAAGGTTCTAAATTACGAGGCGTTATTGGATGTGTTGACCGTAATTTGCCATAATTGGTTACGCCTCGTAATTTAGAACCTTGGTCAAGAGACGCGTTTCGTTTTATGATTCCATTCTTTTTCGAAAAAAAGAAACTCGTCTCTTGACCAAGGTTCTAAATTACGAGGCGTAATTAGCTGTGTTGGCCGTAATTGGACATAATTGACGACGCCTCGTAATTCAGATTTTGGTCAAGAGACGAGTTTGTTTTAATGATTATTCTTTTTTATGATTATTTTTTAGGATTCTGTCTTTTTTATGATTCCATTCTTTTCCCCACTTCTTGATTAGTAAGTGTCTCAATTTTTGATGCATTTGGATTATTCATTCAAGCTACAGACCTCTCCGAATAGGGAGTGTTATTTTATAACCACCCTGTATTTTCAGTGTATTCTCAAAACTGTATTGAGATGTATGGATAAATCAATTAATTAAAGGTACTGTAAGATTCATGCTTTGTCTGCCCCCTCCACCTCTTCACAAAAAGAGAAACAGCGTTTTTAACTCTGATATTAAATTATTACGGTCATACTATGGAAAACTTGCTCGAAAAAAAAGCCTAAAATTGACAAATTGTTTAATTTTAGAAGGACTTAAGAAGAATTAGCCTAGTTTTCACCTGATTACCAGTTGCTTCTATACATTAGATCTATTCATTTAAAATTGGATTTATATATATTAATATTTTTTTTTAGGTGCTTGTTTATCATAAATCTCCAAAGAGGGTCAAAAGTTCGGAAAAAGAAGAAAACTAAATCTGTAGTTCCTGCATAAATTTTTAAATTAGTTGAGAATTTGAGAACCATATCAGTCTTTTTCAATTGTGAAAGAAAAATAAAACCTGATTATATTCTGTAATTCTTTTGTTATTCATATCTTGTTAAATTGTATCAGTGGTGTATCCAGGGGGGGGGGGGGGGGGGAGGATAATTCTCGTCCCCATGTACTAAAAAATGTTGTTGTTGTTTTACTATCAGAGACTATACAAATTTATGTATAGTACAAATGCAGACACTTAATGATTTATTGTTTTTGACTAAAAATGTTACTGTCTTAAAGAGTCTCTCTATTAAGGGGTGTTCAACCCCTAAGACACCTGACTCATTATCCCCTACCCATGATTTTGCCCTGGATATGCTACTGAAAAGTACAATACCATTTGTGTAGCCACAGAACAACACCAAATATATACATTATAAAAAATATGTCAGAAAAATTATCACAATTGGAAAAATTATTAACATTTTTCTGCCATATTAAAATTGTTTTAAATATATGGAAGAGTGGTAATTTTTAAATTTCAAAAATGTGAACAATGTCCTTTTTATTCAAATTATATGCCAAATATGGTTTTAAAAATATTAAAGGATTAGATTTATTAGTTTTGAATAGATTTAAGGTTTAAGTGTGAAGACATTATTAGCTTACGTTTTATATAACAAACATGATGCATGTTTAATTTCCCTGTTTCTCCTGTTAAATTTCTCAGGAATTTCTTCGAGGAATTGGACCCAAGTCGAAAATCGCCCCAGAATTAATAAACTCCAGTAAACTTAGGGGTCTGGGGTTTTTGGCCACGACGAATCGATTGGCACAGGTTTTGAAGCGCTACGGTCAAGCAGTTCGGACTTACAGATAGGATATTTTCAAACTTCATTAGTTCGCCATAATGGCTACTTTCGTGATGCCATCTGCTAAAGCTATAAGCCTCTGCTTAAGCTATAAATGCTTAGTTAAGATTTTAATTTTTCAAATTTAAATAAATTCAACCTTGCTTTAAACTTTATTGAGTTTTACAGAAATGGTAACATGAATATTTTTTTAGTTCCAATCAGCAGACGATTTTAGTTCTATTCTGTTCATTGGCGATATTTGGCGATCTTGAAAATTTAACGTATGGTTGCTATACCTATCGAGTTGAATGAAGTATGAAATGGAATGTTTACCACATTTCGACATTTTCGTTGCTTTTCAACGAAACGCCAATTATCAATTACATTTCATGATTTCATTTCCTATGACTTTTAAAACTTTACCTTTGTATAGAATAGTTTTCTTTCCAAACTTTAACTTTGTTTACAATGGTGCACTTTAACTAATGTAACCAGACGTCCCGCTTTTTTGTAAAAGTCCCTCAAAGTCCCAAAAAACGAGGAAATTGTAAATAAAATATACTTTTTTTTTATGAATAATCGTTGTAAAACGCTATGACGTCTTTAGAAATTGTTAAATGAAGCTAAAGTCATCAACAAATTGGTGGAGTATGGTTTCTGTTTGCCTGGAGCCACTGCTGCTGTTGAACGCGCCTTCCTTATCTTTCTTATACCAAGTGTGTCATTGTGTGAAGGGACTATTATGTGCTTAAAAAAATACTTAAAAAATACACTAGGGGGGGGGGGGGGTGATGGAGTGTCCCACTTTTTGATTTTGAAAATCTGGTCACATTAACTTTAACCGGTTATCTTTTCACCAATGGTTTCACAAATTTTCTTATGTTATGATTGTTTTGATAAATCACAATTGAAAATTTAAATCTTCGAGTTAGCTTCGATTCCTGTTTTCTCCGAGCAGAGCTCGGTCACCCGCTGGTATATATAAATGGATATATTTAGAATGATTTATATTTAAATGGTATATAGAAACAAAATTGACAAGAAAAAAGCAAAAATGTATTGGAATTAACTAGAAAATATACTATGTAAGTTTTCTGAATTTAGAGAGAAATGCAAATTAGAAATTCATGAAATTAACAAAGAAACAGCTAAATAAAAATTCCTGAAATTAACAGAATATTTTTAAAACGGTAAATCCTGAAATTAACGGAGAAATTCCGAAATTTAAGATCCTGAAATTAACGGAGAAATTCCAAAATGGAAAACCCTGAAATTAACGGAAGAATTCCGAAATGGAAGTTCCTGAAAATAACGGAAAAATTCCAAAACGGGAGATCCTGATATTAACGGAAAAATCCCGGCAACTTGCTGCCAGTAGTTTTTCCGTTAATTCAAGGAATTTTTTTTAACAGTGCAGCTTGAGATTATTTTCACTTCTTTCGGTGTCGAAAATGCATTTCTTCTATAGGAGTGGATTTCACTCTTTTGTTTTGTTAAACTTCCAACAATCTTAACAACAAACGAACGATTTTAAGGCGATTAAGGAGCGATTTAGAATGATTACGAGCGATTTAGGAATTAATTTCACTCCTTTTCAGTGTCGAAAATGCACTTCTCCTATAGGAGTGGATTTCACTCTTTTGTTGTAAGGGTGTACATCATCAGATGTTTACGCATATAATTTTTACAACAATATAAAGCTATATGACTCACAAAAACAAATATCTGCCACAATAAAACGACGTAAGAAATAATTTTTTTCAATGGTTTCTCATCAATTTTCACCATATCAACATTTTCTAACTCTTACAAGTGATCACGGAAACCTATAGTTTTGGCCGAGTTGCTGAATGCTTCCTTTACTAGTCCGAGATGGTTTTGTGAAAATTCAAAGCTAGTTGTTAGCCACAGTGCATTCACCAAAATAAATGAACCTTGGTGAATACTGGTTGAATGAAATACCGCAAAAGTGATCACAACTTGGTCCAATTACGACAGGCATATGATAAGGCATGGGACATGTGAAATTTCGCCACTATTTATCCAAGACGTTATATCGAAAGCATATTTAATCGTCAGTGATTGATTTGTCATGTCAAGTGGCACACAAAACCAATCACTGACGAGTGAAGATGTTTTCAGTAACGTCTTGGGAGAAAGAGGGGCGATGTTTGACAAAAGTTCTCATGAACTTTCCAAGACCCTGTCCGCCCGTGTGTGCCTAGCGTTAAAGGCGAATGAGTCAGATTGACCGCGGGTCTCCAAACCAAAGTGCCTCTGTATTAAGCCAATGCGATGGAAAAAATTATTTTCGTAGCCACATTTTCCCGGTTGTGTTGAATATTTTCAAAAACTTTTTTTTCATATGATAAATCTAGCTAACTTACAGGTCTCCTTAATCTTATATTTTGAAATTGAATCGTATATTTCTTTAATTTTCAATTACTAACTTTACCACAAATGGCACTTTCAAAAAGTGGGATTACAGAGACCTGTAAAACAGCTACATTTATCACATGAACAAACCGTTTGTAAAAATATTCAATACAGCTGGAGAAATAATACTTAGAAAATAATCGTTTTCTATTGGCTTAACACTGAGCCACATTGGTTTGGAGACCCGCGGTCGATCGGACACTTTCAAATTTAAGCAGAGCCAATATACACTTACAGTGGCGTGTTTACATGAGCCATCGAATCCATGGAATGCCAAAATCCCCATTAGGGGAAAAAGAGGTCGAACAGGATTTCTAACCTAAATGATAGTCTGTGGCCGAATCCATGGTATGAAACATCAAACCCTCATTCATTGGAAAGTTTGCGAAACGAACCAATGAACCCCGCAATTCCAGTTCTGTCTGGGAGAAAATCCCTTAGAGGGAAAAATTGCTGAGTTTGCTCTTCAATCCATGGATTCGATGGTTCATGTAAACGCACCTACACTCTTAAAACAAACACTCCTAATTTAACTCAGTCTGAGTGGATTTCACTCCTCCAGACTGGAAAATGCACTTCTCCTTTTGGAGTGGATCCTTTGTGTGTTAAACCTCCGACAGGATCACTCCAAACGAGTGATTTTAACTCAGTATGAGTTAATATTCACTCCTTTCCACTGTCGAAAATGCACTTCTCCTACTGGAGTGGATTTCACTCTTTTGTTTTAAGAGTGTAGTGACTCTATTCCCCTACCTAGTTCTAGGCACACCACCACCACGTTGTCCCTGTACTTCTTGGTGTTGCACACCGGGTTTCCCGTGAGCTTGATGACTTGGGCGCACTTCCAATGGCCGAACACATTAACGAGTTCCTGCAGGTCCCACACGTCGTTCTCTTCCGCAGTGAAGTTCTCCAGGTTTTCCAGAGGCTTGAGCGCGGAAAAGCTCTGGAGACGGTTCCCTGACACGTTCAGAACGCGCAGTGTACCCTGCAAAGGATTTATAACCGTGTCTTAATACTGGTTTTGTGAATTTTAGGTGTCCGCAACTGATTGTAATCAGGGCTTTCTGTAGGGCAATTAATTGGCAGGATATCTAGTTACTTAGTACATTTCTTAGCATAGAGATATAGAGATACTACTTAGCACAGACTATTGACGACATGGGACAGAGAATTGAAGAGTTTAGTCCCTGGTAGCACAGCAGTATTGGCCAATCTCGGCAGTCGGCATACCCATTGCCCATCGCCTAATGCATTAATGGACTACGTTTTACCGTCGCTGGGAAATATCGGGGTGTAATATTAGTTTGAATATTATATGAAAAAAATTCCAAAAGAATCTAAAATTCTTGATTGAAAAATATTGCGAAACAAAATATTTGCCTTTTACAGTTGCAAAATACTATAAGACTGCTGTATGGTATGGTACATAGATATTCCAGCTTGTGTGCTTGCTCAGAGAACCGCTTATAAGCTTTCGTCAAGTGGGACAGACACAGAAAGAATTTTTACAGTCGCAAAGAAATGAATAACGCATAGACAAATAACAACAGTTATTGACGGTCACAAACATACATGCCTGACCGGGATTCCAACCCGACCCCAGCAGCTCCAAAGGCTAGAGCCCTAACGATGGCGCCACCGGGGCGGCAAGACGGCTGTAAAATTGAGTATTGCACTTTTCGTAACTTCCGTTATGAAAACTCAAAGAACGGGGAAATCTGACTAAATCGGTAGAAAATGATGGAATTCATCCAATATTCTCCAAGTTTGGCGGAGTCGCCAATAGCCCTCGTGTAGCTCTAGTGCGACGATAATTCAAACCAAACCAAACCAAGTTTGGCGGAAACTCATGTGACAGTGGCCAAAATTGTTGTGCTACCTGATAGGAAGAACGTGCTAAGTGACAGAAAGGTGAAAGCGAAAAAAGAGATTTCACGTTTGCACTTTAGATACGCTAAAAACAGGACTTACAAAAGGTAAAAAAATATACTTAACCCAAAGTTTATGAATGCATGTTCAATGATAAAGAAACAGTAATTAATTTTAACTCTTAAATTTTTCAAAAAATGTCGCTTAGCCCCGTTCGTCCCTAAATCTCTTTAATTGACAAGTTAGAGTACCGTTGTTGGTTGAATTATAGACACCCCAATAATACGACGAAATCGTTATGCCAGAAATATGATTAGAAAATATCAGAACATAGTTTTAATTATCAAAATTGTAATCTTAAAAACATATTTAAATTTTGGATTACATGACCCAAAAAGTTAACCATTCATTAAAATGATGATATTGATATAGGGGAAACTGAAATACATTCAAATATTATACTGAAAATTTAGTGCAAATTGTTGAATATTTCCAGAAGATTTGATGCAAGTTATTATTAAAGCTGATACTTTTTGAAAACTTAAGATTTCTGATTTTTTTAATTACTAAACCAAATATTCTAAAATACCAGGGCCTACATAAAAATGTATCATGAATGAAAATGTAGTTTTACATTGATTAGTTAGTTCATATTTAAAAAAATTCCACTTTTTAATGCAAAATATTAATTTAATAGTGAGGATGATATTGCACAGAATATGAAATTTGTCACACTTACCCCTAACCATTCTATAGTGGCAGGGTCAAATTCTAAACTTTGATCTTCCGGCAGTGTTTGGTATTGTATATAAAGCTCACGGAGTTCGCATAATGACTCCATACCTTCTACTTTGCTAATGGAGTTATGGCCAAGATTTCTGAAATACAATATTTTCAAGATACATCAATATGCTAAAAAAAAACTTTAGAGTTGGAGGAATTGAGACATATTGGTGCAGTAAGAGTTTTTTTTTCGACCCTTAGAACATGTAGAATATTTAGATTTTTTTTTCGTAACATGTCAGCAAAACTAGATATTATTATTAACCTAAAACTAGTATTTTATTATTAACCTAAATTTGTATTTTTTAAAGTTATTTTACATGTAAGAAAAAAGATATTTGTATCATAGCTCCATGCTCCATGGCAGAGATAGAATTATATTCCTCACAGGAAACCTTTTTATATGGGTACGAATGAATACAAAAAATTTGAAAAAAAAATTGGGTACAAATTTGCATTTTCATCAAAATGGATTAGCTTTTCATATTAGACTCATGAAAAGAATTTCCAAACGTCGTCCATTTACATTTTAAAATGTTGAAATAAGCGAAATCCATATTGAATGCATAACAACTATTTAACTCTCACTCTCTTTCTGTAAGTATAGTTTTCTTTCTATATTATAAATTTGTTGTGAGGGCTAGATATGTAGAGTCTATAGTTGCAAAACTCATATTCTCCCAAGTATAACTCAGATATGGGGTCCGGCTTGTTCATTGGCGACTTGTGACAAACATAAATTGGATTGCACGAAGTCGCCAATGAACCGGCCGGACAATATATCGTAGTTATAGTTTAGCGATATTTGAAACTAACCCCTTCATAAGTTATATCAATTCTCCCCATATATCTATCTCTGCTTATTTATATAAGCACCAAAAGTTTAAATTTATTTTATTCTTTCAGGTAATATTAATTATATAAAAATAAAGACCACTTACAAAACTGTGAGTTGGCTGAGCATATCCAGGTTTTCTATACGAGTGATGGAGTTCTTGTGTAAATAAAGGCAGTTCAAACAGATGAGATGATCCAAATTCTCAATTTTTTCAATATTGTTGTCATAAAGATATAGAGCAATGAGGTTACAACAGAGATGCAAATTTTCCTGAAAAAAGTTATAATTTACAGTTAAGTAATACAGCAAAAAATAAAATTGTGGGTTACAATAAGTAATTAGAAGTACTACGATTTTTGATTGTTTCATTGAATTTATGAATGTTTTGAACATACATACTAAAATTTCATGGTACCAAATGTGGCAGGATGATTTTTATTATTTTAATACTTTATAAAAACGTTTAATTTAATGAATTATTGCTGTAGACGAAAGATGTAAAAGGAAATTTCATGTCGACACATATTTGACGTCATTAAGTACTAAAAATCAAACCACATACAATTTTGACCAAATTAGTTTTTAAGTGCTAAACAGGACCAATTTGTGTTTGCGAACACGTGATAATTTAGTCTTACATCATGCTTAAATATATTTTATGTAAAAAAAATTATGTATTAGCTGACATCAAAAAATGACGAATAATTGACCCACAACCGTCGTCGTACACGTGTGTACATCTGAGGCAGGGGATTTCGTTTCGTTTCGTTCGAAGTAGTTCTGTCAAGATGGAAGGCTATAGGGAGAACAAATGGCCAAAACCAGTGAACTTATTGAACTATTCAAGAACAGAGAGGTTCTCTGGAACCCAACATTTAAAGATAAAAAGTAAGCCTTTGGGGAAATTGCAGCTATGTAACTTTCACTGTAACCTATCCCAAGCTTCAACGAAAGTGTCACCCAATATCTTTGGAGACTACAGTGGCTGGCTATAAGGCCACATGCAGCCGCAGCAATGATTGCAACGCGCGACATCCTCAACACTATACTGCCTTTCGTGCGAATTTTTTGGCTGCTTATTTTCCACTAGCTACTCTTAATTTGAGAAGAGCAACTTTTAGTCGCCAACTTGTGATTTTCTACAAAAAATGTCATGTCAACTTTTAGTTGGCAACTTTAATATAAAACCCTCCTTCATGGTTGCCCCAACTTTGAGTTTTCATATGTCTCAGTGTTTGGTGAGATTGCGCAACATTTTTACAGCCAGCAAATCGACATCGATTTATGGTTGTTTTTGACAGCCTTTTAATTTTTTAACAATGTACTAAACAATAGGCGCGTTTACATGAGCCATCGAAGACATGGAATGAAGAGCAAACTCGGAAATTTTTCCCTTTTGCGGATTTTCGCTCAGGCAGAACCGGAATTGCATTGTTCATTGGGAGGTTTCGAAAACCCTCCATTAAAGGAGGGTTTGACGTTTAATACCATGGATTCGGCCAATGACTGGCACATTGGGTTAGAAATCCTGCTTGAAAACTTTTTAACCGAATGGAGGGTTTGGCATTCCACGGATTCGATGGCTCATGTAAACGCCCCTCACACACTCTCAGAAATAACACTTTCATTTTTGACGATTCATGAATCCTCAAGCCTCATTTCGTTAATTTTGAAGATTGTTTCGTCAAACTATCACGTGACTTTTGAGTAAACACGAATCCTCACTTTTACGATCGTGATTTGACGATTCTGTATCTTGATTTTGAGGAAACTGAACCCCATTGTTGTACTCACATGCTCAAAAATGACGAAATAAAATGAAAACTCGGAGCATTTGCCAGTAATGGAATCGTCAAAATTAAGGAAAATTTCGTCGTTTTTGAGCATTCATTTTTAAGAGTGCATGTCTTATTTGTCTTACTATCTTCCTGATGTACTGTTCCTGCAGGTACAGATGGGTGATTCTCTCCAGGTGTTCCTCTTCGCTGCAGTTCTGCTGCTGGCTCAGCGGCAGCAGGTGTTTGGACGAGCACCGCCGGATCAGCTCGATGGTGATGCGCATTCTTCAAGGCGCAGTCTCTGCTTCAAACCTGTACACTATAAAAACAAGTTTATGAGGTTACAACACTATAAAACTACACTCCGTGCCAGTCTAACTTGGGTAAAAAACAAAGAGTAAAAAGGCAGGGGGAAAAGCTCGTTAGTTGGTTCGTTGGTAGGATACTCTTGTAAGGTAATATTTACATACAAAATTATCTGAATACAATTTAAACAAAATACACTTTTCATTCGGATAAATTTGCTAAATTTTCTCAAATAATATTCAAATATGTTAGACCTTAAACGAAATTAATGTTTTCTGGATGGATTCACAAATAATTTATGAAACTCTTCACATGCGCGGAAGGATCTTCTACATAGCATATTTCTATTTACCCAACTTAGGTTGGCAAGGAGTGTAGGTTTTTAACATAATCTATTACTTAGCCTGCGTGGTTCTAAAATACTACGCCCGTCGCCAATAGCCCTCGTGTAGTTCTAGTGCGACGATAATTCAAAAACTTCTACTTAGCCCGCTTCCACACAACTACTGTGCTTAACTGGAAAACATAATACTTATGCACCTTAGAAAGAAATTCGCTAAACAGAGCTTTAGCTAGTTCAAATTCAAACTTTTAATTTCTAAAATGAACTATTTTCATTAATCTTTTTTAGCAGATTTAATAAATGGTCTTTATCGCTTGCTAAAATGATGATGAAATTTGGGATATAGCCTTGTCAGAATTTATATAACAATATACATAGTATAATTTCAAAAATATTAGTTTTAAGAACAGAGTTATCAACCATTTTACTTGAAACAGATCCACTTCACACATGACAATAGAAAAGCTTAGTGGAAGAAAGTGCTAAGTTACATTTTTGAAAAAAAAATTGTGATTTTTATGTCAATGAACATGTGTTATTCCCTCCCTTAAAGATAACATAATTCCCCCTTTTTCATCTACTTTGAGGTAAGTGTATTCTTTACCTTTAAAAAGAGTCGTTTTAAGTGCAAACGAAAGACTTTAAGAGGACTCCCTGGAGAATTTTACATCTTGAAATCGTAATGTTATTCCTATGGAAAACATTCGCAAGTCAATTACCGCCCCAATTTTAATAAAACGTTACTAGTTTTTTGTATCATTGTAAATAACGGAAGGAGTAGATTGGATATAAGTAATTTGTGTTGTGAAAATCACATATTTAGTATTTTTAATGATTTTTTTAAGTTAGAACTTAATGCATACTCCATTTTTTACTAACTTAAAAAAATTATTAAAAGTACTAAATATGTGATTTTCACAAAACAAATTACTTATATCCAATCTACTCCTTCCGTTATTTACAATGATACAAAAAACTAGTAACGTTTTATTAAAATTGGGGTGGTAATTGACTTGCGAATATTCTCCATAGGAATAACATTACGATTTTCAAGATGTGAAATTCCCAAGGGAGTCCTCTTAAAGCTCGTTTTCACCTTTTTGTCACTTAGCATGTTCTTCCATAAAGCTCTTCAACTCATTATTTGCTTGCCGAGCCTACTCGGCAGTATAAAACCCAGTGACCATGAAAAGTGAATTAGAGCTTTCAATTACAAGTGTGGTAAATTTCGATATTGACAATGATATTTTGTGAAGTACGATGTCACTTTTTGAACAAATATCATTGATAAAATCGAAAGTACTCTTTTTCTGTGTGAAAGATCCATAGTCTTATCATTCATACTATGATTAAGCCGTAACGGCAAAAAATACTAGACACATTATGTGTGAAACGGACCTTAGAAATTTTTTGGAAGTATAAATTATGGTTTAAAATGGATTTATATTTTAACTATCTTGTTATTGAAGCGGTTTTTTGTGTATCCATGATTTCTCTTCATTCATTCAGTTTCAAATGAAACGTTGACAAAAATTAATTCATTTTAATTTGAAATACAAATTGGAAATGAACGGTTGAAAACTTTTTATTGAAATTTTAGCTTATCGATATTTATTTGCAATTACGTTTTATAAATTGCTAACTCATAAACAAATATAAAACGTAGCAAAAAAAATCCTACATTTGACAATATAAATTTACTTTAGATAAAAGAAATGTATGCATGTATCGAAGGTATTTTCAAAGTAATAATGTGCATGTTTAACTAAATGCTTACTATTTTAAAATTGAAAGATTATAATACGTTATTAAATTAAAACACCAATAATCGATATTAAACTAAAGAAAAAGGTACATTTTAAGAGCATGCAAAATCAACTAGAACTACTTTATTAAAAAATATCTCCAATTTTTTTTTAAAATTTCATTTTAAAATAATAAAAAAAATTATGTAAATGAACAAATGATGGGACATATCAAAATAGGCATAACGAATACTTCAGTTTGTATTAGATCTCGTAGAAGCATCTTTCTCCAGTCGCCAAATCGCAACATACCAACGCTCCGGAGGAAGAAGGTATCCTATATCTGGCAGAAACATTTCGACACAATCGAATTCAAATTTATTCGCAACTGTAAAGATCTTCAACGCAAAAGATCGCAAACATAGTATTCTTTGATAATTTAGGAATCGATTTTTCGACAAAAGAACATAATTTGACTTCCATGATGCCACAGTTGTTGTAGCTTCGAGAGATGAAGAGCGTAAATACTGCCATGCGTGTAGATCGATAAATGCGTTGGCGACAGAGTTTTCAGCCAACTGGCGACTACATTTGACGTATTCAATTTTTTATATATATGAAGGGGTTTTATTAATATCGAGGTTTGATCCACTTTTAAAATTTTGCAATTTATGTATTTATTATTAAACTCATAAATTTTTTATTAATATAAAATAAATATATTGCTCTATTGATTCCCTTTTTAAATCTTGTATGAAAATATTACAATTTACATATTTATAATTGAGCCCGTACCTGTTTGAAAAAGATATTGCTGATAGGTGATATCACTAATAATACAGTCTATTCGGCAACTTGTTTAAACAGTTTTTTTCTACAAAGGTTTTTAAGTCATAATTTCTAATTGCGTTATTGCAATGATGTGTAAAGCTGTCAAAAAAGCAACTGTGAAGGTTTTTAGTTTTCTTTAGTTTAAAAATACCTCAAACCAAATTCAAATTTAAATATTTTAATAGTTACGATAATGCTTTTTTAATTTTAAGCGTATTCATGCTAAATAACAATCTTAAATATATTACCAGATGTGTTTACATCCAGTAAAATGTGATAGCTTTTATATATTTTTGAATAAATTTTCATCTCATTTTATAAAATTGAAATTTGCCAGCTACAATAAGAACGTATAACTCAATAAATTTACTCACCAAACTAAACATTCACATTTCAGAAAAATTGACCAGTAAATAAAAGCCAGAAATATTACTTTTTAAGTTAATAACAATTTCAAATTAAATAAACAGCGATAATGAGACATTTAAGACAAGCCAGTTACTATGAAAGATAAAAGAAAATACCCTAAATCAATAAATGACAATAAAATCTTACTTTTTTAGCCGAATTTAAGGAACTATTTATCATAGAATATTACAATCAGCAGTTTATTCCAAAGAGTGGATTTTGAATGAGGATTGTTTTCGTTTCGTTTCTATGGCAACAGCGATCTGGCCGTGAGCGCCATTTTCAAAAAAGAAATTCAGTGAAAGCTGGAGATTCGCTATTTATGTTCTTTTAATAGGACACTTTCTTTTCAGTTGCTGGCTTTTTTTAAACCATTTTATTTAAATATTTTTTTTAAATAAAATATTAGTTTTGGAGAAAATTATTGCGCAATCAGAAGTTTACTCATTTTTTTTCATTAGACAGTAGCTTATGGGGTTGTTTCACGGCGAATCTGGCAACACCTCTCTTCCTCAATTAGAATTTCAAAGATGGCGGCCCCCATGCTCGTTTAATTCGAGATAGCCACTCATTCATCAATTCAGGATCAGCATGGGGAAACACGTGTAATGAAACTTTTTTTTCTGCACAATTTTGCGTTAATGAATTATTCGTACAGCCAACAACACAGCAAAAACTTGGCATTTAAAAAAATTAACTTCAATATTCTCAACGAAAACTCACTGCCGAATAACAAAAACAAAACATAAACAGTAATTCTAATGGGGTCGGTCCGAAATGAACGGGTCCGATTCTAAAGTTGGTTGGTTGGTAGACATACATTTTCAGGTTTGTGCGCTTGCTCAGGGATCCGCTTAAAACCTTCGTCAAGTAAGACAGACACAACACACTCATCCACACATACACATACGTGGCAGATGCAGCCATCTATCGCGCGCTAGTTTCCTAACCGTTGTGCTGCCGGGTCAACCCGGTAATTCTAAAGCAGAAACATTAAATTCTAATTGAGGATGACAAGTGTTGCCAGATTCGTCGTGAAACAACCCCATTATAAAATTGGCCAGTTTTTAATATATACCAGCTTAACCTTGTATTGTATTGGTGTACATTTGATTTGAATATTCTGCTTACATAGTGAAGTAGAGTTAAATATGTAAATGTTCTCCAAAAGATAAATCCTGCTTCTGTCGAAGAAAGTTATCAAGTATAATTGATAAAAAGGTATGAAAAAAGGAAAAAATTAGCAATTAAAAAAATATTTTTATTCTTTAAAAAAAAACACCCATTTAACTTTTAAAACATTAAGAATACTTTTGGTTGGGATATCAAATTACCTGGCAGCACTTTTGAAGTATTCTAAAAAAATTCATTCCATGCTTTTATGTACTATAGTTTAAAAATTACGCTAAAGATTCTTAACTTAATCACGAATTTAAAGCAATATTTTATTTAATCTATGTTAAGGTATTCTGTAAATGTTTTTTATTTTGTCATAAAAAACATTTTTTGATCCACTATACATATTGAAATCCTATGCCAAAAGAACTAATACTTAAAAGTAACCTACAAAGATAACAGCGGGGACTTTAAAAATTCCAAGAACGAATAGTTCCTGTAAATTTCTTATAGAAAGTGAAGGATAGTCGCCCAGACGGTAAGGTGGTTTCGATCCTCACTTGTCACGTTCGAATAACAGATAAGGTATGCTGATGTTATCTTAAGTGTCGTGGATAACGTGCTAGTGAAAATCAGTGGGTCGAAGAAAATCCTGCGGGCGATCATAGCTCAGTACCATGCGAGTAGGTTGACTGGAGAAAAATGCCCCTCCCCTCCAGCGACGTGCCTAAATTGAGGAAGTGGCGCCATCTAGTAGAAGAAGTCAGACTTCCAACCCCCATGGGAGCTCAAAGCTTTGGGCAAATGGAAGCTACTGCACCTCGTCTGAATTCCATGTCCTGGAAGCGCACGTAAACAACAACAAGTGAAGAATAAAATGTTGTTATCTCGTTAACATCATGAATTGGTAAAGCTCATAACTAATTCAAGCGTGACAGCGCGTCGTTACTTACGTTTCTCTAAATGACGTGGGATACAAGGGTGCTGTCGCCATTGATATTCCAACATTAAAATGCGGTCTTCAAATTTAGAATTCAGTTTCCGTATTTGTTTAGATTTTTTTTCTTTTATTTCGGGGTAGACATAAAGAATGCGATAGAAGTTTTGTAATTAATTTCTTGGTCTTTCTGTCACCCATTTTGACTGACAAAAAGCTGAAAATGTCAGACATGGGTGGAACATGAAATTATTGCTAATGGTAAATATTTAAGGATAAATAACTTTTTAGTATGCATTTAGTACACTCTTAAAACAAACGAGCGATTTTAGCCCAGTCTGAGTTAATATTCACTCCTTTCCAGTGTCGAAAATGCACTTCTCCTACAGGAGGGATTTCACTCTTTTGTTTTAAGAGTGTATGCGTTTGCAACTAACTAAATCCATTTTCAGTTATTACACGATCAATTCTAGAAAGTTGAGATATCAAAATCCAAAGCACATTTCTTTACTATTCTAAAATTTGTTAAGCCTGCAGTTACTAACTCTTTCATTTAAGCCCTGCACAAAAAAAACCCAGTTAAATTTGAGGTAATAAAATTTCAATTTCTAATTGTAAACTGAAAATTGCGATTATGGAAATTATAACTGCACACAAATAAGTAGGGATAGACCAAATTATAACAGTAGTTCGTCGACATATTGGTGGGCAGATGTCCTTTCAGACGTACAGACAGATTGGCCTAAATTAGAAAAGATAGTTCCCTGATGCTATGTCTTTCTAGCGAAAAAAGTATTTTTTAGAATCCTCAGATGGAACCTATTTAAAAGAAGGTACAAGGAAAAACGAACATCTGCAGCACGTCAATACTTAATTTACATTTTAAAAAAAAAATTGCCCAGAATAAAAAAAATAGGCTAAAATGTTTTAAAGTGCCCTTCACCTCTTATTTACATTCTAATTACCTGCTACCACTGCTTTTGAGGAGTTTTGTTTCACCATTTCTTTTACAGTATAGGCGTATACGATAAATATTATTTACCTTTTTTTATTCCTAATTACCGATTTTCGTAGAATGTCAAGAACTGAAAAAAATATGCAATAGGAAATTTTTGACATAATTGTCTTCAAAGTTACTCTAAATGTTATGAATCTCGCATCACTGTAAATGTATACTAATCTTGAAAAAATAATTTTCTCAATTTCATTGAAATAACAATTCTATTACACATAGCTACTTAATTAATAAAATATTTATCCTTAATAGCAGTCCATTTCACAACTAAACTAACTTAACTATCTCCATAATATAACTTAACCATTTCCTTAATATAAGGAAAGAAGTCTAAGCTGCAAAGTTCAAGTACCTCCAATAATCACGTGTCCCTTAATATTCTACAAATGATCACTTCGAAAAATAATGCAATAATGCTTTGAGCAAAAAATGCTTAATGTCAACGCCTTCGGAATCAAGATATAAGTTGTAAAAGCGTCTAAAAGAAAAACATCGTTCTTGTTATCATCTAAAAGGTAAGTGAATTATACCTTTGGTATCATGTTTGCAAATTAATTTTAAAAAAATATTCAAATTTAAATGAATGCAAAATAAATTTTCGAGGCTTTTGTAAAATTTGATGCAGATTAAAACCAATTTATTGAAAAATAAATGTGCAATCCTGTGCCAGTTTTATTATTATCAATAATAGTAAAATATCTATATTGATTTATAATTTAAAGCCATTGAAATTTTTTTGTTAATATGTATATTCAAACTTAACAATTGTTATACAAAACAGCAAATAGTTAAAAATATATATTATTTACGATTTTTAAACAGAATTTTAACCAGGCAAAAACACCTCAGTTAAAATAAGAATTTACTTCAAAAAATGTTAAATTATTAATGTCTATGGAAAATTTGAACAATTATTTTGTTTATTTTTGACACACAATTATTGTTTATGTATTCAAATTTAAAATTTATATGCAAATTTATGCAAAATATACTTATGAGGTAGTATTGAAAAGAATTTTCAAAATATGTGCCAATTAAAATTAGCTTTGTTAAATACGATAACAAATAATTGTGAATAACAGAATATTTTATAATTTATAATTGTTGATTTTATATTTTATTTATTTATATATTTTAACCTAAAACAAAATCTATATACAAAACTTTCATTAATGCTAAATGTGTTTTTGAGGAAGTAAGAACTGTTTTTGTTTGGAAACTTTTTTTATTGAAACCAAGAGAGTTTGAAACATGCTTTAATGAAAATTAGTATTATGTATGATTCAAAATAACTATGACCAACAAAACAATTCCACTTTTCATTTTTATTGGTTATAAATATATAACCAATATTGGTTTTATTGGCTTAATTGGAATCAAATTGATATGTAGTAACTATTCAAGTTATTTGTTTATCATTTACTTTTAAAATAATTATGCTTGGTTTGAATCAGTAATAGGAATTCAAGTTAATTAAAAATAATTTTGATATTTTGATGTATTTAACGATTTATTACTATTATTTTTTTTTCATTATCATTTCCATCACCATCCTTCATTATTATTAAGAATAATAAAAATAAATTTTGAATTTTAAAATAATTTACAGTATATTTTTCAATATTTTTTTTTAAATTTGAAATTGAATAGTATTGGTTTGAAAGTATTTACTTTTAAATTCGTATAATTAACTTATCTTCAAATATAATATATATCAGAGGAAGTTCTTTATCTAATTAATTTATCTTTTCTTTTTAATTGAGTTTTTTTATAATGCTTTTACAATTTACAATTTTTTTAATAAATTGACAATTATATCAGTTTTATGAATTTCTATTGCTCCAAAGTTTTCAACTACTATGTTAACGGCATAGATAGCAAATGAAAGGAATTAATTTTTAAAAAAATAAAAAGGAAATGGAGATGGAATAATGCAAAGCTTAATAAAAATACTCAAAACGGTTAGGAAAACTGGAATGAAAAAGGAAAATTATAATTTTAAATATTAAATAAGAAAGTAAGAATTAGAAAGAAAACCTAGAACTTAGTTTCCAACAAAATACTTTAAACATTTAAAATTGGCTTCGTAATTTTTTTTATATTCGAAAATAAAGTTTAAAAACTATTTTTTTTTTTCAATTAATTAAGAAGAAACTGAAAAAACATTAAAATCTTGAAAAAAACAAACAACGGAAAACCGTTTTTTTGCCATCGAAAAACTAGTTACTAGGACAACAGGTTTTTAAGTTTCGGTTAAACCGGGTTGGTTTTACCGATGTTGTAAAAAACTAGTTTTTTGTGAAAAACCACCTTCCCTAACGTGTTCTAATTTGGTTGGCGGCGAGAAAAGCAAAGGTGTGGAAGGCAGAAAAAAAATGGACTTGAAGCTTCCAAATTGACGGAAAGCTTAAAGAAACCGTCACAACTCCCTCTAATCATTGGCGGCTACAATTTATGAAAGGGGTAATTTCAAAGCTTGTTCAAAGATATGACAAATGCCTTAATTGTCATGGTGATTATGTAGAGAAATACGTAGTATTGTACATTTCTTTTAGGTAATAAAATATTTTTTGGAATATTGACCCGTGTTTTCCTTACAACCCATCGGAGGTTGAAAAATACAGCCCTTGTAGATAATATATTTATGAGGAAAACTTTTGACACATCTTAAATTGTGGCGCAAAGCCTGCTAATTTGAGGAACTTGAGGTGTGTCGAAACTGTTTACTCTAAATCCGCCAATTAATCCTATTCATTTACAGTTTCACGTAGGTTAACGTCCTCTCATGTTATTCAATGGAACTCATTAGACATACGGAAACAAATAGCTTCAATTCATCGTTCATTCACAGACAAAATGACGTTAGGAGTCTCCTTACGAGTATATTTTGCAATAGCAGTCGCGAGTGTCATATTCACTGCGAAAGGAAGATGGCTGAATATTGAATGTAAAAGGGATGTTAATTTTACTGTTACTGAAAGAATTGGTTTGGTTATATCTCCTCAGGTAGTTCAATGGCTTCAACTACTATCCACTTCTAACTTAATTTGTCGTTTACGTGGTAACCCGTGTGTAGCTGGGCTTGCTCAGATCAAGACGGTATTGCCAAGGGGAAATACATGTAGTACACTCTTAAAACAAACGAGTGAATTTAACTCAATCTGAGTTAATTTTCACTCTTTTCCGTGTCGAAAATGCACTTATCCAACCGGAATGGATTTCACTCTTTTGTTTAGTTAAAACTCCGACAGGATCACTCCAAACGAGTGATTTTAAATCAGTCTGAGTTAATTTTCATTCCTTTCCAGTGTCGAAAATGCACTTCTTCTATATGAGTGGATTTCACTCTTTTGTTTTTTAAGAGTGTACCTACCTTACACATCCCATATTTTCTGTCTTCCCTTAGCACCATGAATTACCTACATCTCCTCCTATTCGTATCGAGCTGCATGACAGTAGCCTTCGCCAAAACCAAGTGCGAGGAACACCGCGAAAGGGAACTGGCCTCCACCATGAGGCTGAAGTTCGTGCCCGAATGCACTGCGGAGGGGGACTACGAGACATTGCAGTGCTTCTCCTCGGGCGAAGACACGTTCTGCATGTGCATGTCCCCGGAAGGCAAGCAGATCTTCGGACCCGCAAGAGATATCAGGAATTGCGAGTGTCCGGTCCACTACCACAAGCAGATTGCTGAATGTAAAATAATGTTTTTTTAATTAAATAATAGGGTAGACTAACCAGTGAATGAAAGTTTAAGGCGCTGCGTTCGCCAGTGAATAAACACCAAGACATAATGACCAGGGCAACCAACCATATGTCAGATAGCTTCCTACCAGATGGGAGGAAGTCAGTGCTGCCAATCCATCCTGTGGAATTGATTCTTAATCCTTATTTTTAAATTATATTAACCAAATGTTCATTCTCTGGGGCTTGTTCACTCACTGGTCAGTCTACCCTACTTTGTTGTTTTAAAGGCCTATTTCTGAATGCATAATAATTTTTAATTACTAATATTTTTTGTTATATGGTTTAATCTTTAAAAAAAAAAAAAAACTCAGGCTACAAGCACGAAAAATTTTGGGAATCAAAGTGGTGTTTTAGAAAATTTTAAAACTTTTTTTAAGTTTTGGGGACCAATAGCATTTAGCACAATATAAACTAAAATTCATTAGTCCTTAAAATCTGGGGTCCTTGACTCGAGCCTAACGCATCTTATAGTTGATCAGACCTCGGTTGTCAACGCTCAAATACGTTGTCAGGAGGTGCTAGTGTCATATTTACTACAAGGGGAAAGAGGCTGAATTTTAGTTGAATATAAAAGTGATGTTTATGTTGTTGTTATTTGTTAAAAAATTGTTGTGTGTGTTGGTGTTTAAATAGCTCAGTCGCTGGTTCCATTACTTTTGTTGAAAGGATTCGAAATTTCTGACGAAAGCTATTTAATAATTGTAGAAACCTCTCTTATATTAGAAAGTAATTATTTAATTCTTTGAATTGAAAAGTGACATTACTTTCTTTACAGATTTGCCAATTAAAATGATAAAGAAAATAATTAAAAACCGAGAGATAAACAATCAGTCCCTGACTATTATAATAATGTACATTATTATATTGATACCATTACACTAATTATTTTTCTGTCATTCATGTGTCATTGCAGCCAAAAAGAATAGAGGTGTCTATATCCCCTCCTGCAACGAAGACGGAACCTACTTCAAGAAGCAGTGTCACAAAGCAGCTGGAGTCTGCTGGTGTACGGACGAGAAGGGAAACAAGATGTCAGAAGCATCCAGTGGAAGTACCATTTGTTAGATCCGTATCCTGTTTTGTATGTTTTGATCGTGTTTTGTATGTCGCTGTTCAATAAATTATTTTTGCTGGTTTTAGCACTTTGTTGAGATCCGTAGATCCATATATTGTTAGATCCGTATAATATTTTGTATGCTTTGATCGTGTTTTGTATGTCGCTGTTCAATAAATTATTTTTGCTGGTTTTAGCACTTTGTTGAGATCCGTAGGTCCGTATATTGTTAGATCCGTATCCTATTTTGTATGTTTTGATCGTGTTTTGTACGTCGATGTTCAATAAATTATTTTTGCTGGTTTTAGCACTTTTTTGAGCTTTTAATTCTTTGCGGGTTATTTTTTTATAAAACTTTTTAGGGAATTTTTTTAACACTTCAGAACCCCGTCAGATGGTGCTGATTTAATTTTATGAGAATAAATTTTAAGAGTTGTATCAAAAAAGTTGTCTTAAATAGCTTCAATGAAAGCAATTACTTAAAAACCACGCCATTTTATACAAATAATGAATGGTACAAGTCAGTTGCTTCGGTATCGATATTTTTTAATAGATATGAACATTCTCTTTCCTACCCGCACGATCGTGATACCTTGTTCGGAAAGAAATAAAAAAAATTGGACCACGTCTACACATATTGCTGATTTGTCTAAAATCAAAGTTTTACTTAGTTTTTTCAAAATAATGAACAATTTTCATAACACTTTACTGAGATTACTACTTTTTTTTTATATAAATCTAAACAAATTATATCATGTCAAGGCCAAACTGAATGGAGTATCAGGCCTCGACAACAAGCGATTACGTGATGACCGAAATATCGACAAGAATTTACCTCTTGAAGCGCCACCTGTTTGAAGCTGTGGAAATGGTTATGCAATAAGAGAAGCTTTGTTTGATTATGGGATAACGAGAGAGAGAGAGAGAGATTTTAACCACTTGACTCTAATAGTATTCAATACAGTGAAGACTCGTCCAATCAAGTTCATCTGAAGTGCAATTATTAAAATGAAGTAATTGAAAATACGACTAGTTTTAAATACAATACCAATTTTCGGGATGTCCAGGCTATAAAGTTTAGCCTTGGTTTTTTTACATTAATTTACACAATAGTCTAGTTTACTTAAATTCACGTCGCAATAGATAAGTTTTCATAAAATTGTGCTTTAAACTCGTTTTTAATTAAAATGGTATCCGAGGTTTCAAATTTCGTCCTTAGTTTTTACCTAACATTTTTTATTTCAAATTATTCCAATACCCTGAGCACCATAAAATTATAATATACAAATTGAAGATTGAAGTAGAGGAAATATTAAAATGCCAGCAAATATAGTTTTGTTAGTGTTTGCACGTACATTTTGTAGCAGATCTCACCAAAATAACTGTTCTATTTTAAAACTGACTATATCTACAATATACGTTTAATTAATTTATGTGAGGTATCAGTAAGATAATGTAACTAGCATTTTTGCGTATGTTATAATCCCCCCAAAAAACTTCGTAAAAGTAAACAAACGCCAATCTCAAAAAAAAAAACCTATTTATTTTATTAAAAAACAAGTCCTTATGAAAGTTGTGGCTAAAAAAGCCGTGATATAAAATGAATGCCAATCTCTTGTGTAAAACTCCCTGGTCATAATAAATAGTATAATTTAAGTTTTCCTGCCATAAAAAAATTGCACTGTTTGAGGTTGGTGCCCCCCATCTTAACCACCCTCTATACCTTTATATAAATGTATTGAGACCATACATTTGTCAAAGTTTTTTTTTTAAGTATCCTTCATTATTCTGATTTAGTAATTCAAGTTCATTTGTCTTGATTTAATTTTATTAGGGGGATTAAGATGGGCACCAACCTCAAACAGTGCAATTTTTTTATGGCAGGAAAACTTAAATTATACTATTTATTATGACCAGGGAGTTTTACACAAGAGATTGGCATTCATTTTATATCACGGCTTTTTTAGCCACAACTTTCATAAGGACTTGTTTTTTAATAAAATAAATAGGTTTTTTTTTTTGAGATTGGCGTTTGTTTACTTTTACGAAGTTTTTTGGGGGGATATCAGTAGTTTTTTTTTAAATAACAAAAGATACAGACACAATATGACTATGCAATTGACGACGTGATTACAATGTTTATAGAGAGTTATATAACCGTTATATAACTCGCACTCGGAAATTAGAACTATTTATCCTTTTCCCCGTAGAACATTTGTATACTTAAACTATGGTGAGGTACAGATGACGTTTTATTCCCGATACATTGATTTCGACACATTTCGAGATTGCATCGCAGCTTTTCTTTTTGTGTACCTCAACCGTCTCTTATGCCTAGTTTTCTTCTCACTTTTGTAGGCATATTTATTTTCAATTTTCTTTCATAAAACTAAAAAATATCCAGCCTAATTCAAGAAAAAACAATAACCAAATACGTTTCTTAGGTTACTGTTATGTGTTATAAAACAAACATTTAGTAACAGCTCATGTTAAAAAATGTAACTTTAATTATGAAATATTACTTTGGCATAATAAAATATTCCTCAATAAATTTTAGAAAAAAATATAATTTCTTTTCATAAAAAAATAAGCAAAGATTACTTTGACATAATTAAATATTCCTCAGTAAGTTTTAGAAACAAAAATATATTTCCTACTTTTTATGAAAAAAAACCCCAACAGACTATTTTTTAATGGTTTGGTAACTGAATATGGCAACCAATTAGGCAAATATGATTGTTTACAATTCTCGATCAATCGATCGAGTTATTCATAAGTTTTCTAAATAAAAATGCCAAAAAGTTTAAAAGAAGCATTTCGTTTATTAATTAGAATTTTTTTTTCAATCTGACTATTCAGATATTATATTAATCATATATTTTAGAAGCTGTAATAATAACTTAATAGTTAACGGCGCTGCTATGCGGCTCTTCGATGAAAATACAGTAAACCTTGGCTCGTTTTCGGAGGTACTTGGCCGCTAGGAATTCTTGTTTATCGCGCATTCATACAGCCAAAGGTGATATAGATTTTAATTAATTAAAAATAGAAAAAGTTATTTTTGAAACTTCGAACCTATGAAAGGGGGTGAATTGGGGCATTCTCAATCGTTTAGTAAAAACCGCTTCCAGATTCATGGTCTTGTAATGGCGGTAGGTCACTTCAAAAATTAGGTCAAAATTTGACTAAAACTGCTCGAAAGATTTCATTTTCGAAAATTTCAATAATTTTTTTCTCCGCTGTTTTTGACTCTAGAATAACTAATTTTTTTTTATTTAAAGTAATCCACAAAATCCTTCTACTGTATTTTTTTTATTGTTCTACGAAGTTTAGTTTGCTTAGCAGAAAATAAAATCAATTTCGCTGTTAACATAGCGAAATGTTTTCTGTATATATACATAACTGCCGTTTAGCCCTTGGCGTCATTTTGAGATTGGCGGGCGGAACGACCGTTCCGTCTGATAGTTTGAAATTTTTAAGTTATATTGCGATTTATAACTATTATTTAATGAAAAAAACAAGTAGGTTTGTAACAGAATCTGTCACTTTACCCGCTTCCACACAATAATTGTGTTTAACAGGTAAAAAAAAAGGCGACAAACACACACATCATTAATATTCTATATTAAACATTTACACATGCTAAATTTGGCTAGTTTAATTTATTTTATTTCGAAAATTCAATAGTTATTACTTCTATCGTTTGAAAATATGAATTTATATTTCAAAGAATAAATATGTGATATTCCTCGCTTTGAAGTACTTCGAATTCTAATTATTTTCTGAAATTTTCGATGCGCTGAACTTTTTGACGTATCACACTTTCCCGTAACATTTGTAGTTTGGGCTATGAAGGTGGGTGACGGACGGACATACAAACAGACTGAACGATTATAATACCTTCCACTTTTTACGTTATAAACATAGTGTGGAAGCTAAAATTTACAGTATGGAAAGAACCCGCATAATTTAATATAGGGACCAAAGTGTATTATTGTTCTCCCTTAAATTCTTTAAAGAATTGTTTTTTTCTGGTACCCTCTTCCTTGATTTATCCTTTTTTTTTTGTTTTTTATTTCGAAAATTCCGCAATTACAATTATTATAGTACTAACTATTAATATGGCATAAAAATTCATTTTGTACTAGCCAAAAATGCCATTTTAATATATATTTAAATTTTAATGTAGGTTATTTTTGGGGGGAAGGGTACTGATACCTTGTAAAAACGAACAGCATTCTGTTTTTGCATGATAACGTTTTTGAAGTTCTTATGTATTTGTTCTCAAATAATCGAATTTAAGTAAAGGATATTGATAGATAACATTTATCTATCCGTGAGAATTCCGAAATCTGTCGGAAGTCTGAAGCTTATAAAGTGTACGATTTGAAGCACAGATGTTTTTTCTTCGGCTTAAACTTTCTTGTAAGTAAAATCTATATTTTTATGTTAATGATTTATATTTAATTACTCAATTGTTTTTTAGTTCATTAACCACTTACAAATTTCCCCTTTCAACTGTTTCATATTGCAATGTTTCGATAAATACTTCATATATACTGCTATACACTTTTCTTGCTACAATATTTTAAAAAAATGCTCATAAAAGGAAAAAATTATGTATTTAACAGCGTAGACTAAATTTTGAATTCTAACGATCAATAAACTTTAGTAAATTACTATTTCAAAATCCCTATTCTTTAAATTCTGGTTAATTTAACTTTAAAGTATATTTCATGATTTACTGTACATATTAGATATTTTTAAAAAATACTTAGGATGGAGTTACACACATATATTTTTCAGTGGTCAAGACATTTTACAATGAAATGTCTTAAGTAATGAAGATACGTCCTTAGTCAATAATCGTTCCTAATACCGTGTTCACAAATTTGAGAACGTTTCATATATGTTCTCATTTTTCTGGGAATGATTGAAAAAATGAGAGCATAGCCGAGATTTCTTTGATTTAGATGGCAGCACGGAAATCATTTAAGGAATGAAGTATTTTTAGATATTTAGATGAAGTGATTTTAAAGTAGGAGCACATGTGTGCAAATTATTCGTAACGGAATCGTACCTCGATAACAAATAGAATGTTTTCTAAACGTTACCGATCCGACTAAGAAATTTATTTTAATTATTTCTCGCATTGTCAAACTGGAAATCCCGATGGCTTTTTCATATCCACGAAATATATAGCTTGATATATACATATATTAAAAATTCTTTACTATTACTTTATGGTGTCATACCGATCTGAGCTAATCAAGAGTGATCTATTTAACCCTCTAATGCATGAATTTTTATTTTCATCCCAAAAATATCTATGTATCTTTAATACTCACACATTATGGGAAAAATACTAAAAAAATTTAACTGCATTAGCATTTAAATAATTTAAATTTTTGAAATTTTTTCCATATGACAAAAACCAACTGCAAAATTCCAATTTTGATAATAATGATTAGAAAACTACTAAAAATATTTCAAAATAACCCTTTTTAACTATGATTAATTTTTTAAAACAATTACTTAGTATTTAGTACTAATATTATTATTATTTGAATACTGCCAAAAACGTAATTTCACAAAAGTTAATAACCACACTTTTTAATTTTTAATACACTTTTACTACTGTCATCTATGAGGATTATTAGTAAAACTTTAAAATGAAATGTAATAGATGAAAAAAACACAGATTTGTCTAGGAGGAGCTCGAATTTAATAGAATAATAGTAGATTATGTTACTTGTTACCAAACGGTAACAGTATGCATTAGAGGGTTTAAAAAAAATACATATTCTTGTTTTACTACCGGAAATTTTTGAAGCTGTAGCATGAAACTTTACATAAACAGTCTACGGGAAACTTAGTAAATCGGTCGCCAAACTGATAATTTTATAATATTGACCCTTACAGCCCAGCCATGAAAGCCTTCAGCGTCCTGTTTGTTCTGTGCCTAGCCGTGGCGGTCCGCGCCCAGTCGCAGTGCGAAGAGCACCGGGAACGGGAACTGAAGAACGACGTGTCCATCAAGCTCGTGCCCAAGTGCAAAGACAATGGGGACTACGACGAAAAGCAGTGCTTCCAAGGGGACAACCCTTACTGCATGTGCTGGCACACGGACGGAACGGCCATTACCACCCCCAGCAAGAGCCTGGTGACCTGCGCCTGCCACAACCACAGTTATAGGGAACTTCTCAAATGTAAGATTTGTTTTGTAATGTTGGTGGATGTCGCGTTTTGTGTTGTTCATTGTCCTTGTTGTTTTAGTCTTCCTATCACTTCTTGGGGTCTATCCTTCCTTCCTCAATGGGACGACAGCCCCGGGTGGGCCCTGGCCTTCTCAATCAATTTCCTCCAGGCCTGCCTCTGCCTGGCAGTGGTCTTCCAATTTGAGTCCTTTAAGACTGATAAGTCTCTTTCCACGCAGTCGGCCCATCTCAGCTTTGGTCGACCTCTGGGCCTTGATCCGATGGTCTGAGCCAAAAAGATTATATTTGTTGAACGCTCTCTGTTCATTCGCATGATGTGACCAGCCCATTTAATTCTTTAATTTTTTATAAACTTGGCAACATCACGCTCTCTAAAAGCCCGATAGAGTTCTGAGTTTGAACGTCTGTACCAAGTACCATCAACTTGTTTGCCTCCAAAAATGGATCTTAGGATCCGACGTTCGAAGATTCCCAAGGAATTCTCATTATTCTGTGTTGCTGTCCAAGTTTCTGAGGCATATGTTAGGATAGGTCTGATTAAGCATTTATATATTAGCAGTTTATCTTGGCGTCTGCGGCGTGTGTTTTAAGCGAGTCTAAACTATCACTCGTAAAACGAAAAGGGGTAAGGAAGATATTGGTTTAATCCAGAGTTACTATAAATATTTAGCAACTCATTGCTTTTGCAAGCGTATATATTTGTTTAAGGTTTAGAAACATATTCTCAGAACAATCTTCCCATCAAGCTGCATGCTTTAAGAGCTATTGTCATTATGTTTTTCTGGATTTTTTTAATTTTATTTAATTTTTATACTTGTGTGTTCACTATACGCACAACCTTTTGCCTAATGATATAAAAATATATACTGAGAAAACTTATTAATATTAAGAAAACGCGACCGATGCCAGATACCGGAATACAACTATTTGTCTTGTTTTAGAATTTTAACGCCGGGATATCAATGTGAAATTATTATTAAAAAAATTGAAACTATTATTATTAAAAAAATTAGTAATATCTATCGTTGTTTACGTCTTCGAAGATATCTATTGAAAAGAGAACATACTAGCAATTTTTTTACACATAAATGCTTTCTCTGAGGGTTATTCAACTAGAAAATAAAATAACTTACTAGATATTATATCAATACATTATTTTTTTATGTAAAATTAATTATTTCATAAACTAATTGTCGAAACAAAAATTTTAAAGCAAATTGGTTTTATTTCTGAAACTGGTAAGATGCCTCTTTATACAAGCCACACCTCTTAAAAAAAAAGAACTGATTACAATACTGCCTCTGTTAGTAAATAAACATATTCACTTGCTAATTTCATTTGCATTTGTTTATATAATGTTATATAAATTGGTAGCAAAAAGAGAAAGAAACATAAACAATATATTATTACTTTTACAATAAAAAAGGTTTTAATATCATAAAAAGGATGAAACCGCAACCTTAATAGCAATAACTCTGCACGCACGCATGCAATTTGGATAAAAGCATGTCGTGAGATAGCTCATTATAAGTGTTCATAGGAAAAGTACATATAATTTATCTTGTTGGAAATCCATCTTCCCTAAATTGTGTACATTATATTTTATTTAAGACTAACTGATTATTCTCATATAAAACATACTTTAACGTAATCCATCCCTTCTCATAAAGTACAGAAATAACCTTAATAAAGCTTTTTTTTTAAGTTCATGGTTACTATGAATTTAAAAAAAAACTGTTTTGAAGGTTATGATCTTGGAAAAAAGGCTATTAACTGAGTAAAATAATGAATCTGTAACTTTACAGAACTCTTTATTTTACTTCATCTGTCTTTGGGTTGTTATAACTTTTAAAATATAGTACTAATTACCAACTCTCATTTCATATTTTCGTTGAAGAAACTACACTCTTAAAACAAAAGAGTGAAATCCACTGCAGTTGGAGAAGTGCATTTTCGACCCTTAAAGGCATGCATATTTACACAGACTGAGTTAAAATCACTCGTTTGGAGTGATCCTGTCGGAGGTTTAACACACAAATAATCCACTCCAAAAGGAGAAGTGCATTTTCCAGTCTGGAGGAGTGAAATCCACTCAGACTGAGTTAAATTAGGAGTGTTTGTTTTAAGAGTGTAGTACTACTACAGCAGTTTGCTTAGTATACCTACTATTAGAGATTGGTTACAGGTGATTTTCTAGTAAATGGTGTGATACCTGTAAAGTTACTAAGTAATTACAAGAAAATTCATGCCAAATTTTTTACAGTGACAAATAAACATTTATTATAAAAAAAAACTTGAGGAAAGGTTAGGATTTTTTTTTTTTTTTGCATATCTGTTCAATTTGGCGACTGTTTAGGCTATTTTTCTTTTTTGTGTTCGCCATCTTAATCTTAGTCTTGTCTAAACCTCCATGAAGAACACCCTTTATACTTATGTGTTTCCATTTCAGCCAACGAAGGCATCGTAGGCAATTTCGTGCCAATGTGTAACAGAAACGGAACGTACGCCAAAAAGCAGTGTCATAGCTCCACTGGATATTGCTGGTGTGCTGACGAAGAGGGTACAAGAATTTCAGAAGAAGTTAGAGGCGACTTGGAATGCTGAATTACCTGAAATGTAGCATAAAATGAAATTATTTCCAAAGAAACTTGGTTTCACTCGGTATTTTTTTCTGTATTACTTTCGTTGGTTTTAGAAAAATGCTTTGTGTTAACGTTTCTTTGTGTGTGTTTGGGTTAAATAAAAAATAATATAATAATGCTCGCTTCTTTTTTCTTCTTGACTTCTTGAGACGCTTTTTTTATGGTTAATAATTAATCGCCTTAATAATGCAATGATGTTAAGTGTTTTCTCAAGACTACACTGTAAAAAATGGAAGAACATTATTAGGAAACACGGACAGCTTGACTGTCCAATTTTTTTAAATATAGAGAGCCACTTATACTCTTAGAAATATCAATAACTTACCAAAATATATTTAGAAGAAATCCCACACAAAGCCTGTAATTTTCCTTTTTACAGTGTAACATAATTCTGAAATATAATCTATACCGTATAATTGTGCATTCGAAATACCATGAAACTTAAATTGAAGCAAATACGTTTTCAACAAAAACAGTTACTTGGAACGGCGTCCACACAAAATTCACGCGTCTGATAAAATACTCAAACACAGCATTAAGATCTATATTAGACTTTTCACCGTTAAAATTAAATATTCTCTCTATGAAAATTCAGTCATTATTCTATATATTTTGCTAAATTTATTTGTATTTCAAAGAATAAACTCGTAATCTTGTTCACACTAAAAATAAAGTAAAACATTTGAGATCAACAAACAACATTGAAACTGTCTATCACCTTCAAAACAAAAATAAACATATTGATTTTTCAATACCATTTAAAAAAAACAACAAATACAATGAAAAAACTTGAGGAATGGAAACAAAAGGAATGATTATCATTTAAACATCATTATTTATTTACCCATTAACGATATTGTTAAGTTTTTATAATATACTACCTTTATAAATCCGGCGTTGCACGGATGTACCCTCAATAACCCTAATTAGTAGTTTTTTATATTATTTTATACCAATTGATCCCCTCTCCACTTGTTTACTCCATCAGGACTCCATCAGGTTCCAGGTTCAGGTACGGCCATCGCCTAAATACTGCCGACCTATAAAGAGCTCGTGCAGCCAAAAAATTTCCGACAAACAATAAATCATACAGAGAAAGGCACTTTAAATTTCCTCCAAATTCCCGGCGCTGCGTACGATATCACCCTTAAAAGTTGCATTGGATACCTACTCATGTGTCTGCTCGTAACTTGACTGTGGTTCTAAATTACGACTCCCGTTTCCAATAGCCCTCGTGCGTAGCTCAAGTGCGACGATAATTCAAACTAACCCTAAGGGCCTTTTCACACGGAGCACCTTGATCACGGAACTTACATAGGAATAACATGGAGAACCGCTGTAGAGAATTTTTCATTGAATTTTTTCGTGGAGACACGAAAATCGGTAAACCGGTTTTGCGGAGAGATATAGGTAGCCAATCAGCATCAAGTATAGCTCAGACGTCTTGTTGGCAAAATCGAGTTTGCCAAATGGAGAAAAATCTACTTTATGCTCTCCAATGTTGATTTTTGCAGTTAGTACTCCTTGTTAAATCGGCTTGTGGGGAGCCTTGTGGTTAAGATCTCGATCTCGTTATCGTAAGGTCTCGCGATCAAGTCTCGGTACCACTGAAGACCCACCGAATATGCCGAGTACATGCTCGTTAAATCTGTTGGAACCGAAAGTCCTGTGAGTGGTCATTGCACATTTTCCCACGGGTACAGGTCCCTGGAGACTATTTCCCTCCCCTTCAGGGACTAGTCTAAATTGTGGAAATGGCGCACGATAGATGGCATCATCTGTCACGTATGTGTGCGCGTGTGTATTGTGTCTGTCTTACATGATGAAGGATTATAAGCGGGTCTCTGACCAAGCACACAAGCCTGAAAATATATGTATACTATCCAACCAATTAATACACGTGATAGAAATTTGTAAAAATATTGAAAAATTGAAAAAATGTGCCAAGACTAGCGATAAGTATCATTCACAGCAACCCCTCCAAGAACGTGTGACGTCAGAATCTTTGCAGGTGGACAACCCTGTCCGAGCAGTTCCGTGCACAAGGAATACCGTGTGAAAAGGCCTTAACCCATACAACTTAATGGGGAAAGCTACCCTGCGTTAAATTTTCAACTTCGCCAAAAGCTACACATCGTACAATGTTACTATTCATCCTACAATAGTGTTTTTCAGCACGAACCACCTTCATAAACATATTTAAGACATGGGCATTACAAATTTCCAGATCTTGTAAAAGAAAACAAACTTATACACAATTTGGCATCGATTGAACAAAAGTTTAAATCTTTTTCATGTGCTTTGGCTTATTAATATATTTTTTGTATATAATACTAATATTAATAACACTGGACAGCAATTTTTTTAAAAAATTCTGCTACTGAGATTAAAGTACCCAAGTCTGAAAATGTTTGTTAGTTCTAGTTTTTGAGTAACCGTTGTCTTTTCATTACATGGGATACGGCGAAATGAAGAGGCTCGTCAAACGCAAAATAAATTACAGTCAATTTTGTTTACAGAAACCCTCGTAATTTTCGCTCATACAGGTTTTATTTTGTGTAAATCAACATAAAGGTGGGAGAAGATGATAAGTTTCAAAGTTTTTGCACCCATATTAGCAGCTTAATGCAGCTTCGTTCTCTCTTCAAGAGGTACAGAAAAAAGAGCAATAAATTCTTTGCTTTCACCCATGGTTTCCTTTTAAGAAGTTGTAGCATGTTTAGCAGACACCTGGCTGTTTATCATTAAAATTTAAGTAAAACATTGAAGACTTTGAAACAAGGAATCCGTTGTTAGGTAGAACCGGGCACAGAGAAATGAATGTTAGGCTATTTAAATATTATTTTTTTCTTAGTAACACCTACTTTAACTGATGAGATGATACAGAAATAACATTCATAACCATGATTTGTTTGTTCCCTCCTTTTTTTTCTATCCATAGCATTCCCTTTCCATCATAGACTTAGAAAGTAGCAGATCTGCCCCTAGGGGGAAAGGTGAAGCCATTTGTGAACCAGTACCCCATAATAGGGTGGGCCGAAAAAAACTTTTTATTTTATTTCGGATCGCTATAGTGCGGAAAAATTGCCATTGGCAAAGACATGAAAAATTCACTAATTATTATTTTTTTATAACCATATCTTCCGTTCGCGCAATGCCATCAAAGTTGGCGAAAAATTGTTAAAAACCGTAATTTTTTATAATTTTTTTAAAACACGGCAGATGTTTTTAATTACCTTCCTATATCATGAATTAGATATTAAAAGTATGTATAATCCATATATTATAGCACTTATTAATAATAAATGCCATAATATATTTAGTATAATAATTTATTATACATTTGTGTCAGATCTTCCGACCACTGAACGTAGTATAAAATTAGGAAAATTCGTATTTTTCGCTAAATTTCAAAGTTTTAACTTTTTGTAAATTTTAATCATACAACATGATATAGGAAAGCAATTAAAATCATATATCGGGCTTAAGAAAATTATAAAAAATTACGGTTTTTGACAATTTTTGCCAACTTTGATGGCATTGCGCGAACGGAAGATATAGTCCTAAAAAAATAATAATTAGTGCTTTTTTCATGTCTTTACCAATGGCAACTTTTCCGCACTATAGCGATCCGAAATAAAATAAAAAGTTTTTTTTGGCCCACCCTACCCCATAAGGCAGCTCGCAAGCCCTAGCACATGGCATGCCATACGCTACCAGATGGCACCATGAGATAATTCGACTAATAAAAAATATATATTTAATATTAACTAATTAAATTTTTTTACCAGTTTTGCCAATGTTTAAATCTTATAGACTGCTCGAAAGTTATTATTTTTATAATTGGATTATTTTTAATTTCTCTATAGTAAATCTTATTTTTATTTTATCATAGTAATAGAAAAGTGAAAAAAGTGCAATTCTTGTGTTCTGTGTCGGCGGGCTTCACGGACAAATAAAACGTTATTAAGAAAATATTATTATTTATGGAGAATGATCTTTTTTACGAAATTTTATTTAAAATTGTTCATTTTATTTTTCAATAAAAACCAAATGTTTCCCTCATGTCAATAACAAAAATTTATAAATACTATTATAATATAATTGCATTTTCGAAGGAGAATATAAAACTGCTTGCCAAATGCCTTTTTACTTACAAAAATAATACTTAAATTTAATATCGTTTACATTCGTTTACCACACATTCCTCCAAATAAAATAAGTAGAAAAATAAAAATCGCTAACATAGACTGGCAGTTGCCTCATTTTTCTAAGTATTTATGCTTTTCTAGTATTTTATGCTTTTGGTGTCGTTAGAAAGCTGGATAAGCGGAGTATATTTCTCAAAAACAGATAAAAATCGGCAATTTTGCGTCATTTTTCATCTATCCAAGGCGTACGTATATTTTAAGTAATACGTATCTAAAGGTTTTATAACGAAGTTAAACGTTCTCTTTTAAACATATACCGAGTTGTTATGCTACTAAGTTTTTTTTTGTAAGTTTCAGCGGCTTGACATGAAGTACATCCTATTCTTTTTGGTAAGTAGGTTTTAGTTACAATTATGTTGACAGCGATTACTATACGCTCTTTTAACATTTAAAAAAAAGTTTAAAATTATTTTCATAGTCATAGGAGTCTTAAAAATGTGCAAAGACGGTACTACAAAGCATAGTTTGATCTTTCATGTAATTTTTTAACTACTCAATATATAAGTATAATTTTTGTACATGTAATTCTACAAGATTTATTTAATATAAAACAAATTTTAAAATTTATGAAACTTTAGCCAAAAGTAAAATAAATGATATTAAACATAAAGCGATTTGAACACATTGCGATTAGGTTTGCGCGGCAAATTTTGAGGTGAAAATTGAAAAAATGACCAAGAAAATGACTTTATATTGTACAAATATGCACAACCTAGGACTTATACCTAAATTCTCAACTCAATTTTAATTGAAAATTATTTTAAGAACTTTTTTCTAAAAAATTAATAGTTTTTTTTAAATTTTTTTTAAAAATAATTTTTAATTAAAATTGAGATGAGAATTTAGGTATAAGTCTTTGTTTGTACATATTTGTACAATATAAAGTAATTTTCTTGGTCATTTTTTCAATTTTCACCTCAAAATTTGCCGCGCAAGCCTAATCCCAATGTGTTCAAATAGCTTTATGTTTAATATCATTTATTTTAGCTTTGGCTAATGTTTCATAAATTTTAAAATTTGTTTTATATTAAATAAATCTTGCAGAATTACATATAAAAAATTATACTTATACATTGAGTAGTTAAAAAATTACATGAAAGATCAAACTATGCTTTGTAGTACCGTCTTTGCACATTTTTAAGACTCCTATGACCCTTTAAACTGTTAAGGAACTTACCAACCAAGTAGAAAAAAACTAAAATTTAAAAGTCGCTTCTTAAGAAGATAAGTCGTTTTGCTGTTACATTGTCGTTTTTATATATTTTAAATTTAAAAATCTAATGATTCTACAACGTCTACCAATATCCTTTAATTCGGAATACGAATATAAAATGTATTGAAGACTGTTAATTAAAATACATTTAATGGCTTGTTTTTTAATATAATTTTAGGTTATGGCTGTAGCTGTTGCCTGGGCTAGACGTAAGTAATAAGATTTTTTTTCACATAAAAAGTAACGAAAGCAGCCAGCGTAAATAACGTAAAAAGTAAAAAGTATTATAATCGTTCTATTCGTCGGGTCGTCCATTTGTCCATCGCCCACTCTCACAGAACGAACCACAAGTTTCACAAAAAAGTGGGATAAACCATTTTGAAGCAAAAAATCAGTCTAAGATACACCCCAAATATAATTAAAAAGTTTAAATTAGTAGTAGGTTTAAAATTTAATAAATAACTAAAAAATTAATCTGCATTGATAACATACAAATTCTATTTTTATTCAATATTTTCACTGTTGCCATCAAGTCAAACGTACGAAAAACTTTATTTTATATAAAAAAAAATTACTGAAAAATTATTCATGTATGTGATATAATTCAGTTTGGATCACACACATCACATTTCATATCACAATCGAGTTCTTTGGATGGTTTATTATATATCTCTATATCTCTATATAATATAAAATTGTAATTGTCTGATGCTTAAAAGACACTTTTCTTACGCGGCTTCAGCCAATCAGGAACGTCAAAAATGCTGAAAGTAAGTGCGGCGGTGTTTTGTGAAGGGGCTGCTTCATGTTGCGTCCCGTGGCTTTGGTAGAGATCGTTGCTCAGCGCTAGAGCTTCGTGTAGCCCTGGAGCAGTCCCACGGAAACTAGCCAGATTGTATAGATGAGCATTCCTGCATTGGCGGTATCTTCATATTAGTCTTGCATATTTGTTTGCGGAGCAAACAAATAGGAATTGCGTAGAAATTCCTGGGGTTTGGCGAGCGGTAGCGAGCAGGGGGCTTTGCCAAGGCCACCTAGAAGAACAGGCCAGGACAGCTGTCGAATTTTGCCGAGTCACGTGACCAAAGATCCCTCCTTTGGTCACGTGACACTGTAGAACTTTGCCGAGTCAGGTGACCAAAGGAGGGATCATTTGGTCACGTGACTCGGCAAAGTTCGACAGCTGTCCTGGCCTGTTCTTCTAGGTGGCCTTGGCTTTGCCCCCTAGTGTATGAATAAAAATGCATTGAGTATTAGGCATTTTTTTTTTGCACCACTGTAATTGGATTTTTATCTGTAGTGTTTGTATGTTCTAAGTAAATAAATAAATCATAAAAAGTCCGCAAAATATCGCTTTTATTTTTAAAGCATACATGGTACTAGTTATTCATTTTTCGATAAATAATAACTGAATTTTCGAAAGAAGATAAAGGAAAATGGGAAATTGAGGTGTCTAAAAGATATTTATTTTAAAAACAATTACCTCTCTATTTTTCATTCAAATTTAGAAAACGATAAAGCCTAATTATTAAATCTACGAAAGAAGATTAATGAAAATAGTTAATTTTGGCGTTTAAAAGTTTGAATTAAAACCTTAAAGGCCCTGTTTGGTGAATTTTTTTCGGAGGTGAATAAATAGTCTGTTGAGCACAAATGTTGCGTGGAAGCTCCATGAGTGACAGATTCTGTGACAAACCCACTTTCTTGTTGTTGTTTTTAGCCCAGAGCGACTGCGAGAACGCGAATAAGATCCCGGCCATCAAGGAAATGATCCCGAAGTGCAAGGACAACGGCGACTACGACGAGCCTCGGTGCTACGAGAACTCGAAATTTTGCGCGTGCTACAATAAGAAGGGGCACCGCTTATCGCCCATCTCCACCATGATCAAGACGTGCCACTGCTACGTCGAGAGGCAGCAGAAGTTCGACAACGGTCAGACCCACATTCAGTTGTTATTGTGTCGATAAAAAGCTGTTAATATAGGGCCAAGGGGCCGGTTGGGCCTAGTGGCTTTGATTAAAACCCATTACGCTAACTTTCTGGTAACTGCACTGTGTGCGGGCTCGATTCCCGCCTTCGCCAAGGGGTGTACTTTCTCTCTCTGTGTGTCAGTAAAAATTCTGTGTGTGTCTGTCTTACTCAGAGACATAACATAGAGTGGACTGCGCATTCATAGTAAAGCAGCTTAGGGATGGAAAACCAAAACCGGTTTTCAAAAAACCGGTGGTCCCGGTTTTGATTGAAAACCGGTTTTTTTTTGTATGAGGCCCTACAGTACTGATAACCGGTTTTTTAGGGAAAAACCGTTTGAAAATGGAAAACCGGTTTTTTCTAAAAAAAACCGCCATCCCTTGCAGATTAGCATTATGTCCTAAATATCATAAATCGCCAAGAGGGGAAAGGTTGCTACATATGGCAACTTAACGCTACCGTTTCGTTACGAACATTCCAAATTGTCGCAAGACCTGAATATCAGCTAGCAAACCGAAGTGGAGACTACCATCAATATCCATTGTCACGTGGGTTTCTACCAATCACGGCAGCTTGAATTTTTTTTAATGTTTTTGCAGACGATTTTTTGAGCATTGTTGGAATTTTTCTCTTTTGGCTTAAATAATAAATATTTAATTACATTCTTTTAATCTCTGAGCATGTTAACAATCGTGAATGTTGTACTCTTAATTCAGTAACGTTTTGTGCAAGATGCCAAATGCTTGTGAATTCCTAATTGTAAAGAGGGGTATAAAAAATGATTAGTCACACTTTCACGGGTAAAATTTATTTAGTTCTGCATACTTTTAGTAATTGTGTGTTCGTAATAAACTATAATTTCTATCGAGGGAATTTATTCTAAAAGCTCTTTTATACTGAAGAATCATATTCATGATTAAATCAACGTTGTTAGAACTCTAATTATAATAAATATTTTGGGCCAAGTCAATTAAATTAATGGTCTGAACATTGACAGCTTATAAGTAGAATATTTTTTTTACAATTTGGTCAAAACGAAACCTGTTTTTGCAATCGTAGTTTTTGAGTTTTTTATATTTAAAAAGTAGAGCATTTGTTGAATTTGGAATATGTTGATGTGTTTTAGAAAGTTGATTTATTCCATATGAAATAAAGGAAGAAGCAATATTTCAAAAAAAAAAATATACTTGATTTTTTTTTAAAAATCGGACCGTTAGAACGAAAGTTATAGAGACGGCAGAAAATATTCACCATGTCAATACCAACTTATATTACAGCAACACTCTACATAAACCTACTAATGTTCTTTTAAATTAATTTTTAATAAAGAGTCCACATTCAATTGTTCAAGTAATCTTAAATAGATGCACAAAATCAAAGAAATAATCTTAAGAGGATCTTAAAATACTAGCGATTCATCCTTGCTCCTTTCCAAGCTTCTTTATCATAACATTAGATTGTCGGCCTCTGTGTTCAGGTCGTTGTGGAAAAACTCGCCAAATGGTAAACTCGCCATAGATGCGAGCCAAACGCGACACAGTCATGTGACTGTGTAAGTTAGATGTTTAGGACACTTTAGGTTTGCCAATGCGCAGTCCACTCTATGTTATGTCTCTGGTCTTACTTGACGAGGGTTCATCAGCGAAAACCCGGATCAAGCACAAAAACCGGGAAATATATTCACCAACCTATCTACCTACCTATAGGGCCAAAACCGATGATGATGAGAGTGACCAGGTTGTGGGCCTTGAGACTAAAGAGTACGCCTATGACGAGGACAGAGGAGCCCATTCGGTCAAGATGTTTTCCTTGCATGCGAAAGGTCCCAGGTTCGAGTCCGGACATCGCCAAAATAATTACCGACCAATAAACGGTCCGTGCAGCCAAAAATGTCCGACGAATAATGCCTCGTGTAGAAAGGATGCACATGCAAGTATGCTTCGAAGTCCCATCTCTGCTTACGATGTCGCCCTTAACGGTTGCGTTGGGTACCTTCGCAGGTGTCGGCTCGGGGTTCCAAATGACCATCGCCAATAGTCCTCGCATAGCTCTAATGCAACGCAAATTCAAAGTAAACTAATTATCATTCAATCTGGCTGTATCTGATATAAGGCCGACAACTGAAATCCCTACAAGGCAAAACTTGACAGTCTAAAGCAAAACAAGATACTAACCCGGCAGCAAAAAAATAAAATAATCAAAAATTAGTTATTAAATTGCCCGTAACTAAGCATCACGGCATTAATTTATTGTATTGTTGGAAATTTTGAACAATTGGGTTTTGAACCAATCGCAATTTTTCCCTGTAGAGATCATTTCCTGTTGGGTTATGTTCGGAACAGAGTCTAGCTGCTTGCACATGTAAAACTTGGGCTTCCTAAGGGTAAAAACATAGTGGAGCGGCGAGTCAAGAGCCAAGCGGCGAGTCAGACGGCGCGTTTTTTATTCAAGATGCCAGCGTCGCTTCACATGCACATAGTAGAGCGTCGGGAATCGCTGTGAAGAGAGCTTCATGTCATGAATCTAGTCAACAAGATGCTCTCTTTTTTACATTAATTAAAGTTTTCTTGATAGAAAACTTGTTTCCTGTCCTACCTAAATGCTAACAATATTATACAGTACAAAAAAAACGTATCTGTGCAATTATTTTCTACTATCCTACTTCCTTAAATAGTTTGTCCAATGTATACCGATTGTGATGGTCATTCAGCTGTTGATTCGCGATTCCGTATCGACAGAATGAGCAACTTCACGTTCATTTTGTGCAATTAAAAACTTTCACCTTAAAATCAAGAAAAATTCACAAACAGACAGTACCACCTGCACTAGAAGCCCCAAGTCGACTGGAGCAGCGCTTCAAAGAAATCGTTGGTGATTTTAAGAGCGACGAGTCAAGATTCATGTCGATGCATGAAGCGCTGCTTGCCGCCCCACTATGTGCGCGTCAACTTGAATGTGTGGAAGATTTAAAAACGCGCCGCTTGACTCACCGCTTGACTCTTGACTCGCCGCTCCACTATGTTTTTACCCTAAACCATAGTGGAGCGGCGAGTCAAGAGTCAAGCGGCGAGTCAGGCGGCGCGTTTTTAAATCTTCCGTACATTCAAGTTGACGCGCACATAGTGGGGCGGCAAGCAGCGCTGCATGCATCGACATGAATCTTGACTCGCCGCTCGCAAAATCACCAACGATTTCTTTGAAGCGCTGCTCCAGTCGACTTGGAGCTTCCAGTGCAGGTGGTAACTGTCTGTTTGTGAATTTTTCTGGATTTTAAGGTGAAAGTATTTAATTGCACAAAATGAACGTGGAGTTGCTCATTCTGTCGATACGGAATCGTGAACCTTTATGGAATCAACAGCTGAATGACCATCACAATCGGTATACATTGGACAAACTATGGAAGGAAGTAGGAGAAGAAAATAATTGTACAGGTACGTTTTATTATACTATATAATATTGTTAGCTTTTAGGTAGGGCAAGAAACAAGTTTTCTATCAAGTTAACTTTAGTTAAGGGATCATAGGAGTCTTAAAAATGTGCAAAGAAGGTACTACAAAGCATATTTGATCTTTCATGTAATTTTTTAACTACTCAATATATGAGTATAATTTTTTTAAATGTAATTCTACAAGATTTATTTATTATAAAACAAATTTTAAAATTTATGAAACTTCAGCCAAAACTAAAATAAATGATATTAAACATAAAGCTATTTGAACACATTGTGATTAGGCTTGCGCGGCAAATTTTGAGGTCAAAATTGAAAAAATGACCAAGAAAATGACTTTATATTGTACAAATATGTACAAACTAGGACTTATACCTAAATTCTCAGCTCAATTTTAATTAAAAATTATTTAAGAACTTTTTTTCTAAAAAAAATAATAAAATTTTTTAAGTTTTGATTTTAAATTTTTTTTTTAATAATTTATAATTAAAATTGAGATGAGAATTTAGGTATAAGTCTTGGTTTGTACATATTTTTACAATATAAAGTCATTTTCTGGTTAATTTTTTCAATTTTGACCCAAAAATTTGCCGCGCAAGCCTAATCCCAATGTGTTCACATAGCTTTATGTTTATTATCATTTATTTTAGTTTTGGCTGAAGTTTCATAAATTTTAAAATGTGTTTTACATTAAATAAATCTTGTAGAATTACATATAAAAAAATTATACATATATATTGAGTATTTAAAAAATTACATGAAAGATCAAACTATGCTTTGTAGTTACCTTCTTTGCACATTTTTAAGACTCCTAAGACCCCTTAAGTCAAAAAGAGGCTGAAAAACCTTTAGAAAAGGTAGTTTTTCACAGTCATCCAATGGTTTTATTTTTAAGTGTTGTGTTAAGAGGAAAGTAATACATCTAAATATTTATTATTTATATACAACAAATAAAATAAATTATTAAGATTTGTGAAGGTAATTTTACAAAAGAAAAAAATGTTTAGATTTGTTTTATAGGTTTTCCAAAAACTTGTTTATGTTATTTTACACAAAAAGATGTTTTGTTTGTCGGACGAATCAGCTTTTTTCTTAGTCTCTCAATAAATGAATCATATTTTCATTAAAATATCGTGTGAATGTATCCCGCACCAAAAGAGCATCACTTGATTGGCGTCCTCTTCGACGTCGTCCTCTTGGTACTTCAATGTTCTTGGGTTCAACCGTTTTAACCTCTGTTAAATGCCTCTCAAATCCCTCCTTATCTATGATAGTGTTTTGAAGAACGCACATACATTTTACTATTATGTCTACAGTTTTATGATCAGTTTCAATATTCTTAGACAAAAGTCTCCATTTAGAGAACAGGATTCCAAAGTACACTCTATACTTTTTCGTGCCCTTGAGTGCCTTTTATTGAAGACCATCTTTTCGTCATTGAGATTCTCAACATTGTGTGGCGTCAAAACACGCACAGATAAGGGGAATGCTTCATCTGCGAGAAATACCAATGGCGTCGTAAAATTAGTTCCAGGCAAGCAAGCATCACTCGGAACATCAATTTCTTTGTTTTTTATCAAGTGGTAAAAGTCACAAGAAGCAAAAGTAGCTCCATCACTTTGCTTACCAAACCCACCAACATCTATTACAAGAAATCTATATTTTGCATCACAAACTCCTAGCAAAACAATGGAATAGAATTTTTTGTAGTTGTAAAACATCGTGCCTGAATGTGGTGGGCACGAAATTCTTACGTGCTTTCCATCGATGCATCCCATGCAATTTGGAAAATTCCACAACTGATTGAATTCCTTGCTTGTCTGAGCAAAGATTTCTTTTGAAGGATGTGGCATATGTAAGGGCTGCAAAACAATCCATAGAACATTAACGGTTTCTTTCACTATCCTGCTAACTGTAGATGCTCCAACGCGAAATGAGAATGATAAACTTTTGAATGAAGAACCTGTTGCCAAGTACCTGCAATAAAATAGCATATGTAATTTTCGGTAACATTTAATTTCATGTAAAACATGTATTACGCATATCAGCTTGCAGCTTGATCAGGCATTACATTACAACTTGATGTTTATTATAAATTTGGCCTATAAAGCTGCGTTGCTTAAATTAAAGTGTTAATGTCCATTTTTTAATATATATATTTTTAATAATTAGTGTTTTGTAACAGGCACTGTTCGGTCAATTTACTTTCTCCGTTTTGGGGTCCCCTGAGTCCCAAAAAGTAGTTTTTATAAATATTATCTCTGCATGTTTTTATGTACTTCCTGGTTTAAACCAAATTTTGAATTTTCATGTATCTTTATCCGCTTAAAAAGAATCTGGTATTAGTTTTTCACAATTTTGTATTTTCAGCCGTTGTTTTGAAAATGGTTTGCAAAAAACTAACTTTTTTACTTACTGCACGATTTAAACCAAATCTAAGCTCTACAAACTGATACGTGTAATACCCGCTTAACACCAATACAATGTAATACTTAGTTTCTTTTCTTTCAGTTAAAGAAGCTCAAGGCAAATGGAAATCACTACGCGATTATTACAGGAAGGAAGTCAGGAAAATGCAGAAGGAAAGATCGGGATCCAGCTCTGATTCCGTGTACAAATCTAATTGGCCATACTTCTTGCTGTTAGACTTTATGAGATCTCAATTCAAGACTAGGCCTACATCTGGAAATATCAAGAAAAAATTTGAAAGTAAGGAGGAGCAGACTGAAAACACATTTCTTGAAGAGCCAACTGGTAACGACGAGAGTAATGTGATTGAAGAAAACATAAATGACATAAGTGCAAGTGATCTAAATGAAACACAAAGTAATGAGGAGAGCAATGACGGTGGCAATGCCAGTGTCACATCAGGTCCTGAAGGTCCGTCAAGTTCCAAAGACAAAGCTGCAGCGGAAGGTCTTGTCCACCCAAACAATTTTAATAAGAGGAAGGCACAAAATCAGGAGTTGAAGAAATTGATCCAGATTGAAGAAAGGAAAATGGCAATTTTAGAAGAAAAGCGAGCAAAAAGAGCTGAACAAATGCCAGATGATGACATGCTGTTTTTTCAAAGTCTTTTGCCCCACATAAAACACATCAATGGAGCTGATAAATTATTTTTTCGAAATGAAGTTCAAAATTTAGTACTCAAATATGCGTACAAAAACGACTTGTCTAGTCCGTCTAGTAATAGTGGTTCCACTCGACAATCATTTGTGTCTTCAGACATTTCTCTTCCACCTACCAGAACTGCAACACCTCAGGACAATAACGTTCTAGGTTTAGATGAGTGGTCTCAAGGTTATACCTATTCATATAAGTAAAACTTAAGTGTTTAAAAACAATCTCAATTTTTTGTACAATGTAACACTTGTTATACATATGTTTATTTCAATAAAATCATTAAATATCATTAAAATGTTTAATATTTTTCATTATCTAGACAGCTTCTTACCTCAATGTTATAACCAGCTTCTCCTCAGGTTCAATAGGCTGCTTGACGAAATTGGTGAATTTTGTTACCATTTCAGGTTTTATGATATCTAAAATATACACAAAGGTACTGTACTCCATCCTGGTGTATTGAAAGAACCTGTCGGGGTACTCCTTCAATTGGGGAAATAGGTTATGGTATTCGCCTAATGTATGACGTTCTTGGTTCAATGGATGAACAGCACAACTTCTAACACCTTTACTAAGACATAACACTTTAAGATCACTATTTTCCAATAAGTAATCATCTTCACTATCAGAGAGCATCTTTCTGACTAGATTCATGGCATGAAGCTCTCTTCGCAGCAGCTCCCGCCGTCGCCGCACAGTGGGGCAAAACTCGCAAAAGATGGCCAAAAGTATTTAACGGATTTTAAACGAACTATAAACTATTAGATTATGTTTTATGAAGTATTTTAAGAACAAAATTGAGTCAAAGTAAATAAAATATATATTCATTAATAAAAATTCTGCTTACATAGTTTTGCATAAATTACGACATTTTATTTAAAAAAAGTTTTTAAAAACTAATTAGGATTAAATAAATGTATATTCATTAATTTATGCCTATTTAAAAGAAATATGAAGTTTTTAAACTCTTCTTGAGTACATAACTGTTTTTTAATAACTCCTTATGACTTTAGCAATATTTTAGAATTTGCTTACTTTCAATCACTTTCACATTCGGAGTCATCATCAGAAGAGGTGCTTGCAGATTTTTTACTGGACCTTCTAACATTTCCAAAGTATCTTTCGAAAAATGTCTGAGTTTTCTTTTAGGCTCTTTTCTTAAAGTTCGAAATGAAAGGGTCAGAAGAAATTAGCAAATAATAAAATATGTCTTCGTTGGTTTTTGCTCTTGAGCACTTGCGCGTAAAACTTCTTCTGCATATTTTAAATTGTTAGTTATGGGCTTCTTGTGCCTCTTCACTCAACTGTCCTATGAGCATTAAAAAATTCGAAATTACTTCTGATCCATGGATTAGAGTCTTGTAGACAGTTCTGGCATTGGATACCATGGATACAAGTTAACATAGCGTTCAGCAGTTACAAGGCAAAATTTACTGAATTTATCTTTATTGATACTAAAGCCACTTGCCAGTGTTTGCATAATAATTCCAAACCGTTTAATTAGTACTTCATCGATTCCAGTAATTCCAGCAGAAACACTGTAGTGTTCGAAGAATCGTCTGGCAACTTCATTCGAAATGATAACAACTCTTTGTTGTTTTAGGTGGTGCGGTGAATCTGGAAAAACCACCTGTCCTTTTTCAAAATCAAAGCAAACCATTTGTAGTGATGGGTTTATTTTGCGGGTGAAATGAATCAGTGTATACATGTTTCTTTTTTTAGTTATTTAATCTTAAAGTTCAAATTTTAATGTATATATTTCAACCAATAAAAATATTAAAAGATTCTTAAAAAGGCCCAAAATATATTAATTTTGTAACACTAATTTTCTTAACACTCCATAAAACCTTACTTTAACGCTTTAAGTATATTTATGTTGGACTTAAAACTACAATTTTACAAATCTATGACTTTCCTAGAATAATAATAAATTCACTTAACTTCTCAAATAAAAAGTCACTTTCGAGTTTTGTCCATAGGGCGTCGCACTGTGCTTCGAGTTAACGTGCGCCACACTGAATTGTTTGAGAGCGAGCTCACTACAAATTAACTTTACTTTAAAAAACGCACTTTAGCGCACGAGATTTCACTTGAAACAACTTATATAGGTTCTAAACTTTATCATAAAACGTATTTTAGAGGGGGGAAATGGGGGGATTTTTTGTATTTAACCCAAACGTGTACAGTTAAACTATTGAATTATGACATGGAAATAATGAATTTAATTTCAAATGAAAATATAACAAATAGGATAAATTCTCATAATAACTATAAATAACATACCTTCAGGTGTGTTTTGCATTTTTAATCTTTATTTTTAAAAAAATTCAGAACGCTCAAAATTTTATGTGACTGTCCATAGTCAAAATCGCATTTGAAATGAGCCTCCATTGTTTTTCTACTTTGAGAGCGTTGCACGGTTAAAATAATAATCGAGCAAAGAAAATATTAACGGTTTTCAATCTGTTCAAATATCGTCTGCAGGTGCACCAAATATCAAATGTTTATTCAAAGTTTTATTTTTTGACTTTTGGCCACGTTTTGCTACTTTTGCCCCACTGTGCGCCGCTTGACTCTTGACTCGGCGCTCTACTATGTTTTTACCCTAAGGGTAAAAACATAGTGGAGCGGCGAGTCAAGAGTCGAGCGGTGAGTCAAGCGGCGCGTTTTTAAATCTTCCGTACATTCAAGTTGACGCGCACATAGTGGGGCGGCAAGCAGCGCTTCATGCATCGACATGAATCTTGACTCGCCGCTAGTAAAATCACCAACGATTTCTTTGAAGCGCTGCTCCAGTCGACTTGGGGCTTCCAGTGCAGGTGCTACTGTATGTTTGTGAATTTTTCTTGATTTTGAGGTGAAAGTGTTTAAAAATGAACGTGGAGTTGCTCATTCTGTCGATACGGAATTGAGAATCAACAGCGGAATGACCATCAGTCCATCACAATCGGTACACATTGGACAAACTATTTAAGGAAGTAGGAGTAGGAAATAATTGTACAGATACGTTTTTTTATACTGTATAATATTGTTAGCAATTAGACAGGGCAAGAAACAAGTTTTCTATCAAGCAAACTTTAATTAATGTCAAAAATAGAGCATCTTGCTGACTAGATTCATGACATGAAGCTCTCTTCGCAGCAGTTCCCGCCGCTCTACTATGTGCATGTGAAGCGACGCTAGCATCTTGAATAAAAAACGCGCCGTCTGACTCGCCGCTTGACTCTTGACTCGCCGCTCCACTATGTTTTTACCCTAAAGAATCATAATAAGCCGAGGTCAGACGTGATGGTGAACCACAGCTCCCCCTCATAGACAGCGTATACTGCCGTGAACAAGTATACTTTAGTAACTATCCAAATGACTCAGACGATTTTTGCATGCACTCAATTAAAATAACCTGTAAGAAAACATACGGTAAAAAGACTAATTATTTCAAAGCAAAAATTGTCTAATTCATTGCTGTGGGTACTGGTTAGTTAGTTAGGTTTGAATTATCGTCGCACTGGAGCTACACGAGGGCTATTGGCCACGGGTGTCGTATTTTAGAGCCACAGTCAGGTGACGAGCCAACACCTGAATAGGCACCCAACGCAACCGTAAAGGGCGACATCGTACGCAGCGTTAGGACTTTGAAGGATATTTAACGTGCACTCCCTTACACGGGGTATTTTTCGTCGGACATTTTTTGGCTGCACGGGCCGTTTATAGGTCGGCAGCTATTTTGGCGATGCCCGGACCCGAACCTGGGACCTTCCGCATGCTAAGCGAGTGCTTAACCGACTGGGCTCTCCAGCCCCTGTGGGTACTGGAGAATACCTGGTCCACGGGCAGTATTCACACATGGAGGGTTCAGAATGCAGGATAATCAAGGCCACTTTTTGTCATTTTCAAGTTAGCATCGCAATTGAATGCACTGACTGTGTAGAATTTCAGTGCAATAATAAAAAAAAAACCCAGATCAGATAATATCCGCTAGACAGCAGCAATTAGAAAAATTTTAACAGATAATTTCGTTATAAAGCTGTAACTTTAAACCTCTGTAGCACAAAGATGCTATTTAGGGACTTGGTTCATTTGTATTTTTAGCACTCCGTATGCTTCTGACATCCCTAGGGTACCTTCAATACACTGTGCGCTGTTCAGGGTAACGACAAGGAGCTTAGCAGGTGAGCCATGCTAAAATCGTTATCGCTCAGCCAAACTCGCCAATAAAACAAAACTAGTTATTTTTCCAGTTTTACACATATAAACATTATGTTGTTGCTTAGTTTGGAAGAAATAAGAATGTTTTCAACTTTCAAGTAAGCAATGACTTTGATTTGCGGTTTGTTTACGTTACCCCGCCAACTATTGTTCCGCCAACGCATGCCAAAGACATGCCAAATACCGTCTGTTAGCTTCGACATTAAAAATGGCATTTTCTGGTAGTATAGTGATAAAAAATACTATTTTTAGAAATGTAATAGTCCACATGATGTGTAATTTACAATACAAAGATTAAAAATTAAAGCTTTATACCTTTTTTCCGAGTTTAAACAGCTTTTTTATTCCATAGCAATGACACACGCCGGTATTAAAACATGGATTACAGCTTTACCGTAAAGAATTTTAATCCAAAAAAGAATAAATATTGAAGAATATAGATCATTAAAATCAAAATCAATAACAAATAGTGGTTGCGTTCCTTTGATTATATCGTTTAGATGCGATTTATTAGAGCTTCGCTGAGTCACCGTGTAATGTCTACGGGGGAAAAATAACAGCGCCGTATCTCTGGAGCAGGGCTATGCTCCAGCCAATCAGGTGAGAGCATCATGTCGCAACCCTCATACGCAGATATTCCAGTAACCCTAGACATCCCAGAACCTGTGAAGACTGTGGTACGGCAGTCTTCTTGGTGTATAATGGTCCAGGACCGTGGTATCCATTCGAAGTCGATGAACTTCAAAGAAAACCTGTAGTATACGCAGACTTTTCATGGTAGATTTTTTTTTTTTTTCAAAAGCGAGTTGTTCCACCCCCATAACATCTTATAGAGGTTCTCTTCAGATTTCCGATTACACAAAATAATCCTATTCACAAAATATGAACCGCATTTTCATTAAAAATATTGTTCTCTATCACATAAATACACCCGAAGAATTTTATCTTAATCACTAACCATTTTCTTTTCGTTTTTAAAACCAGGGATTTTTTTTGTTTCAAAAACAAGTGGTTCCAACCCCTAACCGTCTCATACTTCATAGAGGTTCTCTTACATTATTGATTTTATATAAAGTTAATTATTGCATAAAGTAATTGTCTAAAATTTGTTTAAAAAACATACAGGTTTTATTTCTGATACTGGTAAGATGCTTCTTTATGCAAGCCACACCCCTTAAAAAAGGTACTGATTACAATACTGTCTCTGTTGGTAAATAAACATATTCACAAGCTAATTTTATTATCATTTGTTTATATAGTGATTATTGATATAAATTGATTGCTAAAAAAAAGATATATAAACAATATATTATTACTTTTACGATATAAAAAAGGTTTTAATATCATAAAAAGGATGGAACCGCAATCCAAATAGCAATAACTCTGCACTCACGCATGCAATTTGGGGATTAAAGCATGTTGTGAGATGGCTCATTGTAAGTGGCCATGGAAAAAGTACATATGAATCACACAGACAGCTTGTTGGAAACACATCTTCCCTAAAAATTGTGTACTTTATATTTTATTTAAGGGATCATAGGAGTCTTAAAAATGTGCAAAGAAGGTACTACAAAACATAGTTTGATCTTCCATGTAATTTTTTAACTCTACTCAATGTATAAGTATAATTTTCTTATATGTAATTCTATAAGATTTATTTAATATAAAACAAATTTTAAAATACATGAAACTTTAGCCAAAACTAAAATAAATGATATTAAACAAAAAACTATTTGAACACATTAGGATTAGGCCTGCGCGGCAAATTTTGAGATCAAAATTGAAAAAATGACCCAAGAAAATGACTTTATATTGTACAAATATGTACAAACAAAGACTTTTACCTAAATTCGCAGCTCAATTTTAATTAGAAAATATTTTTAAAAAAATTTAAATCAAAATTTTAAAAAATTTATTAATTTTTTTAGAAAAAAGTTCTTTAAATAATTTCTAATTAAAATTGAGCTGAGAATTTAGGAATATTCGTAAATTTTAAAATTTGTTTTATATTAAATAAATCTTATAGAATTACATATAAGAAAATTATACTTTTACATTGAGTAGAGTTAAAAAATTACATGGAAGATCAAACTATGTTTTGTAGTACCTTCTTTGCACATCTTTAAGACTCCTATGATCCCTTAAATAAAATATAAAGTACACAATTTTTAGGGAAGATGTGTTTCCAACAAACTGTCTGTGTGATTCATATGTACTTCCTCCAAACTATTTACTTTCATTGGAAGAACATTTACTAAGGTTTTAATTTTGGCATATAACCCTATGCGGTAATCTATTTTATATGCCTCTATAACGCACACAATAAGCTGGAGTGCAAAAATAATTAACTAGTTAAATTATATATAAAGGGGAAAAAGTTAGAATGTTGATCAGTTTGTATCTTGTGCTACAGTCTACAACCACAGCAATTGACATTTTTTGAGCTTGAATTGTCATGCCTTACAGTAAAAATAGACATTTCGTATCAAAAAATAACTTAGAGAGTTAGGTTTTTTAGCATATCTGATCAATTTGGCGACGTTTTAGGCCATTCATCTTTTTTTTTCGACATCTGAATCTTAGTCTTGTCCAAACCTCCATGAAGAACACCCTTTATACTTATGTGTTTCCGTTTCAGCTAACGAAGGCATCGTAGGCGATTACGTGCCAAGTTGTAACGGAGATGGAACGTACGCCAAAAAGCAGTGCCATGACTCCACTGGATACTGCTGGTGTGCTGACGAAGAGGGTACAAAAATTACGGAAGAAACTAGAGGCGAGTTGGACTGCTGAATTACTTGAACGTAGCACAAATGGAAATTATTTCCAAAGAAACTTGGTTTCACTCAGTATTTTTTTCTGGATTACTTTTGTTGGTTTTAGGAGAATGCTTTGTGTTAACGTTTCTTTGTGTGTGTTTGCGTTAAATAAAAATAATATAATAATGCTCGCTTCTTTTTTCTTCTTGAATTTTTGTGCCGGGTTTTTTATGGTTAATAATTAATCGCCATAATAATACAATGATGTTAAGTGTTTTCCCATGACTACACTAAAGAAAATGGAAGAACATTATTAGGAAACGCGGACAGCCTAACTGTCCAATTTTTTTTAAATATATAGAGAGCCACTACTACTCTTAGAAATATAAATAACTTCGTAAAATATATTTAGAAGCAATCCCACATAAAGCCTGTAATTTTCCTTTTTACAGTGTAACATAATTCTGAAATATAATCTATACCGTATAAGTGTGCATTCGAAATACTATAAAACTTAATATGAAGCAAATATGTTTTCAACAAAAACAATTACTTGAAACGACTTCCACACAAAATTCATGCGCCTGATAAAATACTCAAACACAGCATTAAGATCTATATTAGACTTTTAAACGTTAAAATTAAATATTCTTTCTATGAAAATTCAGTAATTATTCTTTATATTTTGCTAAATTTATTTGTATTTCAAAGAATAAACTCGTAATCTTGTTCTCACTAAAAATAAAGTAAAACATTTGAGATCAACAAACAACATTGAAACTGTCTATCACCTTCAAAACATAAATAAACATATTGATTTTTCAATACCATTTAAAAACAAATACAATGGAAAAACTTGAGGAATGGAAACAAAAGGAATGATTATCATTTAAACATCATTATTTATTTACCCATTAACGATATCGTTAAATTTTTATAGTATGCCACCTTTATAAACTCGGCGTTGCACGGGTGTACCCTCAATAGCCCTACACTAAAACGAACGAGCGATTTTAACTCAGTCTGATTGATTTTCACTCCTCCAGTCTGGAAAATGCACTTCTCCTTTTGGAGTGGATCCTTTGTGTGTTAAACCTCCGACAGGATCACTCCAAGCGAGTGATTTTGACTCAGTCTGAGTAAATATTCACTCCTTTCCAGTGTCAAAAATGTACTTCCCCTACTGGAAGGAATTTCACTCTTTTGCTTTAAGAGTGTAATTAGTAGTTTTTTATGTAAATTTTTATTTTATACTAATTGATCCTCTCTCCACTTGTCTAATCCATCAGGATATTTCCATCAGTCGGTAAAGACCTTCGTCTTGCATCCGGAAAGTCCCAGGCTCAGGTACGGTCATCGCCAAAATAACTGCCGACCTATAAAGAGCTCCTCCCTCCCCCCCGTGCAGCCAAAAGCCGTGTTTTTCAGCGCAAACCACCTTCATAAACGTATTTAAGACATGGGCATTACAAATTTCCAGATCTTGTAAAAGAAAACAAACTTATACACAATTTTGCATCGATTGAACAAAAGTTTAAATCTTTAAGCAAGTGCTTTGGCCTATTAATATATTTTTTGTATAAAATACTAATATTAATAACACTGGACAGCAAAATTTTCAAAAAATTCTGCTACTGAGATTAAAGTACCCAAGTCTGAAAATGTTTGTTAGTTCTAGTTTTTGAGTAACCGTTGTCTTTTCATTACATGGGATACGGCGAAATGAAGAGGCTCGTCAAACGCAAAATAAATTACAGTCAATTTTGTTTACATAAACCCTCGTAATTTTCGCTCATACAGGTTTTATTTTGTGTAAACCAACATAAAGGTGGGAGAAGATGATAAGTTTCAAAGTTTTTGCACCCATATTAGCAGCTTAATGCAGCTCCGTTAAGAAGAATCGTTCTCTCTTCAAGAGGTACAGAAAAAAGAGCAATAAATTCTTTGATTTCACCCATGGTTTTTTTAGAAGTTGTAGCATGTTTAGCAGACACCTGGCTGTTTATCATTAAAATTTAAGTGAAACATTGAAGACTTTGAAACAAGGAGTCCTTTGTCAGGTGGAACCGGGCACTGAGAAATGAATGTTAGGATATTTAACTATTATTTTTTTCTTAGTAACACCTCCTTTAACTGATGAGATGATACAGAAATAACATTCATAACCATGATATTGTTGGTTCCAAAATTTTCTTTCTATCCATAGCATTCCCTTTCCATCGTAGGTTTAGAAAGTAGCAGATCTGCCCCTAGGGGGAAAGGTGAAGTCATTTGTGAACCAGTATCCCATAGTTCGCAAGCTCTAGCACATGGCATGCCATACGCCACCAGATGGCACTATGAGATAATCCGACTAATAAAAAATGAATAATTAATATTAACTAATTAAAAGAAATTTACCCGTTTTGCTAGCATAAGTTTATAGCTGGATATGTATTGATAATTTCTGGCAGACATGAGGTATATATCCATAAAAGAAGCATATTAAAAACGCGGTTTTCATTGCATTAACTCTTCGGCATATCACATTAACTCTAAGCATTTTCTGTGAACCAGTATCCCGTGATGCATTGTAAAAACGGTGAAATGTGGATTCATCACACAATCACGCGGTTTGTATTGCGTTGTACGGGATTGCGCAATAGATGGGCATATCTGCTACTTTATAAATCTATGCTTTCCATCCATAAAACGGCATAATTTTTTATTCCCAGTAAAGGACATTTTCTTTATCCCCATGAAGCTAAAGTAACAATCTTGCTACACAAGTCTAATAACATACTAGAGGGGCACAGCATTTTTTCTGGTCCCCTATATTTTAACCAAAATACAAATGAAACTTTTTCTTAACTTGCGGTGATGCTCCTTTTTTTGTGAACCTGCTCCTTTTTTTGTGATATAACCGAAGTTATTAGGCTATTATTGCATTTACAATGCAATATATAGTCATCGATTTTTCAATAACACTAAATTTTAATATTCTACAGCTTCAAAGCAGCCAAGGACAGAATACAAAGAATTTATAGCTATTTTTTTTGCACTTATTGGGGTGAGAACGATTCTACTTGGTATTAACCAAATTGAACACAACTGTATTCGATTCCATCCTGGGACAACCTTTGGAACACTTGAAAATGAACACCAGGTCCAATAACAACTGGGGTGCTGCGAGCAATAAACTTCTTAACTGATCCACGGTCCGCCTTTTGGACAGGCCACCCGTCTCCACTGAGACGATCCCACCTCGTCGGGATGGCGTCATCCCGAAACCACCTCGCTTAGGATGGCGTCATCCCCCCCCCCCTGTCCCCGTGCCACCTCATGAAAGGAAACTTTAAACAAATTGAACACAACTGTATTCGATTCCATCCTGGGACAACCTTTGGAACACTTGAAAAAGAACACCAGGTACAATAACAAACCTCGGGGTGCTGCGAGCAATAAACTTCTTAAATGATCCACGGTCCGGCTTTTGGACAGGCCACCCGTCTCCACTTAGACGGTCCCACCTCGTCGGGATGGCTTCATCCCCCAGCCCACCTCGCTTAGGATGGCGTCATCCCCCTGTGCCCCTGTGCAACCTCATGAAAAGAAACTTTAAACAAATTGAACACAACTGTATTCGATTCCATCCTGAGACAACCTTTGGCACACTTGAAAAAACCACCAGGTCCAATAACAAACCTCGAGGTGCTGCGAGCAATAAACTTCTTTAAGAAGTTTATTGATCCACGGTCCGCCTTTTGGACAGGCCACCCGTCTCCACTGAGACGGTCCCACCTCCTCGGGATGGCGTCATCCCCCATCCCACCTCGCTTAGGATTTCGTCATCCCCCTGTCCCCCTGTGCAAATTCATGAAAAGAAACTTTAAACAAATTGAACACAACTGTATTCGATTCCATCCTGGGACAACCTTTGGAACACTTGGAAAAGAACACCAGGTCCAATAGCAAACCTCGGGGTCCTGCGAGCAATAAACTTCTTAAATGATCCACGGTCCGCCTTTTGGACAGGCCACCCGTCTCCACTGAGACGGTCCCACCTCGTCGGGATGCCTTCATCCGCCAGCCCACCTCGCTTAGGATGGCGTCATCCCCCTGTCCCCCTGTGCAACCTCATGAAAAGAAACATTAAACAAATTGAACACAACTGTATTCGATTCCATCCTGGGACAACCTTTGGAACACTTGGAAAAGAACACCAGGTCCAATAACAAACCTCGGGGTCCTGCGAGCAATAAACTTCTTAAATGATCCACGGTCCGCCTTTTGGACAGGCCACCCGTCTCCACTGAGACGGTCCCACCTCGTCGGGATGCCTTCATCCGCCAGCCCACCTCGCTTAGGATGGCGTCATCCCCCTGTCCCCCTGTGCAACCTCATGAAAAGAAACACTAAACAAATTGAGCACAACTGTATTCGATTCCATCCTGGGACAACCTTTGGAACACTTGGAAAAGAACACCAGGTCCAATAACAAACCTCGGGGTCCTGCGAGCAATAAACTTCTTAAATGATCCACGGTCCGCCTTTTGGTCCGCCTTGGAACACAACTGTATTCGATTCCATCCTGGGACAACCTTTGGAACACTTGGAAAAGAACACCAGGTCCAATAACAAACCTCGGGGTCCTGCGAGCAATAAACTTCTTAAATGATCCACGGTCCGCCTTTTGGACAGGCCACCCGTCTCCACTGAGACGGTCCCACCTCGTCGGGATGCCTTCTTCCGCCAGCCCACCTCGCTTAGGATGGCGTCATCCCCCTGTCCCCCTGTGCAACCTCATGAAAAGAAACATTAAACAAATTGAACACAACTGTATTCGATTCCATCCTGGGACAACCTTTGGAACACTTGGAAAAGAACACCAGGTCCAATAACAAACCTCGGGGTCCTGCGAGCAATAAACTTCTTAAATGATCCACGGTCCGCCTTTTGGACAGGCCACCCGTCTCCACTGAGACGGTCCCACCTCGTCGGGATGCCTTCATCCGCCAGCCCACCTCGCTTAGGATGGCGTCATCCCCCTGTCCCCCTGTGCAACCTCATGAAAAGAAACACTAAACAAATTGAGCACAACTGTATTCGATTCCATCCTGGGACAACCTTTGGAACACTTGGAAAAGAACACCAGGTCCAATAACAAACCTCGGGGTCCTGCGAGCAATAAACTTCTTAAATGATCCACGGTCCGCCTTTTGGTCCGCCTTGGAACACAACTGTATTCGATTCCATCCTGGGACAACCTTTGGAACACTTGGAAAAGAACACCAGGTCCAATAACAAACCTCGGGGTCCTGCGAGCAATAAACTTCTTTAATGATCTACGGTCCGCCTTTTGGACAGGCCACCCGTCTCCACTGAGACGGTCCCACCTCGTCGGGATGCCTTCATCCGCCAGCCCACCTCGCTTAGGATGGCGTCATACCCCTGTCCCCCTGTGCAACCTCATGAAAAGAAACATTAAACAAATTGAACACAACTGTATTCGATTCCATCCTGGGACAACCTTTGGAACACTTGGAAAAGAACACCAGGTCCAATAACAAACCTCGGGGTCCTGCGAGCAATAAACTTCTTAAATGATCCACGGTCCGCCTTTTGGACAGGCCACCCGTCTCCACTGAGACGGTCCCACCTCGTCGGGATGCCTTCATCCGCCAGCCCACCTCGCTTAGGATGGCGTCATCCCCCTGTCCCCCTGTGCAACCTCATGAAAAGAAACATTAAACAAATTGAACACAACTGTATTCGATTCCATCCTGGGACAACCTTTGGAACACTTGGAAAAGAACACCAGGTCCAATAACAAACCTCGGGGTCCTGCGAGCAATAAACTTCTTAAATGATCCACGGTCCGCCTTTTGGACAGGCCACCCGTCTCCACTGAGACGGTCCCACCTCGTTTGGATGCCTTCATCCGCCAGCCCACCTCGCTTAGGATGGCGTCATCCCCCTGTCCCCCTGTGCAATCTCATGAAAAGAAACTTTAAACAAATTGAACACAACTGTACAGGGTGGTTATAAAATAACGCTCGCTATTCGGAGTTGTCTGTAGCTTGAATGAAAGTGCATCAAAAATTGAGACACTTAATAATCAGCAAGGAGGGAAAAGAATGGAATCATAAAAAATACAGAATCCTAAAAAAGAATCATAAAAAAGAATAATCATAAAGACAAACTCGTCTCTCGACCAGAATCTAAATTACGAGGAGCACCAATTATACATCAGTACACTTTTGAATTCTCACAAAACTACTCTTATAAACCGGGCAATTGCCAAATTAGAAAAAAAACACATTAATGTTAGGCGACCCTTTTGTTCTTATTTTGTAATAACATCTTTAACTATTTTTACATTGCTGATAAACAAAAGTCGTTAAAAAAACTTTGATAATCGCGCCAGTGTGCCAAAAGTATACACTACAGCTGTTTTTTAATTCATTTTTTAAATTAACGTTGCACTTGTGGACTAATGGCGACATAAGAAGACAATCCTTTATTATTTGGAATAGCGGTTAAGTGACATACTAGTCCATTAACTAAATTGGCACTTAAAGCAATCATATACCGATAGTGAACAAAGCGTCAAGAATTTAAACCACAACAGGTTTAAAGTGCTCATTTCCATAAACAATGCGTCATTTAACGACAAAATGTTTTTTTTTTTCCCTGCACGATCCGTTTATAGAATTGTTAAGGTGAACACAGAACACCTGAATGTATCCTCATTGGCAAGACGCCTGAATCACCGCGCTAAACATTCACCATAGCTGTTCTATGAAAAAAAAATAGTAACGTTAAACTTTAAAATATAATGACAACATACCCTTAAACTTTGGATCCTTTTTCATAATCAGAGCTTGTTTATGCCACAATAGCACAATATTGGAATATAGTGATTTTTGAAGACTATCTTTAAAAAGCAGCTTAGTACGTGAGGTTTCTGGAAGAAATGAATAAAATCAATCATTTTCATTGTTAGCAAGTATTGTAAACAAAGAAGTTTGTAACAACAATGCGTGTCTTTAATTTTCAATGCTGCTTTGATCCGCTATTGTTACAATTTGTATAATATTAGTTATTTATGCCACAAGTGTGAAAATTAATACTTTTTAAAACGAGTTTATTTTAATCTCTGAGCTTTTTTGTTTTTATGAAATAGAAATTTAACTTGAAATGTAGGCATCCTATTAAGTTAGTGAAATAAAGTAATTTTTTTCACTGATTTTGGGCGAAAAAAGTACCTTTTTAAACCGTTTCAAAAATTCTAACTTTTTGCTCGCGTCTGATATTAAAATTAAAATATAAAAGTCGTATTTTTTCAAGCAATTATAAAAAATATATTATATTATGAAATACAAAATAAATCAATTTTGAATACTTTTTAGTAATTCTATGTTTAGAATTATAAACTTAAAATTGGCCGTAATTAAAACTTAAAATTGGCCGAATGATTAAAAAATCTCGAGTTTAACAATTTTAAAACGAAGGTTAATTTTTAATAACCTGTTATTTGTTTGATATAAAATGTAAATAAGAAATGAAATTGCGGAAAAGCGCTATTCGTATATATTAATAAAAAACCAGTTTTGAAAAAATGGCGTCCTCCCCCCGTCCCCCTGTGCAACCTCATGAAAAGAAACTTTAAGGGGTATTACTGCTAATATTTGTGCAAAAATTTTGAAATTTATCATCACCTCCAACCTTTTTGTTAATAACATCGAATAAATCATGTATGAGTAAAAATTCGCAAACAAAATTGACTGCAATTTATTTGGCGTTTGGTGAGCCCATTCACTTCGCAGCACCTATGTAAAGAAAAAAACAACTGTAAATCAAAAGCTAGAGCTAACAAACATATTTTAACACGTCGGATGCTGAGGACGCGCGAGCGCGTCTCGTGGTTCCGATTCATCGATAACAGTACATTCTGATAAAATTCGTAGTACTATTTCGCCAACCGTTCTAAAGAGTTCAAGTTCGTTTGATTACTTGATAAACATGGGGGTCTAGTGGTTACACAAACTAGTAATCCCCAGATGTTACTGATGAATTTCCATACATAAATTTGTAAAGCTTATGCAGCTTTTGTGTTATTTCGAAGTTTATCTTTTTCCTATTGATGACAAATATAATAATACAGTCATAATTCTGTAGGGATGCTAACACGTTGACTGCCAGTCACTTTGAGTTAGATTTATAGTTAATGCCCTCACGTGGAATTAGATTATACACAGATGCCAACTTAATTATTGTAAGAAATATGATTTAAAAATAGTTATAAAAATAAATTGTGATTAAGTATTATTTAAGCTTTTCATTGAAGAATTTTATAATTACGTGCCAGCGCGTGATTGGCCCTGAAAGGTCAAATTTTTCATTGAAACGAGTCTGGTTATTGGCTTCCAAATCAATAATTAGTAACAGATGATTATCTGGTTGGAGAAGTCCAGGAACATTTCCTCGTATTTTTTTTTTTTTTTGACTAGCTGCCGTGTAGCTTCAGTTAGCGACGTTAATTCAACCTAACCTTGTAATTTACGATCACAAACTAAGATTTTTACTTTTTCGAAAATGAAGGAGAGTTAGTTTATTTCCATCGTAACGAACTGGTTTTAAAAACAGTATGTTCTTCTACTTCACATCAGCCTCTATCGATGAACATTTTCCATCGTTATCGCCGCAGCCAAAGTGTTAAGGTGATATTCGTGTTTAGCATGTTGAAATCATTCAGAATCCGGTACTTTCATCTCAGTCGCACTTTCACTGTTGATCAGTGTAAATAATCATAGCATTGATTTATATATGCAATTCATAAATTTTGGTTTGTTAGACGCAATAAACTATGATGCAACATGATTTGTGTGCCCTTTCCAATAATTACCCAGATTTTCAGTGTCCAATCATTACCCCGGGTCACCCACCCTACACCAGTAAAGGTTCGACAAATGACACTTGAAATGCAAGGTTCTACGATACAAGTTACTATTGTGGAAAAGTACTACTAATGTTTTGTGAAGACTAGTCAGAAATCTCAGAAAAATTACGTTGTGTTAAGATGAAATTTCGTAAATGGTTTTAAGCCAATCGGGTACAGGGGGCTAGGGTAGCCACAGATTGAAATTGCAAAAACATTGTATGTATTTTAGGATCCTGTGCAAGCCATATCGTTTAATCCATTTCACATAGCTTGTTATGATAGTAAAATTTGCATTTAGTTTATAGTTATAAATGTATATTTAGTTTTAATTAGTTCAGTTAGGCTGTAGTTTGATGACATCATCGCAATAAGCTTAAATTCACTTGCTATAGTTTGATTAAAACATAATTTTTGCAATGTTGGTGCTTAGAAAAAGAAGAAATTATTAAAAAGTTGTGTGAAAATTAAAATGATTGGTAATTTTTATTAGATTTCACTGTTTTAATAATAACCCTATACACAAGATCTATAGAAATCACCATCATCCACCACCTTGTAGCTAATCTATATAAATATTGTGCAGAACAGAATGAAAAAGTTTATTTTTTTCTTTAACTCTTGCAGAGTAAAATGTAATTTTACCAATGGTACCCGACATATATATCAAGTAGATATTACGAAAATATTACTGGTTAGAAAATTACATAAATGTGGGAGATAGGGTCAAAGTTTTATTTTTATCCAATAATTACTCTGGGTCACCTTACTTTGTTCTTTAAAACAAGTTTAGAAAAATAAGAAATAAAATAAATTGGCGATTGCCAGGTGTATCAAATAACCAGTCGTTATATGTATATGTTTGAATACTTTTTGATTTTCAATAAATAATTTTTCGACAAAATATATTCGAACCAATTTCAAAAAGTGAGATCACAGAGCCCTGTAAATTAGTTACACTTATTAAATGAAAAAAAACATCAAATATCCAGTCAGTACATGTAGAGTAAATGTTCATATACCAACTTTTAATACTTTTATCCAACGTTACTGATTATCATTCCTTAATTTTGAAAAAAAATTATAAAAAAAAGTTTGTGAGTGTCAACATGTGACAACTTAAAACAGATAAGTATACATTTGCAGAACAAATGATTAAAGTTTTTACATAATTCGTCTCAAACATGTGATAGAATATGTATGTATCACCTTGTAAATTGGACGAACCTTTACTTTCTCATAGTGTTTACGCAATCTCGGCAAGAAGAGATTAACGTGTGAAATGGACAAATGCTGTCCATGGTATAAATACAAAAAAGGAGATAAGACATCTTACCATTCTGTCTTCGAGAACATAAGAGGTAAGTGATGTTTAAGAATACAAAATATCCAAAAACACTCGAAATAATTCGAATTTTTGAAAAATATTCTCTCCTCAAAATTTGAAAGTAAAAGGGATCAGATATATTTAAATACATAAATTACACCCATTATGCAGTGTATTTTATGTTATAAGTATAAGTGCAAATGTACCTAAGCATAAAATGTATTTTTTATAGCATCAAACACACATTGTTGCAAGATTGCACCGGAATTCTTTCAAAACTATTTGGAACCCGAATTTGGACCCATTTTGTGGTAAAACCATAGCTTTGATCTACCTCAAAAGGGGTAAATCAACTCTCCAAATTGTGGTGGCAGCTATAAATATCCTTGATTCCGGTGCAATCTTGCACCAAATTTTTAAATGTGTATACCTCTACCGGCAGTTATTGAAAAAAAATATTGTTTATTAAAAACAAAGTCCGTATATATTATCGCTCTTTTGTAATTTTAAATTACATTGAAAATAAATCTAGAATATTTGAGATAAAAAAAATGGAACTATAAATACATAAGCTATTCATACCTTTTATTAAAATCTTATTTTTACAATTCAACTAAAACACTTCATACATTTAAAATGTGTTTGTCTCTTTCTTCTTTTACAACATGTATTATTGCACATGCGCTTGGTTGTCTGTAGAAATATAACACAGCATTTTGTGGAAGGTTCCTCCCATAATTTGAGTTCAGTCACTTACTCCAGATTTAATGGAACATTACTCTCAAAAATCTTAGTAATATTACACATTTTTTCAATGTATGAAAAAACTGGAGGAGGGGTGACCCTACACGGCTTTCAGTCACCACTCAGTAAATCAATACAGATTCAAAAGCAATTAGGGGAGAGTGTTGTACCTTGGGACAATTTTTACATTTTAATTTTTTTCTTAGATAATTATTGTCAAAATAAAAATTTCAAAGCAGCATTTCAACACACCAATATATTCCTCTATAATATATTTTTTTAAATTCTGGCAGCTTGAAATTAAAAAATTGCCACTCATTTAAAGTAGAGAAGATAAACTGTCCCAAGGTACAACATCATGTTGTACCTAGGGGCATGCTTTATAATTCAGTCAATAGTCATACACTTGAGCTAATTTGTGTCAGGAAACAAACTTTATTTCAAAATACATCAGAAAATTTGCTATTTAGAACATTTCATCACACGGAAGGAAAAATATTTATCAGCTGTTGCCAGAATTCTATTTTCAAACTTCAATCTTTATAAAATATATCCAAAACAAAGCTGAGTTGTATTTTACATGCTTTGTGGAATTGGTCTTAAAATAAATAATAAAGATATTTTTATTTATCCAAATTATTAAGAATTTAATCAAATTATTAATACTGTCCCAAGGTACAACACACTACATGGTTTAAATAAAAGCAAGATAGTGGCCAATCCAAATGCATTATCATTATTTTCTCTTAACCAAAATATTTCAAAATCTTCTCTTTTATGAAGAAAATAAAATGCAGTTGACTTTTTGTAAGAGTACTAAGGTAGAAAATTATATTATAATGAGAAAAATATTTACTTTGGGGTAATGAAATATTATTTTTTGTGTCATCATTTCATCGATTCAATGATGCTAGTGTTAAATTTTACTATGATGATGTCTGTTGGTTAAGGCTACTATTAGAAATAAACAATGTATGAATATTGCCAATAGATTCTTAGAAATTATCAGTGTCCCAAGGTACAAGCGTCTCAAGGTAAACAATTTCCCCTACATGACCTATAAGGCACTTTTAATTACTTAAAAAACAAAAAAATTCTATAACAGCTTCTTTTAAAACATGAGAAATTATCTAGAAAACCTAATCATGCCTTCCGACTAGTACTGGTAACTCGTGAGAAAAAAAAATTAACCAAAAAGTCTATATAATATATATACTATAATGCCAAAAAGTTCTATGGCAGCTACCCATAGCGCATATAATTTTCCCGAAACATTTATTATGGCGTCCGAACATTCAACGTTTAGCTTCATAGATATATGTAAAAAAAATAATATTTTTTAATAAATTACAAAAGTGTAATAATTGTCGTGCATTTAAATAAATTTGCTAAAATTTCTATAAAACTTTTGCACATTTCGTGACGAAAAATCATTAAGGTTTGAAAGAAATGTTTTAAATTTTCTGCTTCAGGATAAGTTAATTATTACGTATCTAAAGGTTTTATAACGAAGTTAAAAGTTCTCTTTCAAACATATACTGAGTTGTTATGCTATTAACTAAGTTTTTTTTTTAAATTTTCAGCGGTTCTGAACTCTCAACATGAAGTACGTCCTATTCTTTTTGGTAAGTAGGTTTTTGTTATAATTAGGTTGACAGCAATTACTATACACCCTTATAACGTTTAAAAAAAGTCAAACATTTCATTTCAAAAATTAACTTATTAAGTTTTATAATATGTTGTAGGGTATAAAAAAATTTCCAACCATAATACCGTACCCTGCTTAGAGTTTTAGTAAAAAATTAAGTAACCCAAGTGCATTTCATTCGTAAAGTTTTTTTTTTCTTTCGTTACCTTCCACTGAAGGAACTTACCTACCAAGTAGAAATAAACTAAATTTCCAAGTGGCTTCTAAAAAAGATAAGTCGTTGTATGGTTACATTGTCGTTTTTATATATTTTAAACTTAAAAATCCAATGGATACTACAGCGTCAACCAGTATCCTTTAATTCGGCATACAAATAAATAAAATGTATTGATGACTGTTAATTAAAATACATTTAATCGCTTATTTATTATTATATAATTTTAGGTAGTGGTTGTAGCTGTTGCCTGGGCTAAACGTAAGTAATAAGATTTTTGTTTTTAATTTCACAAAGAAAGTTACCAAAGCCGCCAGCGTAAATAACTTTAAAAGCGAAAGGTATTAGAATCGTTTAATCCGTCCTACCGTCCGTATGTAAATCAACCACTCTCACAGAACGAACCACAAGTTTCACAAACAAGTGGGATAAATCATTTTGAAGCGAAAAATCAGGCTAGGCTACATTGCAAATTTAATTTAAAAGTTTAATTTAGAAGTAGATTTAAAATTAAAAAATAATAATAATTTAAACAGCATTGAAAAAACAAACAATTTCCATTTTTATTCAATATTTTCACTGTTACCATTCCGTCAAACGTTCGAGAAACTTTAGTTTATACAAAAATAAAACTGTTGAAAAAATATTTATGCATGTTATGTAATTCAGTTTGGATCATATTAAAGTTCTTTGGATGGTTCATTATATGTGTATGAAGAAAAATGCATTGAGAATTTTATCATTGCATAAAAAGTACGCAAAATTTTTCTTTCATTTTTTAAGCATAAATTTTACTAATTATTCATTCTTCGATAAATAATACCTAAATTTTCGAAAGTTAGTTAATTCAAAATGGGAAATTGTGGTGACTAAAAGATATTTATTTTAAAAACAATTACATCTTTATTCTTCGAACTTCAAACAAATTTAGAAAACGATAAAGACTAGTAAATTTGCCAAAGAAGATGTATGAAAGAAGTTAATTTTGGCGTTTAAAAGTTTGAACTAAAACTTTCTAAGGGCCTTGTTTTTCGAATATTTTTCAGAGGTGTATAAATAGTCTGTTGAACACAAATGTTCCGTGGAAGCTGTATGCACTCTCAGAAATAACACTTTCATTTTTGACGATTCATGAATCCTTAGGCCTCATTTCGTTAATTTTGAGGATTGTTCGTCAAACTATCACGTGACTTTTGAGTAAAAGCAAATCCTCACTTTTACAATCGTGATTTGACGATTCTGTATCTTGATTTTGAGGAAACTGAATCTCTTTGTTGTAATCACATGCTCAAAAATGACGAAATATTTCTTTAGATTAGACGACATTCAAATATTCATAAATATGACGATTCAAATTTCCTCACTTTGAGGAAACGAGAACTCGGAGCATTTGCCATTAAACGAATCGTCAAAATTAAGGAAAATTTCGTCGTTTTTGAGCATTCATTTTTTCGAGTGAGTGACAGATTCTGTAACAAGCCCACTTTTGTTGTTGTTGTTTTCAGCCCAGAGCGACTGCGAGAAGCACCGCGAGAACGCGAATAAGATCCCGACCATCATGAAGTTGATCCCGAAGTGCAAGGACAACGGCGACTACGACGAGCTCCAGTGCTACGAGAACTCGCCCTTCTGCGTGTGCTACGACAAGAAGGGGCACCCCGCATCGCCCATCTCCCAGAAGATCAAGGAGTGCCACTGCAACCTCGAGAGGAAGAGGAAGATCGACAGCGGTCAGACCCCCCATTCAGTTGTTCTTGTTGTTATCGTGTTTATATAAGGCTGTTACTGTAGGGCCGAACGGCAGGGTGGCGCCTAGTGGGTTTGATCACGGCCTACTCAAATACTAAGGCCAAAGAAGCTCTCCTAAACACGCTCGGGGACGGAATTTTTGACGTCATAGTTCCGAGTGACGTTGTTCCGAAAGCGAAGATAACAGGTCTCGAAACCTGTTCAGAAACACTCGTTCACGGCTGACCACATTTTCCGAACTAGTTTCTCAATCTTCGGCACTCGGAATAGTGACGTCAAAAATTACGTCAAGCTCATGTTTGGGAAAGCTTCTCCGGCCTTGTTATTGAAGTTGGCCCTGGTTTGATCAAAACCCATTAGGCTAACAGTCTCCGAGCTGCACTTTGTGCGGGCTCGATTATCTCCTTCGTCCTGGGTGTACTTTCTCTCTCTGTGTGTCAGTGAAAATTCTATGTGTGTCTGTTTTCCTTCATCAGCGGAAACCCAGAACAAGCACACTAACCGGAAAATATATGCACCAACATTTGAAGAGTACACGGGAAGAACCACTTGATTTTTTAGCAGTCGTACCTTATGTGTCTGCTTGGCAGACATTGGCGAGAGGAAACCGGTTTTTCCTTTAGTTCTTCATTTGCGATACACTTGTATCTACTGATCTCTGGCGTGAATCAGGGTTGCCGCGAAAGATAAACAAAGCGAGTAACCTGTTCCTTTACTCCAGTTTAGGTGATTTTTCGCTATCATCCCCAAAGAGGCTATTAAGAAAAGCCTTCTACGAAGTCCTTCAAGTGGTTATTACCGTGTATACTTCATATCTATCTACCTATAGGGCCAAAACCGTTGATGATGACAGCCACCAGGTCGTGGGTACAAAGACTATAAATTACGCCTATATGGTGAGGACTGAGGAGCCCAGTCGTCAAAACGTTTGCCTTGCATGGTCCCATGTTCGATTCCGGGCATCACCCAAATAACTGCCGAAAAATAAACAGCCCGTGCAGATAAAAATCTCCGACGAATAATAACCCGTGTAGAGGAGGGTGCGCGTTAAGTATGCTCCAAAGTCCCATCGCTGCTTGCGATGTCGCCCTTAGCGGTTATATGTTGGATACATTCTCAGGTGTCGGCTCGTGGTTCTAAATTACGACGACCGTTGCCAACAGCTCTAATGTAACGCTAAGTCTAACTAAACTAATTATTATTCAATCTGGATGTATCTAGGACATAAGGCCGACAACCGAAATCCCTACAAGGCAGAACTTGACAGTCTAAAGCAAAACAAGCCACTAACCCGGCAGCAAAAAAAATCAAAAATTAGTAATTAAATTGCCCGTAACTGAGCATAACGGCAATAATTTATTGATTTGTCGGAATTTTTGAACTTATTGGGTTTTGGCCCAATCGCGATTTTCCCCAGTAGAGATCATGCCCTGGTGGATTATGTCCGGAACAGAGTCCAGCTGCTTGCACATGTAAATCTTGGGCTTCCTAAAGAATCATATTAAGCCGAGGTCAGAGGTGATGGTGAATAACAGCTCTCCCTCATAGACAGCGAATATTGACGTGAACAGATATACTTGAGTAACTATCCAAATGACTCGGACCATTGCTGCATGCACTCAATTACTCTAACCTGTAAGAAAACATACGGTAAAAAACATAATTATATCAAAGCAGAAATGGTCTAATTCACTTGTGGGTGCTGGAGTTTACCTGTCCAAGGCAGTATTCACACATGGAGGGTTCAGAATGCAAGATAATCAAGGCCACTTTTTGTCATGTTCAAGTCAGCATCGCAATTGCATGCCTAACTATGCAGAATTTCAGTGCAGTAATAAAAAAAATCCCTGTTCATATCATATACATTAGACAGCAGCAATTAGAAAAAACAGATGGTTTCGTTTTAAAGCTGTAACTTTAAACCTTTGTAGCACAAAGAAGCTATTTAGGGACTTGGTTCATTTGTATTTTGAGCCCTCCGTATACTTCTGAGACCCTCAAACCCAGTGAAGACTGTGGTACGGCAGTCTTTTTGATGAATATAATGGTCCAAGACCTTGGTATCCATTCGAAGAAGCTAAACTTCACAAAGGAAGCCTGTACTACACACAGTCTTTTCGTGGTAGAGAAGTTTTTTTTTTTTTTTTTTGAAAAACGAGTTGCTCCACCTCCTAACCTTATGTGGTTCTCTTCCGATTTTCGATTAAAATGACGTCTTCAGAAAATATGTAATTACTAATTCACAAAATATGTAACATTATCATTAAAAAAATTATTCTCTATCATATAAATACTCCCGAAGAATTTTATCTTAATCACTAACCATTTTCCAGATATTATTTTTTCAAATTAGGTAGTCGTTTTCAAGATGTCCTGTATTTTTCATGTATCTAAATGATAAAATATAATTGTTCATTTTTCATTGCATGTTTTTAGGTCATGACAACCCCTACTTACCCCAATGCGAAGACGATGGCAGTTGGGCAAAGAAACAGTGCTACAATGGCGGTTGCTGGTGTGTAGATGACAAAGGCAATAACCCAACCAAAAAGATCGTTGCCGATGGCAGCAAACTCGTGTGCGAATAACTTTGTAACCAAGGCTTTCATAACTGCTTCTTAAATAAACATTTAAAATAAATTGCTGTTGTTTCAGAATTTTTTTGTCAGTAGGGTAAGTTAAATCGGGGCTCTCAACTACAAAAGTCAGGCTACATTTTCAGAACTTTAGGTAAACCATAACACATTTTGAAACCTTTCAAAAAAAAAAAAAAAACTTAGGGTATATTTTAATTGTTTTTGTGTATTTTAGAAACCTGGGGACGTCAGTTTTCTTTTTTAACTTAAGCTACAAACGAATTGACAGACAGTCGACATACAAAACGACAGTTAAAGATAATTCCGATTATATTACAGAAAATTTATGGTAGTGAGTTGCCAGAAAATATCTGTATGCTACGGACAAAATCTGTTGAACGTATTTTTCCGTAGCCAAGAAATACAGAAATTAGTGTGTCTAACAGATGTTCTCTGTATTTTTTTGCTTAAAAAACTTGCCATGACCAGGATACAAACCCTCGCCGACGCAGAAATAGTGTCCACTACAACATCGCGGGCACGGAAGTAGTAATTGTATATATCAAATTTAATTTTCATAATCCAAACATTAAAAAAACCTGTTATCAACAGTTGAAATATGTATCAGGGGTAACAGATTTTTCTGCTTACAACGTGAAAATGTGACTTTTGATAAATTGAGAAGAATTTTTATGGTTAATTTCTGTAGATTTAGAAAACCTAAATTTTAAGAGGAAAAATAAAAGAAATATCTTTTTTATTTTTTAAAGTATGCGATAAACTAAAATATTCGTAGTATCATAAAGTCATTAGTTTGTCAACAGCTTAAGTCGCATTTATTCAAACGTGTTGCATTTCTAAATGGACCTTTTTCAGGAGATGTATTTTCCTTCAGCTTTCCTTCCTTCGCCACCTTCGATCGGTTCTCTGATTGGTGCTTTATTTTCACGTGATATTTATTCACCAATCGAGACTCGAGAAGGAATTCAGCATTTATTTTGCTACTCAAGACCTGAAGCATGTCTATTATGAATGACACGTACTGGTAACTCGTGAAAAAATTTTTAACCGAAAATTCTATGTAATATACTGTAAAGCCCAAAAGTTCTATGGTTGCTACCCTTTGCGCATATGTAATTTTACTGAAATGTTTATTCTGACGACCGAAAATTTAACTTTTAGCTTTGTGTATATTTGTATATATATGTAAAAAAAGAACATATTTTAAATACATTACAAAAGTGTAATAACTGTCGTGCATTAAAATAAATTTGCTTTAATTTTTATCGCAGTTTTTATAAAACTTTTCCACATTTAGGACGTAAAATCATTAAGGTTTGAAAGAAATGTTTTAAATTTTCTGCTTTTGGATAAATTAAGGTATAAGTACACCTTTCAAAATTTTTGTTTTTGACATCATTTAAAAAAAACTTAAATTTATACCATAGATGAAGTACTCATAGGCTAACTACACTGCTCAAAACAATTAGGGGAGCCCTTTGCGTACTTAAGTTAACAATTTCAAATCCAACGTTTTATTTCTATTCTAAAAATTCTAAAATTTGTGAAATAGGTCCATTACGCGTTCAGAATGAAATGGTAAAAAAGAGGGGGGGGGGGATCTTAATTTTTTTAACTAAAATTTAAGGGGGAAAATTTGAATCATAAATTTTGAATAAATTATAACAATACTAGCTGTTATACCCGACGTTGCACGGGTAGATGTGAAAAAATAATTCAATAATCAATTTAACTTTTTTTTTCTTTCATTTGAGTTACATAAGATATGAAGATTACCCAGTAATTTTTTCCATTTAATTACCCATCTTGGATATAGTAATGATTAATATTAATTTCAAAAATATCTTTGATAAGAAGCTCAAATTAAAGAGAATACATATTTAAGTAAATAAATAATCAGTAAGAATTAAAAATAAGCCACTCCAGCAAACAGCAAACGATTTGCATTTTTTTTTTATAAGTTTATTTGCTTTTCAATAAGCTTATGTTGCTGATACCGTTCGTTATTAAAGTACAAAATCCCGCTACTTATATTACATTGAAAATTAAAAATTTAAAAAATTGCTATAAAATTAACGAATAATTGATGGGATTTTGTAGCAGATAGCAACGTGTAGATTGAGAAAGACTTTTATTTAACATCATTAGAACAATCAATTTAAGTTATGGAATTAATAATGAAGTTTAGGGCGATTTACTGGACCAACGGTCCCGCCATTAGGGATAGGTTACTAGCGTGGCTCTTCTTACGCTCGTATTCACCAGGCAAGATTAAGCGCAGTTTAGTCTCTGAACCGGTTCTAGTTCGCGATTAGCCTCGAAACGGTATTCACCAGCACTTAATCGTAAACATAATCTCAAATTAAGTGTTCGAGATTAAACCCCCTCTCGTGGTGGTTTAATCTCAAGGAGTTTTGGATTAACCAATAGCGTTCGAGCAGCATTTTAGTAAACAAGAAGAAAATGGCAGATCGCTACGAAGATTTCGAATCTTTGATTTCAATAATTTACAACGCCTAGAAACGGTAGAAAGGAGGGAAAGAAGTTTGAAAACAGAAGTTTTTCGAAAATGTGGAAATGGCCAGCTATTTATCGGCGATTTAGGAGCAGGTCAGCCAGCAATAAGCAGAATCAATAAGATTGAGGCTGATTTTCATCAAATTACCGCAATCGGACCTAGAAATGCAAGAGGTAGGTGATATTTCAATCATTATTATGATAATTATTTTTTTGTTTTATCCTAGTTTATGGTCCAGAGCCTTAAGGGAAAATTCGGCGACATTCAAAAGGGGGATAAATAATTCTACTATAGCTACCAGTTCCACTGTCCTTCGACGATCTTTATGGTTTATCCGTATATTTTATGGTTTTACTACAAGTGATTTTCGCTTCCTTTTGTTATAATAACTTTCGATTCGTATTTTCCTCGATTACGTACCACTCTTCCGCGATGTAGCTAAATTTGGCGACCAACGAAAAAGTCGCTGGGCCATTAACTAGGATTTTACCTTGTTTACAGCCAGTTGAAAAAAATGCTCTAGGCTATAGGCGGTATTCTTGATTTGCCCTTGTGCAGCCAAAACAAACGTATTTTTCCAACCAGCCTTTATTGTTTAAACTAGTAAAGCTTAATACAATAACTTAATAATTCTTCCAGCAAAGTATAAGGTTAGAAATCAAAAAGAAAAAGAGTCTTTCTCGTAACACAACCAGAAACAAAGTTTGGTACTAGCTCATTCAATATTCTGTCAATCGGCTAAGGAAGTTGTCTTTTATTAGTGTTCACAGTTTTGGTGTGAGTCCTGCTTCTGGCATTCCTATTCTGAATCTCTTTAAATCCTTAGGCACTGATGTGATTGCCTCTAGTGTAGCACACAAAAAAGACTACCATTACCAAACATAATTTTACTAATTCATTCATTATACAAGAGCTTAGTTCCAGTAAATGTTGTTAAGATGTAGGAACAAGAAGGGTTTTTTTGTCAACACATCTGATAATTATATTTAACTCAATGTATCTTGATTTTACCCTAGACCCTTACCTCCACCCCTCCCACACACAGTATAAAGTTTACAAGGTATCCTTAAAATACACTTTCCGTTCGTAATCAAAGGTTGTATATCGATTATTAAGTATTAGTGACTATACGACGACTTTTCCAGGTTAGCAACATCCTGAAGTTGTGTAGTTTCTGGATGTTGACGGAGCTATTAATTTTTCAGAATCATTAGGGATCTGTGTTATCTTGATAATTTTATTCCTCTTTGGGGTTTGTTTACATGATTGCCAGAAATGTTTAACGCTTGTTGTTGAAACGTTTAAAATTGGGAAAAGTTTCAACATGGGAATTTATCTTGTTTTACACATCTCTCAATGTTAGAAAGTAAAAAATTAATAGTTATAATTTTATTATATGTATTGCTAATAAATTACACTTTTACCTTCAAATGTTTTTTTTTTTTCTAGGTTAGCCAAAAGTGTGATACAGATAAGAAAATACGCTCTTTGACTTTACAATAACCTGAAAGTGTACACTATTTCGGACAACTCCTACCTGAGAGCCATCTTGCTGATGGATGTGTCGAACAACTACCATGTTCTTGGAGACAGCGACTATTCACTGAGAACATACTTGATGTCATTTTTGAACCCAACAAATGATAGGCAGAGGAGGTAAGGAAAGGAATCGTATTGTTTATATACTCTTGAATCATCACACAAACCTATTTAAAATGAACCTGGGTACATCCCAAAATCATTGATTTCTGAATATGCTTCGATTTCTAACGACAATCATAAAACAGGTTGGGATGCGTGCTACGATAGTGTTGTAACCCTACCTTGGCTTAATATACTGGGTTGCCAGTAATAATTATTTATTGTTAATTGAAAAATCACTAAATTTTGTCAAGTAGTTCTGGCCCACCAAGTAAGATTTTATCTGAAATATTTTGATTTTACTTTTAAAATAACATTTCGTTATTTTCTAAAGTAATTAAAAGAATTAACTAGATTTTGTTAAATCCTCTCTGTTTCTAATTACATATATTTGTAAATAATATTTTTTTTAAAAAACTGATTCTTCTGGAAGATAATTATGGTATATATCATCGGTCAAATGACAAAGCCATGAATGTGCAAAAACACAGATATAGAAACACAAACACTGTCAAGCCCAATGTTTACAAATAATGTCAATTTCAAGAATTGGCACATTCGCAGTTTTGTTGTTTGACTGTTGATATACATGTTTGTGTATAACAATTTTTTTATAATTTTGTTAAAAAATGCTGTATTCAAAACTTAAAAATAACTTTTATCTATCATTTTACTTTAGTTTTCTGCCAAAAAAAAACAAGTTTTTTAATAATTCCTACCCAGGCTTGGTTTTATTTACCAAAAAAGTTTTTTTGCAAACCTGAACTTACTTTTTTTATTATTCACATAATTTATTTTATGTTTAAAAAAATATTAATTTTCAAAACAAAGTTCACTTATAGAAAATCAATTTTTTTCTGGAAGTTTTATGTGAAATATTTCGACCCACTCCTCGAGTTTATATTCTCCCTAAGTTTATAATAAAAATATTGCTCAGAATAGCAAGCCTATATTTCTTAAGATGACCAAAACAATTAATTTCCAAACAATTCAATTTCGTAAACAATTTTATAAAGCATACAGATCTAGCAATAGTTCAATACAGTTGTCGACATTTGTAAATTTTGCTGATAACACTTTTTTTTAAGGTACAATGTATCTCAAAGTTTGGTGAGAAAAGCTGGAAACTACTATGGCAACAACTGTCCTTCACAACATAACCATCAAGTTGGAAGATCTTATTGAAGAAGACCTTATCTGAAGATGATACTTCAGCGATCGACATTCCAAATTCTATTGATGGAACAGCTAACAGAAATTTGATTGTTAACGATTATTTTTAGTGATGAAGGATATTTTATTTATAGGTCCTTAAAAAATCCAGAATAACTAACATTAAAAATTTTATTATTTCAATTTGACTGATTCAATTTTTTTTGTCTATAAAAGAGTTATACATGGTCCAACCAAGTACTTTATTTTAAAAAGTTATATTTTAAGTATTAATTAAGCAAACAAGTTCACAAACTTTTTTCCCTTTAAAAAGATAAAACAATTATAATTTACATACAAAAAATTTTAATACTGCATTTGTTGTTTCCTCATGCTGTGTATACATGCTTTTTAATGTTTTTAACCAAAAAATTTTAAGAATTATTGAAGGTTAAATATTGTGTCATATACATATTTGAAGTGTATAATTATATATAGTCGGTCAAATGACAAAACTACAAATGTGCAAAAGCACAAGGTTGGCGAGCCAAAGGCTGTTGAGCCCACTGTTTTCAATAACCTCCAATCTCTAGAACTGGCACATTTGTAGTTTTTTTCCTTTGACCAACAAAATGAATATTGATATATTTATTTTCAAAATGTTCTAGACCAGGGGTTCCCAACCGGTGGTACGCATACCACTGGTGGTACGCGGGAATATTTCAGGTGGTACGCGTGAGTGATGTGAGCAGCATGATGCTATCAGTAGCTTCTGTACGCATGTGCAGTGAGCACGCAAACAAATAACTCATTATTTTAAACATTAACATAATTTTAAACCTTTAAATCTTTAAATAACTTCTAGATCGGATTCTGCCGAGTTTGTACTATTTTTTTTATTTGCCTGTTATATACACATGGGTAATAAGCAAAACTGTAAATTAATGCAATTTTAATTTTTTCTCTTTTATTATAAGCAAGGTTTAAATAAACAAATATCTAACCGTTATATACGAAGTTTTCTCTGGAATTACTCAAAAAACCTTCGAACATTTCTATTATTATACGTTTATTAAAATATTTAGGTCTGGTGGTACGCCAAAATTTCATATAAATTCAAGTGGTACGCAGTTTTAAAAAGGTTGGGAACCCCTGTTCTAGACAATTCATCACTCTCTCACTTTTCTGGATCAATCTGTGTATTTGTAATTTATTTATAGACTGTGTGTGATTACATTTGAAAAATATTGTAATATGATTGACTTCGATGTCTACCCTTTCTTAGAAGAAATAAAACGTGTTTCACATAATTTATTTTTCAATTTGCAAATTTATAAATATGTAAATTATTAATATTTATTCACAAACTTCTTTTTTTAAAACATACAAACATGTTGGTGGGATTTTCCAACTTAAGTTTCCATTTCTAGTAAATATATATTTTTTATTTTGGTAGCATTCAAAAATATGTATATACATGTGCCAAGATGGGTTAAAAAAGTGATGTCTCGACTAGGTAGAGATGAACAGGTAAAAAAACAAGACTTTAAACAACAAATAGTGTTTTAGGGGTTGAAATTTGGTTTTTTCATGTACTGATGCTTTGCCGAACAATAAAAAACCACATTTCGAGCTGTGTGCTTAAGTGCGCCTAAAAATGGTCATTGTGACACATATAAAGATCCCCCTAGGGTCTAGAACAAGAATACCACAACAGTTTTGGCAACATATATGTCCCCAGGGAGTATTTTGTCCCATTGTGTGTTTTAACACAGGCTATGAATAAAAAACCAAATTTCAGCAGGAAGCTTAAATACTCGCTCAAAATGGGAGTGTGTGGTATCAAAAGAAATATATTGGCCTCTACAAAAAGGAAACACCAAAAGTTTGGGCTTCATATGGTCCAAATTTGTCTTCTCTTCTAACATTGCATCTCCCAAAAGGCGACAGTTTTCACAAAGATACAGGCCTCCATTAAAAAATATGCATATACATGAGCCAAGATGGGTTAAAAAAAAGTTAGGATTTGAGTAGGTGGAGGGAAAAAAAACAGTACTTTCAAACCATAATTAGTTTCAAGGGGGGTGGAATAGGTTTTTCATGTTAAATCTTGCACATAACTTAAATAGTAAGCTGCCTATTCACCTAACAGTTAAAAATATTTATTATGCCTTGGACAACTTTTGAAACTTTTTTTTAATAAATATCGATGACTTGAATCTCTATTATCTATTTTCACTTTAATTTGAAGTATATTAAGCATATCTGTATGCCAGCTGATTGCCAATTATGTTCCACCTTATTTTTTCGGTGTTTTTTTTTTCATGTTCGCCTGTACGGGATTTTTTATATTATTGTTATTTTGTTTCTTTCCTTTAATTAACACAATACTATTGAAAATAATAAGGAGAGCTTGACTACCAGTTTATCCTGCTGGGATGGCAAATATTAAGTTTTGGACGGGAAAAACCCAACCCTATGAGTGTGCCTTGCCTTAGTTACAGAATGCTGAATAGGATTATTTTTCAATCCTGTTAATTTGTTGGATAAAACTTTTATTCTTGTCCCTTCGATCATTTCATACATCTTTAGTATCTAAGATCTGATTTTCAAAATTCTATTCACATTCGGCTTAAGTAAACAAACATGTTTATTTCACTTCGTTTCTTTTACGCTACAAAAGGCTCGAAAATAGCACAAAATAATTTTCAGCCAATGAGAGACGACTTCCGGAAGTTCATCTCTGGACAACTTGATCGGGAACTGGTGAATACGAGTTTAGGATAAAAGTCGGATCAAGAAGTTGCACTACCAAATGTGGATTAAGTTGTTCGGGATTAGTCTTGTGACTGGTGAATACGACCGTTAGAGAGCAGGATTCAAAAAGATAAGACTGTTCGCTTCGAACGAAGCACAGTTCAGTTTGGCGGAGGGATACTTAGGAGAGTTCACTTCACAGTCAGGGGACAGGCAAGTTATTGGTGATACTCCATCAAACCCCCGCTCAACGATGAGTTGCCTGTCTGTTTATGTAAGTCCCATGAGTTGACAACAATACTTATGCTTGGGTGCACACAATGATTTGGTCAAAACATCAGCTGGCATGTCGTTGGTACTTAAGTAAACAACATTTATATCACCCTTTTCGTAAATTTCGCGCACAAAGTGATGACGGACGTCAATATGCTTTGTTCGTGCATGAAACACTGGGTTCCGCACTAGCTTTTGTGCAGACTGATTATCACTGAACACTATTGTCGGATCACAAACACATGAAGGGGATAATTCACTAAAAAATCTTCTTAGATGGACCACTTCTTTCGATGTTTCTGACAGTGAAATGTATTCAGCTTCAGTTGTTGACAAGGCCACTGTTCGCTGCTTTCTTGCTTCCCATGTAATGGCACCACCAGCGTACTTGCAGATGAATCCGGTGAAACTTCTTCTATCGGAAGTGCAGGAAGCAAAATTTGCGTCAGCATATGCCCAGTGAGGGGTTCACCCGTCTTCTTGAATTCGATGCCTTGATCCCTGGTGAGTTTCAGGTATCTGAGGATTCTCTTCGCTGCTTGCCAATGGAGCTTTCCAGGATTGTTGTTGAATTGGCTGAGGAAGTTGACACTGTGGGTGATGTCGGGTCTGGTAGCTACTGAGAGGTACATCAGTGATCCGATCATTGACTGGTAAGAGATGTCTTTCATCTCAGATCTTTCAGCGTCGGTCTTTGGGCTCATGTCAGCTGTTAATCTTTGATTTGGGTCCAATGGTGTTGACACTGTCTTCGCATCTTCCATGTTGAACTTTCTAAGCAGGTCATCAATGTATTTTGTCTGCGTCATCTTTAATTTTCCTTGGTCTTGTGAAAATTCAATTCCTAGGCAATAATGTAGACGTCCCAAATCTTTCATTTTAAATGATGATGCTAGTTTATCGCGAATGGAAAAGTAGCTGTTTTCTGAATCTGTGAAACACAACAAATCATCTACGAAAACACACACAATGATTTCTTGAGTGGCAGTATTTAATTTATAAATGCAAGGGTCTGATTGAAGAGCACCAAAACCAAGCGAGTTAAGCTTTTCATGTAATTTCTTGTACCACTGTCGACCTGATTGCTTTATTAGACCATAAAGCGATCTATTCAACAGGCAAACTTTATTTGGTTCTTCAAAACCTTCAGGTAGCTCCATGTAAACGGTTTCATCAATGTCGCCGTTGATATATGCTGTTACAAAATCCAGTTGATATGCTTTCAGATCTTTTTCGACAGCATAGGAGATCACAGCGCGAATTGAAGATAGTCGAGAGACCGGAGAAAAACTGTCTTCATAATCACCTGGCTTTTGATAACAGCCCTTGGCGACAAGTCGGGCCTTCAACTTGTCCACCGTGCCATCTTGTTTAAACTTTGTCTTCAATACCCATTTGGATAGGATTATTTTTTCATTCTTTGGTCTTTCTACGAGCTTCCAAGCTTCTTGTTGTTGAAGTGAGTGATATTCTTCCTCCATGGCTGCGATCCAGTCATCCTTTTGTTTACTTTGTACGGCTTCGGCGTAGTGATGGGTCGGTCCGGAATGAACGGGTCCGAAGGAACGGGTCCTCAAATGGAACGACTCGGTCCGGTCCACTGTTTCAAAAGGAACGGGTCCATCGTTCCAACTGCATAATTTAGAAATTTTTGCCAACTTTTTTTCTTTAAATTTCAAAAAATGTAGAATTTACAAGCATTATGAAACTTGGAACTGAAATTGGATTGAAAAACTCTATCTCGCCACTTTAATATATATAAATACACTTAGGTTTTGAGAGTCTGTCCGATTTTTAAATAATAATATTTGACTGAACAGAACATTGAGTCACAATCTTCTTATTCCAGTCTTGTTTCACAAAAATAGCAATACCTTTTCGGTCCGGAACGGATAACCGGACCGGTTCGTTCCAAAATCCGTAAATGTCGGTCTAACTGTCATATATTAATATCTATCTTTTAGGCCCGGAATCCGGACCAAATCGTTCCAGAATTGGGGAATTCGGTCCGGCTATTATATGTATATTACTTTTGACTGCCCTGTACATTGGATCCCGATATTCTCGCTTCAGTACATAATATGTATTTTTCAAAAACTCTTTTTGTCCGAAAGGGCGATGATCGGACCGATTCGTTCAAAAATCTGTGAACGTCGGTCCGACTGCTAAATTATTTTATATTTTCGGTGCAGTTTTACTGTGTTTTAAATAGTAGTACCAATCGGTCCGGAACGGATGACCAGACCGGTTCGTTCCAAAATTCGAAACTATCGGTCCGACTGCTAAATTATTTTATATTCTCGGTGCACTTTTACTGTATTTTAAATAAGTATTACTATTCGGTCCGGATCGGATGACCGGACCGGTTCGTTCCAAAATCCGAAACTGTCGGTCCGACTCCTAAATTATTTTATATTTTCTGTGCAGTTTTACTGTACTTTAAATAAGTATTACTATTCGGTGCGGATCGGATGACCGGACCGGTTCGTTCCAAAATCCGAAACTGTCGGTCCGACTCCTAAATTATTTTATATTTTCGGTGCAGCTTTACTGTATTTTAAATAAGTATTACTATTCGGTCCGGATCAGATGACCGGACCGGTTGTTCCAAAATCCAAAACTATCGGCCCGACTGCTAAATTATTTTATATTTACGGTGCAGTTTTACTGTATTTTAAATAAGTTATTACTATTACCATTCGGTCCGGAACGGATGACCGGACCGGTTCGTTCCAAAATCCGAAACTATCGGCCCGACTGCTACATTATTTTATATTTTCGGTGCCCTTTTACTTTACTTTCAATAGTAGTACTCATTTGGTCCGGAACGGTTTGTTCCAAAATCCGTGAATGTCGGTCCGACTGCTAAATTATTTTATATTTTCGGTGCACTTTTACTGTGTTTTAAATAGTAGTACCAATCGGTCCGGAACGTATGACCGGACCGGTTCGTTCCAAACTCCGAAGCTATCGGTCCAACTCCTAAATTATTTATATGTTTTCGGTGCAGTTTTACTGTATTTTAAAAAGTAGTACGGTACCATTCGGCCCGGAACGGATGACTGGACCGGTTCGTTCCAAAATCCGAAACTGTCGGTCCGATTGCTGAATTTATGTTTTACTTTTGACTTTATTGAACTTTGTATCCGATCTTCTCGTTCCAGCATAATAATCTATATTTTCATGCAGTTTTATTTTACTTTCGACAGTAGAACCCCTTCGGTCCAGAACGGAGGACCGGACCGGTTCGTTCCAAAATCCGAACATGTCGGTCAGACTGTCATATACCGATATCTTTTCGGTCCGGAAGCTGGAAGATATCATTCATAAATCAGGTAATGTCTGTCCGACTATTAAATGTATATTACTTTTGACTAGGCTACATACATTTTTTTCCGATCATCTCGTTCCAGCATATAATGTATATTTTCCGTGCGCTTTTACTGTATTTTAAATAGTAGTATCCATTCGGTCCGGAATAGATGACCGGACCGGTTTGTTCCAAAATCCGAGACTGTCGGTCCGACTGCTGAATTTATGTTTTACTTTTTACTTGATTGAACTTTGTTTCCGATCTTCTCGTTGCAGCACAATATTTAATATTTTCGATGCTTTTTCAATATATTTTAAATAGTAGTATCCTTTTGGTCTGAAACGAGTGACCGGACCGACTGGTTCCAAATCCGTGAATTTTGATCAGATTGTCATAGTAATGTCTTTTCGTGCTGGAAAATTTAATCAAAAATCAGGAAATGTCGGTCCGACTATTAAATGTGGAGGCTGGAGCCCAGTCGGTAAGGCGCATGCCTAACTAGCGAAAGTTCCCAGGATCGGATCCGGGTGTTTCAAAAATAACTGCCAGCCCATTAAAGGTCTGAAAAGCCAAGCAGTTTGACGAATAACACCCAATAGTTGCTCCAAAGTTCCCGTGAGTCCCAAAGTACGATGTCGCTCGTAAAAGTTGCATTATGTGCCTACTCAAGCACCATCTCGTCACTTGATTGTGAGTCTAAATTATAACTCCCTCGTAAAGCTCTACAGCGATGATAATTTAAATCAACCTTACTGTACTTTAAATATGGTTTTTATATATTAGTACCCTTTCGTTCGGCAAGGAATGGTTCATTCTAAAATCCAGGAATGTCGGCCCGGTCCGACTGCAATTCTTTAGTTTTTTTAAACCCCTATTTCAAATAATCTCTTTGTCGTTTTTTAAATCTTTTCAGCAAATAAAATAATAGTCTCGAGCATACCGCCTGTTCTTTCCGATCAATTAACATTCCATTTTAAATTTTAACTTTTTTCCTATACCTAATTGTTCTTAATTCACACGAAAGCTATGTCTTTTACTTACAGTGTTTGTGAATTTCTTCATAACAAAAATTAAGAAGCATCAAAACAAAACATAATTCTAAATAACTATTACGCAAGCAGAGAATTACAGTTTCATCATTCATTCAGCATACGGGAAGAGTTGATACAATCCAAATTCTTTTTCCTTCGATCGGCTAGAGAGAGCGGATGCGATGCGAGTACATGTACAATTCCCCTAAAAAGACAAGGATTTCCAAGAAATTCTCCCCCAACCCCCACACAATAACAACATCAGCAAAAAGAACACTCACATAGTCACATTCCACTCTCTCAAGGAGTATTCTCGACACCCTCATTCCCCCCTCCCATATCAAATTACAAACCGGTCAGGATTTCGTTCGCATGTCGTCAAAACCACTTTCGGAAAAAGGGGGAGGAATTTTTTTTTTTTTTTTGGGGGGGGGGGGGGGTGTCGGTCCGGAATGAACGGGTCTGGAGGAACGGGTCCACAGAAGGACCGGAACGACTGGAACGGGTCCTCAAAAGGAACTGGACCGCCCATCACTACTTCGGCGAAGCTGGGGGATGTCAACACGACTTCTCCGCTCCCGCTCGCTGGCGATGTAAACATGGCGCTATTGGCGGTCGCCAACTTGGCGTAGTGATACAGCTTCCTTGGTCGCCCTGGATTCATCGTCCTCTCTTTCCGTGGGCGCCCGGCAACCCTTCGGAGCTTTTCTGCGCCATCCGGTTCCTCCTCTTCTCCTGAAGTGACGTCGTCGTCGCCAAGGGACTGCTCAGCTCTCATTGGTTGATGGTCGGCTGGCGGCGGGGACATGGTCTCAGGATTGGGTTCTCCGTGAGTGTCGGCTGCTGGATCTGGATCTTCGCTGGGGAAATCGTACCATTGCTCATCTTCTTCTAAAGTTGGATTCATTTCTTCAATGAACTTAGCATCTCGACTTACGATGACAGTTCTTGTTTTGGGATCGAAAAAACGATAGGCTTTCGCTTCGTCGGAGTATCCAATAAAGATTACTTCATGTGATCTTGGTTCGAATTTGGATTTTTTGGGTTTGTTTAACACAAATGCTTTTTGTCCGAAAATTTTGAAGTAAGATGCTGATGGCTTTCTGTCGAAGAATAGTTCGTATGGGGTCTTGTTTTCTGCTACGCCTTTGGTTGGACATCGATTTCTGATGTGTGCGCTGGTTCGAACTGCTTCGGCCCAAAAACTTGAATCAAGGTTTGCTTGGGAGAGTAGACATCTCGCTGTGGAGCAAAAAATCTTGTTCTTGACCTCTGCTACTCCGTTTTGTTGTGGACTGTAGGGAGCAGATTTTTCTCGGCGTATACCTTCTTGGCTTAAGAATTGGTCGAATTCTTTACCCACGTATTCTAGGCCGTTGTCTGTTCGTAAAACCTTGATCTTCTTACCCGTACGATTTTCATTGCAGGCTTTATACTTCAGAAATGCATCTTTTGCTTCATCTTTATTCTTTAGGAAGAATATTTCGGTGTACCTTGATTTGTCATCGATGAATGTCACAAAATATCGCGATCCGCCAAGTGAGGGAATCTTCATAGGACCACACAAGTCCGAATGTACAAGTTCGAGGATATCCTTTGCAACAAATTTAGACTTTTTCGGATAAGGGGTGGCACATTGCTTACTTTGAATGCAGATTTTGCAGTCCTTAATAGAGTCATTGTTGTTTTTGAAAGATAGTCCTTTGATCATATTTTGTGATCGTAACTTCTTCAGATCGTTCATGTTTAGGTGACCGAATTTTTGATGCCAGATTTCTAATTCGGTGACGACAGCTGCCCTTTCTTCGATTGGTTCGACAAAATATAGATTTCCTTTTCTTTCAGCTCGGAGCAATGTAGAACCATCTTCTGAAAGTACTTTAGCTTCGTGAGCGTCGAATACTACTATTCGGTTGTCACGGGTACACTTGGAAGTTGACAGCAGGTTTGTTTTGAGTTCAGGAACGCATAGGACATTTTCTAGCTTCAATGTCCTTGTACCATATTCTTCATCTGGAACAGTTATTCTGACGGATCCTTTACCCGTTATTTTAGCGGGTTTGTCGTCTGCTAACGTTATATAAGAGTCCACTTGTGATGTAAATTCGAAAAACATTGAGCTATCGAAAATCATGTGACTGGATGCCCCGCTGTCTAGGATAAATTTGTTACTTCGCCCGGAGCATACAGCGGCGACTGCTTCTTCTGGCGTGGAATTCTTTTTTTCTTGCTCCTTCGTTGCCATGGCGACGGCAGGTGTTGAGCTTTCCTTTTGATTGGGATAGTTCTTTTTATTCATTTCTCGCTGGCGTTTATAGCAGACGTCATATTTATGACCCTTTTTCGAGCAATAAGAACACACGATGTTTTTATTTTGCTGTTTTTTATCATTCTGTTTTTGATTCCAAGTGGATTTCGAATGCGAGTTGAATCTTTTTGAAGATAAATAGGCGTTCGGGATATCTTGTTGACTTTCCCCGCCACGTCGGGATTCCGATTCTTCTAAGATTTTGATTTTTAGTGCGTCGGGAGCTGGGAGAGTGTCTCTGGACTCGATCGCGCACCGGAAGTTTTCGAAACTGTCTGGAATGCTGTACAGCAAAAGTATAGAAAGTAGGTCGTCGACGATTGATATATCCATTTCTTGTAGTTTATCGACCGTCACGAAGAAGCTGTTTATGTGGTCGGACATATTTTCTGACGAGGACATCTTCTTAAACAGAAGTTGTTTCAAGAGCGTCGCTTTCTTCGCAGGACCTTTCGATGAGTAAACATCTTTAAGTTTATCCCAGACTTCTTTAGAAGTGGAGCACTGCTTTATATGACACAATTCGCTCGGGCACATGGACAGGATAATGTCGGCTCTGGCCTTTTGGTCGTCGGAAATCCATTTGGCGATCTTCTCGGCATCGGTTTCCGGTTTTGGTTCCGCTCCAGTAACAAAGTTCCAATGATCGTTTTTAACCAGGATGGCCTCGATTTGTAGTTTCCAAGTATCGTAATTGTCCTTTCCAAGTTTTTGGATGTTTGACTGATTCGATGACATCTTCTGGCCGTTGAAGACAGGAAACGGGGAAAAGTTCGAGAAGCCGGCCTTTCGTTATACAAAGTCTCTAAGCCTCGTGTTAGGCCTCGTACGTCACCGCGCAGTGGTTAGACTTGCTGGTCCCATGACCTTTGATGGGATTTTGTAGCAGATAGCAACGTGTAGATTGAGAAAGACTTTTATTTAACATCATTAGAACAATCAATTTAAGTTATGGAATTAATAATGAAGTTTAGGGCGATTTACTGGACCAACGGTCCCGCCATTAGGGATAGGTTACTAGCGTGGCTCTTCTTAGAGAGCAGGATTCAAAAAGATAAGACTGTTCGCTTCGAACGAAGCACAGTTCAGTTTGGCGGAGGGATACTTAGGAGAGTTCACTTCACAGTCAGGGGACAGGCAAGTTATTGGTGATACTCCATCAATAATGTCATAGTAATTTCCGGAATAAAAACATTTTAGCTCATTTGGCGTGTTTGAAAAATTTGGCGAGGAAAATATATAGCTAAGATTACACCCATTCAGCTCTCGCGCAAAGACCATCGCACAACCAACCAGCTATTTAAAAAAAATGCTCTTTTGCACGTTCTTTGTAATAATTTGGCGAGTTTAGCAAAGTAATTGGCGAAAGAAGAAAGACATGAAACCCTAATATGCATCTGTAGTGCAACCATAGAGATCTTAATAAAAGTATTAGAGTGGAGATCACGTGACCTATCTATGCTAACGACGGGACGAGCCTGGGGGCCGCCATCTTGAGTCCGAGACCAACTTTTTAAAGTCGAAATTGCTTAGAAAAAAATTAATTTAATTCTAAAATATTAAAAAATACTAGCTGCATTTTGGAATATTTTTAGTGACTTTAAAAGAACTTTTAACGCTTTTCTAGTATTTTTATAATATTTATTTTGTAATTTTAGAATTAAATTTTATTTTTCACGTATTCTTCTTCTTAATGTGACGGCGATGGCTGCAAGTTGTCAGTGTCGCCATCACATAAAGAAAAAGAATGCTAGGCAAAAAGTAAAATTTAATTCTAAAATTACAAAATAAATATTATAAAAATACTAGAAAAGCGTTAAAAGTTCTTTTAAGGTCACTAAAATATTCCAAAATGCAGCTAGTATTTTTATGGTATTTTTTTAATATTTTAGAATTAAATTTATTTTTTTCTAAGCGTTTTCCACTTAAAAAAAAAGTTGGTCTCGGACTCAAGATGGCGGCCCCCAGGCTCGTCCCGTCGTTAGCATAGATAGGTCACGTGATCTCCACTCTAATACTTTTGTTAGATCTCTATGAGTGCAACGGTCTTCAAAAAACAACATAATTCCGTAAAAGCTTAACTATGCTTTTAAAAAATTCGTAATTAAAATCATATATACACAATAAAATAATAGAATGGAGACTGGTAGGATTACGTAACTTGAAACATATCCAACTACTTTTTCAAATTATTAATTTTGTTTCTGAAGGCAATGAACAAATATTAAATAAATTAAACATTTTCAATTTCAATTGTTTTCTAAAAAGTTTTATTTAAATTTTTCTGCCTGATGGCATCACGAAAGAGAAAAAATGATTGGATTTGAGCGAAAGTGGTGTATTTTTTCCCTTAAAACGTTCGAAAACGATAGAAGGAATGGTCCGATTCGAAAAATTCTTAGCCTATGTTTGTTCTGGAGATGAGATGAATTTTTGTGCCAAATTTCGTGACAATCTGTTGGGTGGTTCTTAAGTTTTTGTGTCCTATACAAACAGACAAACAAGCAGAAGTAGCCTTTTATGTATATAGATTTTTTCGAAATTTTATTTGTTAAAAAGAAGTTAAAATCAATTTTAAAAACATCTAAGGAGGATGCAAGCGTGAAGAATTTAGGATCCATTTATTTAATAAAAATGTGTGGGAGAGAACCTTATTTTACAATGTTTTTCATGTTTTCATTTAATTTAAACAAACATAGTTTAATTTTCCAAAAAACATGATTCTTCCATCTAAAGATACATAAGCACGAGCTCAACTTAGTGAGAAAAAAATCACGAGCTCAACTTAGTGAGAAAAAAATCACGAGCTGATGATTAAAAATGAAATCATTGGGTGCGAAAGGGTTTAAAGCATGCATTCCCCTACTTCTTTTGAGCAGTGTATTTTATGGTATTTTCTTTTAAAGTAATTAACAGATTTATTAATTAATAATTAGTATGGTAATTAGACAATTTTTCGACGATGATCCTGCTAATTCAAATTGACTTAAAAAAGATAATTTCTTTTGGAAACTATTTATTACACCTTCTTTGATGTTATGAACCTCCAGCTAGTTCTTAGTTAAACTAGAACTTATTTTTTTAAAAAACTATTTATGATACCGAAAAAAGTAGGATTTAAAAATTAAGTAAAAGGCTTCTAAAAACATTTCTATAAAAGATACAAATAAGATGGAATTTCATAACATGCTCCACATAATACAGATCACATAACTGAAAGGACATAAATAACAGCACATGATGCACAGCCATTCGCAAGACTTCATCAGCTAATCGTTCATGCATTGTATTGTCGGTGGACTTCACAGAAAAATAAAACCTTATTTTAGAAAATATTATTATTTATAGAGAAAGAGAATTATTTTCTTTTTTACGATATTGTAAATAAATTTTAGTTAAAATTGTTCATTTTATTTTTTAATTATAACCAAGTATTCCCCTTTCTCCACACCGTCAATAATAAAATGAATAAATACTAATATAATATAAATGCACTTTTGAAGGAGAATATAAAATTGAATACCAAATGGTTTTTTACTCCTAAAAATAGTATCTAAATTTCATACTGTTTACATTGGTTTACCACACCTTCCTCCAAATTAAATAAACAGAAAAAATGGCAGTCGCTAACATACATACAGTGACATCATTTTTCTAAGTATGTTGGTATATCTAGTAACATTTATAGATCAATGAAATCGCTGGAAGAATTGTAGCCAAGTAATAGCGCCAAATTAGAAAAGAAGCCAAATAATTTTCCGCCCAGCTGTTGGCCACGGCAGCGTTTTCTTAGAACGATGTATATGAATGGATGCTCTACTGTATGTTAAGAAAAAGCGGATGTTGCCAACAGCTATGCTGTAAACTATTTGGCTTTTTTTCTAATTTGGCGCTTTTACTTGGCTTCATTTCTTCCAGCGATTTCATCGATCTATAAATGTTACTGGATAGACCAAAATACTTAGGAAAATGAGGCCGCTGCCAGACTATGTTAGAGACTATTATTTTTCTATTTATTTTAAACGGAGGAAGGTGTGGTAAACGAATGTAAACATTTAAGTAGTATTTTTTGGAGTAAAAAGGGGGCCTTTGATGTACAATTTTGTCTTTTTCTTTGAAAACGTGTCTTTATTATGAATATTTATTTATGCTGCAGTTGACGATGTTTTGATAAGGGTAAACATTTTGTTTTAAATAAAAAATAAAATGAATCTTTTTAAATAAAATTTTATTTGCAATATTGTAAAAAAAGCAATTTTTCGTGTTAATAAGCTGACATGACTTTAAACTGTTCTTGTAATTTTTTTTTAAAGAACCAGGTGCTTTGATGTATGCTGTTTTGATGCGCCGTTGTTTCAACGAGGAGCTATCTGTTATCTCCATTAGGCAAGAGCAGGTGCAACTTTGTTCTAAAAGTACCAAGCGTTCACTGTTATTCGAATCAGAAATATAAGGCATTAAAGGCAAATTATATTTTATGAAATGTTAAATTAGATCCACTCTGATTGAAAACTCTAAAATGAAAGTGCATTTTTTAACCTATTTTTTTTTTAATTGTTCTCAAGACCAAGTTATATTTTATATAAATTTTTATTCATGACCCATATATAATAATTAAATGTAATCAGGATAATTAATGGCATTTTGTGGAATTTCTATTATTTTTAAATACAAAAGAACTATTTATTTTGCTATCCATGAAAATAAAAAAGTCTGAAAAAGTTGGGAATAAAAAATAATACGATTAATTAAAATAATAATTTCGAGTCCTTCATAAGAGATTTAAACATAAGAAAATTTGAAAGTTGCACATCATCTTTTGTTCTATGAAGAAAAATAAAAGATTTTTAAGAATAAAAAAACTTTTGAAATTCGATCATTTCCAAGAATTGTTTTTCTGATAGAATGAAACTTTTGAAAAAGAGCACATTTATTCGAAAAGTTCCGAATTAATTATTTAATCGTATAATAAATATATCAATTAAAAATGTTTAACTTTGTTTCAGTTTCCGTACATGATGCTATTCCCAAGTCTTTCTTCTAGTACAAGTGTAAAATTAAAACTTCTGATTTGATTTTTATTGGCAAACGACAATAAATATAGAAACGAAAATTTATTTATTCGACGAGTGATTTCTGCGCACCCTCATCATCATCATCAGAATTGATTCCAGGTGTAGAACTGTAGATGTGTGTTGGCACTAGATCGCTACTTCCAGTAATTTGTTAACTAACAGAAATTACAAAAATGATATAGGAAAGTGAAAGATAGGGAAAACAATTGTTTTAAATCGAGGTGTTTTTTTTATTTGTCATAAATGACCAATGTTTGTATCGGGGGAAATTTCAGAAAGTTGTCAAATTCAATAAAAATTACCAAAAAAAGTGATAAATTGCCAAATTCGACATCGAAACGTTACTTGAGAACAGTCCAATCACAGTGCCTTATTTCATCGCAATGAGCGAACTAAGTAGGATTGAAAACATGCGGGCCGCTCTATTCTCTTTAATAACTCTGTGCATTCAGCAGTACATACATTATTATACATCGTCAGCCACAAACAAATAACAATTCAGCTCTACAATGGGGTTACAGTTAAATAGTTCGTGTGACCGCATAGAAAACAATGATTGTTTTTGGTTTGGAAAAAATAATTACGAAAAGTTTTAATTTAAAAAAACGAAACTGAAACAATTTGTTCTAAGCCTAACTTACCTGAAACCAAAACTATATAATTTTTTAGAAAGGCTTGTACAAAAACATTAGTAATAAAAACTATTCAGCAGATTTTTATGATTTTGGTGCCGTTTGGAAGCTGGATAAACAGAGTACATTTATCAAAAATAAAAAACAATCGGCAATTTTTCGTCATTTTTCATCTATCCAAGGTGTACGTATACCTTACTTATTACGTGTCTAAAAGTTTTATAACGAAGTTAAAAGTTCTCTTTCAAACATATACTGAGTTGTTATTCTTTTAAGGTTTTTTTTTCTTGTAATTTTCAGCGCTTCGACATGAAGTACGTCCTGAGTCTCAACATGAAGTACGTCTTATTATTTTTGGTAAGTAGGTTTTGTTATAATTTAGTTGATAGCTATTACTATACACCTTTCTAACATTTAAAAAAAAGTCAAAAATTATTTTTTCAAAAATTAACTTTTTAAGTTTTGTATAAGTTTTATAATATGTTCTAGGGTTTAAAAAAGATGTCCAACCATAATAGTCCAGTGAATAAAGGAGCTTTACTATACAAAAGGTCCGGCATCGATGATTTTTTTATATGTTGTGTGTGACCCCTAGTTAGCGTCAAATGTGAGTTTTCGTCATCCTCGTTCTATTGCCTTTTCCTCCATCTTAAAAAAAACCTTCGAAATTTCGCCCGATTTCCAGTTTTTAGCCAATAACTTTTCTCCTGAGCATTTTTAAATCGAAATTTTTGACGCAAAGTTGTAAAAAACAAAATTTTCTTCAAAATCTGTATTAAAAAGTGTTTTTCTACGACAAACAGTTAAAGATCTAAGAAGCAGCAAAAAGGGTGTAAAATCGAGTGTATCGCTTTTTTTTTAACTTTCTCACGACTTTCCACCACCGTAACTCCCGTAGGACTTCATTTTAGCAATAAAATAATATTTTACAAATCGTATAAAATTTAATTTCCTATATAAAATACACTTATCAAAAATAAGTTTCGTAAAGATTGCATGAAGGAAGGTTTTATTTACAGAAACACAAAAAAGAGCCATTTTCGGCCGACGGTACAATGTTTTATTTTTTAACCTATAGCTCTTTCAAAGTGTATTTTTCAGTATTTTTGAAAATTCAATACTTGTAGAAGATAATTTCTTCTACAAAATGGTTCTTTTGTGTGCTCCATACGATGAAATATAACGGAGGTACATAATGCCAAAAAATAATGCAAATTCTTGATTTTCGCCAAGATTTTTTTACAACAATGAATTTTTTAATTATTGGTATTTTAAGTAGTAACGGTCCTATATAGTGCCAAAAATTGCGCAAATTATTGATTTTTGCCCGGATTTTTTTTAACAATGATTTTTTTAATTATTGGTATTTTAAGTGGTAAAAAACTCTTGGCGAAAATCAAGATTTTACGCAATTTTTGGCACTATGTAGAACCGTTACATTTCATGCTATGGAACACAAAAAAAAAGATTTTGTAGAAAAATTTACCTTTTACAAGTTTTTAATTCACCAAAATACTGAAAAATGCACTTTGAAAGAGCTAAAGGTTAAAAAAATAAAGCATTGTTCTATCTGACAAAAATGGCTCTTTTTTTGTGTGTGTTTCTGTAAATAAAACCTTTCTTCGTGCAATCTATACAAAACTTACTTTTGATGAGTGTATTTTATAGGAGATTAAATTTCTTACGATTTGTAAAATCCTATTTTATTGCTAAAATTATGTGGCCGCCCCGGTGGCACACTCGTTAGGATTCTAGCCTTTGGAGCTGCTGGGGTCGGGTTCGAATCCCGGTCAGATATGAATGTTTGTGACTGTCAATAAATGCTGTTATTTGTCTATGTGTTTGTGTCGTCTCTTTATTTGTGTGTCTCTTGCGCTTGTGTCATTTCTGGGGCTTAGTACAATAGACTTAAAGTCGCAGTGCTTGGCGATCTTGCCCCCCACCAAGAAAATCATAAGTCATAAGTCTTATGTGAGTTACGGTGATAGAAAGTCGTGAGAAAGTAAAAAAAAATTAGAAACACTCGATTATACACCCTTTTTACTGCTTCTTAGCTCTTTAACTGTTTGTCGTAGAGAATTACTTTTGATGCTGATTTTGAAGAAAATTTTCTTTTCTACTACTTTGTGTCAAAAACTTCGATTTAGAAATGCTTGGGGTAAAAGTTATAGGCCAAAAACTGGAAAATGGTTGAAATTTCGGACGTTTTTTCAAGATGGCTTTAAAACCAATGGAACGAGGATGACGAAAACTCACATTTATTACTACCTAAGGGTCACACACATTACAAAAAGAAATCAGCGATACCGTACCTTTTGCATGGTAAACCCTCTTTTTGATTCTCTATTCACTGGACTACGCATAATATCGTGACCTTCTTAAAGTTTTAGTAAAAAATTAAATAACCCAGGACTACTTCATTCGTAAAGTTTTTTATTTCGTTTCCTTAAACTGTTAAGGAACTTACCAACCAAGTAGAAATAAACTAAATTTAAAAGTGGCTTCTAAAGAAGATAAGTCGTTTTATGGTTACATTGCCATTTATATATATTATTGATGATATTGTATTGATTGTATTGATGACTGTTAATTAAAATATATTTAATTGTTTATTTATTAATATAATTTTAGGTTGTGGTTGTAGCTGTTGCCTGGGCTAGAAGTAAGTTATTAGATTTTTTCACATAAAATGTTACCAAAGAAGCCAGCGTAAATAACGTAAAAGGGAAAAGCATTATAATCGTTCAGTCCGTCCGACCGTCCATTTGCCCATCACCCACTCTCACAGAACGAACCAAAAGTTTCACAAACAAGTGGGATAAACCATTTTGAAGCAAAAATCAGTCTAGGATACATCACAAACATAATTAAAAAGTTTAAACTAGAAGTAGGTTTAAATTTTAATAAAAAACTAAAAAAAATTATCTGCATTGAAATAACATACAAACTCCATTTTTATTCAATATTTTCACAGTTGCCATTCCGTCAATCGTACGAGAAACTTTATTTTATATAAAAATAAAACTGTTGAAAAATTATTTTGTATGTGATATAATTCATTTTTGATCACATTTCATATCACAATAAAGTTCTTTGGTTGGTTCATTATATATGTATGAAGAAAGATGCATTGAGAATTATGCAAGTTTTTTTGCACCACTGTAAGTGAATTTTTATCTGTATTGTGTGCATGTTCTAAATAAATAAATCATAAAAAGTCCACAACATTTCGCTTTTATTTTTTAAGCATAAATTCAACTAATTATTCGTTCTTCGATAAATAGTAACTGAATTTACAAAGAAAGTTAATGAAATTGGGAAATTGAGGTGACTAAAAGATATTTATTTAAAAAACAATTACTTCGTTATTCTTCGAACTTCAAAAAAATTTAGAAAACGATAAATACTAGTAAATCTGCGAAAAAATGAAAATAGTTAATTTTGGCTTTTAAAAGTTTGAATTGAAATTTCTAAGGGCCCTGTTTGTCAATTTTTTTTCGGAGGCGTATAAATAGTCCGTTGAGCACAAATGTTGTGTGGGGTGGAAGCAGTATAAGGGCAGATTCTGTAACAAACCCATTTTTTTGTTGTTGTTTTCAGCCCAGAGCGACCGCGAGAACTCGCAAAAGATGCCGAAGTGCAACGACAACGGCGGCGTCTACGACGAGCTCCAGTGCTTCGAGAACTCGAAATTTTGCGTGTGCTGCAATAAAAAGGGGCACCCCGTATCGCCCATCTCCTCCAAGATCAAGAAGTGCCACTGCAACATCGCGAGGCAGGAGAAGATCGACAGCGGTCAGTCCCTCATTTAGTTGTTCTTGTTGTTATTGTGTCTATTTAAAGCTGTTGGTATAGGGCCAAGGGGCCGGGTGGCCTAGTGGGTTTGATCAAAACCCATTACGCTAACAGTATGGGCACTACACTTTGCTCGGGATTCGATTCTCGCCTTCGCCCTGCGTGTACTGTCTCTCTCTGTGTGCAAGTAAAAATACTAATGTATGTCTGTCATACTTGACGAAGACAAAAACAGGAAAATATATTCACCAACCTATCTACCTACCTTTAGGGCCAAAACCGATGATGATGAGAGTCATCAGGTCGTGGGCCTTGAGACTATAAAGTAAGCCTATGGTGAGGACTCAGGAGCCCAGTCGGTCAAGGCGTTTGCTTTGCATGCGGAAAGTCCCAGGTTCGAGTCCGGGCATCTCCAAAATAACTGCCGACCATTAAACAGCCTGTGCAGCCAAAAATGTCCGACGATTAATACCCCGTGTAGAGGGTGCACGTTAAGTATGCTCCAAAGTACCGTCGCTGCTTACGATGTCGTCCTTAACGGTTGCATTGGGTACCTTCTCAGGTGTCGGCTCGTGGTTCTAAATTACGACGACTGTCGCCAATAGTCCTCGCTTAACTCTAATGCAACGCTTATTCAAACTAAACTAATCTAATTATTACTCTACCACATAAATACACCCGAAGAATTTCATCTTAATCACTAACCATTATCCTGATATTATTTTTTCAAATTAGGTAGTCGTTTTCAAGATGCCCTGTATTTTTCATGTATCTAAATGATAAATTATAATATAATTCGTTTTTCCTTGCATTTTTTTAGGTCATAACAACGACCATATACCCCAGTGCGATGAAGATGGCAGTTGGGCAAAAAAACAGATCTGGGACCACAATAACAGTTGCTGGTGTGTAGATGAGGAAGGCAATAATTCAACCAAAAAGGTCGTTGGTGATTGCAGCAATCTCGTGTGCGAATAACTTTGTAACCAAGGTTTTCATAACTGCTTCTTAAATAAATATTTAAAATAAATGGCTTGTGCGTTCAGAATTTTTTTTATCTGTAGAGTTAGGTTAAATCAGCGCTCTCAACTGCAAAAGTCAGGCTACATTTTCAGAATTTTAGGAAAACCATGACGCATTTGTAAACCTTTAAAAAAACACCATATTTTAAATGTTTTCGTGTATTTTAAAAACCTGAGAACGTCAGTCCTTACATACTCGAAGATCCACGAGGATAAGTCTACCCATTTTTTAGTTTTATTTTTGCCAACCGTTTGTCTATAGAATGTGGCAGGTTTCAAATGCGTGTCGACTTTCTAAAGCTGTGCTACGAAGCCCAATAAAGGCGTTTTCCTTTCCGCTTCTCCTTCGTATTGACAGAGATGGGGTTGAATTACTTGCGCATGCGTTAGACTTTTTCAACTTTAAAAAAATAAAGAAAACTGTTCCTAACTTTTCAGAAACATGTAAAAATAGGAGGTGTGCTATATTAACAAGAACCTTTCATTTAATGAAAAAAAAAGGTTTCTCTACGGTAACCTTAACTAAATTTGGAATAAAAAATAGAGATTTTTACTTTTGAAGTAAGTTTATATATTCATTCCTGGGGAGACAATTCCTGCAGAGAAGTTATTATAAAACTACAATAATCCCTCACAAATTATCTATTTTCCCCCAAAAAAAATATAGTATAAAGTTTGTGCATTGCCGGGTGAGATATCTTCGGGAAGATGCAACACCAAAAATAAGCGTCTCTGAGAGTGCTTTTTTTTATTCAAGCTACAAACGAATTAACAGTCGACATACAACATGACAGTTAAAAACCATTTCGGTTATATTGCAGGAAATTTCTGGCAGCGAAGTTGCCAGAAAGTATCTGTATGCTACGGACAAAATCTGTTGACCGTATTTTTCCGTAGCCAAGCAATACTGAAAATAGTCGTGGCTAACAGATATTTTCTGTATTGTTTTGCTTAGCAAAAAAACTTGCCATAACCCTAATACGGACCCTCACCGACGTCATAGGATCCGGACACATGCATTGTCCACTACACCATCAAGGGCACGGAAGTACTTTGTATTTATCAAATTTAATTTTTTTAACGTAGGCGAATACCCAAAATTTCCCAAAATTCTAAAATTTGTACTATTGCTTTAATCTTTTCCAAATTTGGCATAGTGATTTCAAATATAATGAATAATACAATTTAGGATTTGGTTTTTATTTAAATACAATTTATTTATTTTAAACGGTGCTTTTCTACTAAAAAAAGAGGTTTACGCCAACAAGTCTACCACATTGAATTTTCATCCTATGAACATTATGTGTTAAATTCTTCGTTTTGAACTGATACATGCAATGACCCTGTAGAGTTACACACAAATTAGAAGAAAAAAAGTTATTAAGAAAAATGTTATAAATTAACCACAAAAAAAAAGGATTATTTTTTTCGATTAATTTACACTTGGACATTTAAAAAAAAAAAAAACTTGTATACTTACACCAGATGTTAAAGTTTCATGGCACAGATATATATTGAAATAGCATCTGTGAAAAATTTCAGGTAAATTAATGTAAAACTTTTTATGCTAGAAGTGTTGGCGTTAACCCCTTTTTTAGTTGAAAAACACCGTTTAAAATAAATCAATAATATTTAAATAAAAAAAAATTGCCCAAATAGCATTGTTCATTATATTTGAAATCACTATGCTAAATTTGGAAAAGATTAAAGTAATAGTAAAAAATTTTAGAATTTTGGGTATTCGCTTACCTTAAATAAACAGAAAAAACCTTTCTCAACAGGTGAAATCTGTATTAGGGGTTTTAGATGTATCTGATTACAATTAGAAAATGTGCCTTTTTTAGAAGAATTTTTACGGTGAATTTCTGTAGATTTAGAAAACCGAAATTTTATGTTGGAAAATAACACAAAAAATTATTTTGTTTTTCAAAATATTTTTTTACAGTGTACAATAAACTAAATAGTAGTATCATAACGTCATTAGTTTTTTAACAGCTTATATAATTCGCATTCATTCAAACGTGTTACATTTCGAAGTCGACCTTTTTCAGGTGATGTATTTCCCATAGATTAAGAACACTCTAGATCTGAATCCCTGATTGGATTAGCATTGGAGAATTTCTATATTGAAATTGACATAGAAACTAGCGCCCCTATAGTTACTTTGGGAACTACTGTAGTTTCGCGGCTGCTTTTTTCTAGCCTTCTTTAGGAGCTTTAACACAGTCTATTACGCATCGTAATTTAAAACCCAGGTCAAGTAACGAAAAGAAACTATTTTTGGCGACAGCGGGACCATGCGTTTTTTTATAATCATATTTTTGTAATTAAAATGGTTGAAGTTTTACTTAAATTTATCTCTTGATTTAATTTAATGAATGAAATAATATTTCAATTTATTAGACAGTATCTACTTTTTGACTGTGTTAAAGCTCGGGAAGAACAGGCAGTAGGAAGCAAATTGTACTTAGTTTATTTATTTTTAATGAAGTCACTTTTCGAACGACAGTTTTATTAAGCAAGTTTCATATGCATTAAATGTAGTGCTAGAATATAAATAAAAATTATGCAAGACATTTGTTTATAAATAATTCGCGAAATTATTTTTTACAACATTGATTGTAGCAATTGAATACAAGAATAAAATTCAAAAGCATAAATATCAGCATATTTCTTTTTTATTACAATCATTTTTACAATATTATTTTTTTATTCTTATCAAACAATCTTTAAATATGTACATTTCAAAGAAACAACACATTACTTTAAATATTTTATTAAAAATGACAAGAAAAACTGCAGTTATTTAGCACAATTATTATTTCAATTTTGCTAGATAATAAAAACATATGATTGTGTATCAGTGTTTATTTAGAACGCCGCCATGTATCTTATGTATGCGATTTATGCTGGTAAATTTATCAGTTTCTCTGAAGAGGCTGCAAATCCCATAAGTATGAAGCAACAGAGCATTTCTTCATGTAGAACTAATTAATATCATTTCTTTAACCAATTCTAAATGATAAAATGAAAACGAATAAATATATATTCTTTACTTAATAAAATTATTGTTGAAAGCCAGAAACTAGTGGGACTTTTTTTGTGTAAAATTTATTGCAATTTAATCAACAAGATCTTTTAAAGATTTATAACTTTAGGAACAATAGCAAAACTTTTATATAAGTTAAGAAATAAACTGAAGTATCTTTTAGAATCGACGACATTCGATTTTTATAAAAAAAAAAACGAGAAAATTTTACTATAGTTCAGAACAGTCATTTAAAAAAACCCAAAAAGAATAAGAATTTGCAATATTATTTACATGAAATACACTTACTGTCGTTTATTCTCAAGATTGCTGAAAATTCTTCGAAATACACTATTTAAATAAAAATTAACAAAAAATAAGTTAGTCGTCATAGTAACCGAAATTTACTCTCTGATGCCAGACTTCAATTTTAATAAATTCGAAAGTTTTAGGATGTGATATCCCGAATATACCTAGCAACAAACAAATGATTAGCTTTATATTAATTCATTCCTGAGTATTAGGTAGCCTTAAAATCGAAAATTTCAATTATCAGTTTAAAACTGACCTAATATTATGGTACATTCGGAAGAAACAATTGCGCTGCAATCGGAAAGTGCAATTATGCCAATCAACAAATCAACCATTAATAGTTTATTAGTTCCTCAAGTAACTTTAGGTGCGTAGGCATCAGATTGACTTACTGGTCTAGAGTGTTCTTTGTCTATGGTATTTCCTTTCAGCCTTCCTTCGCTACCTTTGATCGGTTCTCTGATTGGTAGTCCATTCCCACGTGATATTTATTCACCAATCGAGGCTCGAGAAAAATTCAGCATTGATTTTGCTACTCATGACCAGAAACATGTCCATTATGAATTTTAATGAAATTTAATGAAATATATATCTCGTGCTGCACTAAAGTAAAAATGGAATTTCTTTCAAACGAATATGGCATCACCAAAGAAAAATATTTGTTTATAATTTAATAGATTTTTAGATTACCAAATACTTGTAGCTTCAATTTAAAAAGTTATCAGTTTTTTTTTAGGATATTACTATCTCAATCTACAAGCTATTCAAGATTTCACTTAATAGAAAAATCAGTTTGTGAAACAATAAAAACACATGAACCGTTCATAAGATCACAATCTATTATTCCATTTTCAATTATATATGTCTTAGATATGGCGTCCTTCGATTTCTCAAATTATAAACTTATTCAAAGCAAATAAGCGACACAAATGGTTCAGTGTATTTGCGAGATCTGCATCTGCGGGCAACATCAGTGCGAGCACACCCAAAGCCACCGGGTCCCCTATGCCAAAGACGAGCACGATGCCTGCAAACTCAGCGAACATAAAGACAGGTTCAGAGCCTTCTGCTGCCCATCCAGAGCACAGCCTATACTTCCAAAGACCAGCGCTTTCAACCTGACTGGAAGCGAAGGGACGGTGAAACTGTCCACTACCAGAAGGGACTACGTACCGCATCCAGTTGACAGGCGAACACAGAAAAAAGCAGTCGTGTACAAGGAACCCAAGGGAAAATTCCAACAAAGCACCACCTATAAGAGTGACTTCGAACCCAAAACCGTAAAAGTGAGGAGTGCTTTTGTAATCGCAGAGACCGCCAAAGATGGAACGATGCCTGGAACGCTACCTGGGAAGTTTGCGAGTGAAACTAACTATGGTAGAAATTATGTTCCTCAAATATGTCCTCCTAGAGAACAACTTAGAGTGCATGGTTGTACTTTGACGAAGCTTGGTCAAAAATTTTCTGGTATGTATTATCTTACTAAAAATGTACTTACAAACGTTACATTACAATCAGTAGTTAATACAATTTTTGATTGATTTAAAGTATTTACCGATTATTTTTGGCGACGCCAAATTCTACTTCTAATTCTCACTATAAATATTAGAGAAGTAATTTCTAACAATTCATTGTGCTCATGTACTGCACAGATAATCAGTTGTACCAAATCGTGGAGAAGAATATTTTTGTATTTTACTTCTGGGTATTACAACAAAGTTGACCCTTTTAAGAATAATTATATATTATACAATACTTTTCATATGATTGTAAATTTTTAATTTTACTTGTACAGGTGTATTTGCAATAAATTTAATTGTACAGTTAACTAAGTGGGATAAACTATTTGGCGCACTATTTTAATCAGATCCTTAAGAAAGGGCAAGAAATATTATTGTTCTTCTCATTCGATGAATAGTTACAATTACCACGAAATACGACAGATCACATTTAGTTTGGTTGAATTAGTTCTAAAATTTGGTTGCTTTAATTAGTTTTCAAATTAATTTGGTTTAATTAATTAGTTGGTTTTTTTTTAACCTTTTTACTTGAAGACGGAACTTTGGCAGCGATTGAAAAAAAATTCTGTTCCAAAATTCAAGAAATATATATAATAAATACAAGATTTACACCGTTCTTTCTATGCAGGCATCACAGAAACAAAATTATGCTACCAACCTCCAAATTACAGTAAAAGAGAGAAAGCGATTCCGCGAAAAGGGGAACTCAAACCCCAACCTGGAAGTTTTGATGGAAATACAACCCATAAGACGGATTTCACAGCCAAGTTCATTGAACCACCGAAAACTATCAAGACAACATCCAAATGGAAACCCACTTCGAGGTGAAACATACTTCCTAAAGTTTTTGGAGTAATGCGTTACTTGTAATAGTTACTTTTTTTTAAAGATTAATTTAGTTAAATTGATAGATTATATTTTTCAGAAAGTAACTGTAACTTATTTACTTTAAGGTGCAACGAAGTAACGAAAATTGTCGTTACTTTCCGAAGGCTAACATTCTTTTAAAATTAAGTTTTTAAAAAATGTTAATTAATTATATCTGTAATGTTTTGTTTGTGGTTATGTTTCTTTAATTTTTAGTTCTCTTTGAAAAACAGTAGGATGTTTAAATTACAGTTTTTCTTATGAATTGAAATTGTTAAAAGTAACTGTAATTAGTTACTTTTTATATTTAGCAAATGTAAGTGAAACAAAGTTACTTTTTAGAAGTAACTTTTCAATCCCTGCCTTTTAAGAATATAACTTAAGGTAAGGAAAAGTTATGCTTCGATCAGAGCGAACGAAGCTAATCTGTAAAAGTACTTACGTTACTAACTGAGACTTATGACTGAAAAACCAACTTAAGGGGTAAAACGTTTTTGCTAAAACGAACAACTTTTCTCCGCAAAAGTATTTAAGTTACTCGTGTATTTTTTCTTTAATGGGAAGCCATGATTTAAAAGCTGAAGTTATAAATATTAAAAGAAATTATAAATATATAAATATATGGCACGTAATTATAATCTTTTAAAATGGAATGACTAGAGAACTTATTGATATTTCATTCATTTTTGCGTAACGTTATCACTGAGTTAGTTTTCTGTAATATGGTAAATAATATTGGAATGAACAAACGAAAAGCTAAGTGACAGAAAAAGCAACTAAATTCAATCTAACATTGATGCATACAATAACATATACTATTTGGGAAGATTGTCTGTCATTATAGTTTTTTAATTGTTCATTATAGCTTTTAATTTGTTCATTTTAAAAATAAGCCAGTCATTATTCCACAACGAAAAGCATTAAATACAACAGTTGTCAATAGTATTGTAGCACTGATAGATATTTTTAATTTCTTGCAAAATCACAAATATATATATTTGTCATAGACGATTAAAAATCCAATAATAGTTCGAATCTGTCATAGAATCCTAATAATTAACTTTTATAATAGACTCTACTATATATTTTAAAAAAAAAAAAAGCAGTTTATATTATATTGAAAAATATATACTGTGCTTGTTTTACTACGATTTTAAATATTTGGCATGTTCAACAATAGTTTTTACAGAAAAACAATGGATTCGACAAATATTTAAATTATAAACATTTTTACGGTTATTACAAATTACTTTAAGTCATGGGCTTAATTCTTATATAGACAAGTGACAAGTTTCTAGTTGTCTCTACTCAAGTTTTCGGTATTTCCAGTAACAAGTTTCTCTCGGTAATCTGTACTAAACTTATCTGTACTTTCAGTGACAAGTTTCATGGTACCACCACACATGCCCATGATTACCAATGTCCTCCAGCAGTGAAAAGAAATGAGGTGAAAATTCCGAAGGAATCATATCAGAAATGGCAAGGGCCGTTCGAGGGAATTTCCAACTATAAAAAAGATTTCCCAGCCCATGATGTATCTGCCAGGTGAGAGAAAAGTTTTTATCCAATGGTACTACCTTTTAAATTTAAATATATTACTGAGGACTCTCGGATTTAAATTGATAGATTTAGGTAACGAATCTAAAATTCAGTTTTCGATCTTACGTTTCACAAGGATAAAACCGATAGTAACATCGATATTTTTTTTATAGAAGTTACGTGTAAAATAACTTGCAATGATAAATTGACATATATTACAAAATTTTAAAGCTTAGATAGTATTAAGCCTCTAGTGCATACTGTTGTCATACGGCAACATGTAACATAATCCACTTTATCGCTTCAAAAATATCGATACTAAAGAAGCTGACTTGGATCATTCGTTATTTGTATAAAAGATGGCTTTGTTTTTAAGGAGTTTCTGGCATTGATGCAGTTCAAAGCATTTTTTGCGTTAAAAGTCCAAATTTAGTCTCATAATTTTAATCAGCGCCATCGAACAGTATGAACTAGAGGGTTAACTAAGCATGTATGTCCCTCCAGAAAACTTCCAAAGTGGCATCCAAGTTCTCGTTCTCGCACCAAATCCGACCTACCCCCTATGAATGGCCAGACGACTTACAAAACCGACTTCTTGTCTCCTCCTGAGGACATGCAACCTGTCGTATCGAAGCATGCCACAGACAACCTCACTCTCGCCAAAGGAACTATGGAACAAATGACTTCGTCTAGGAGGGACTACAGGAGGATCGACTGCCATGTCAAGACGATATCTTTCAAGCCGGAGACACGATATAAGAAACCAGAGGTATTATTCTTTAAACTGGAGTAGCTAACCTATTGGCTATTACTTAGGAGCATATGACCGCTGGTTTCCAAATCAAAGCGTATTTGTATTAATCCAATGGGGAAAATGATTAACAAATCCGCATTTTTCCAGCTGTATTGAATATTTTTAGAAACAGATATTTTATATGATAAAAGTAGTTGATTTACAGGGCTCTAAAATCCAACTGTTAACATTGGTTCGAATATTTTGATGTAAAATTATTTATTGAGCATTTAAAAAAAATATTCTAACCCATTTCACATAATGGGATTATAGAGGCCTGCCTGTAAGCCACATCTATATTTATGATATAAACAGGGACTGACTTACAACTTTAGGGCTCTGGGCACAAGCAAATTTGGTTGGCCCCTAACATTCCTCTATAAAATATTCGTGTGTCTTTTTTCTATATTTCAGTAGTGTTTAACCAAAAATAGCAATTTTATGGACAACTTTTAATCATGATTTTTTTTTTTTTTTTGCAGACTTCATTTTAGAAAGTTAAGTTTGAGGCAGTTATATTGAGCATAAATGTTCATGAAGAAAATTTGGTTCCCCTTTAAAGTGAGGGCCCCTGCACATGTGCCCCGTTTGCCCTTTTGGAAATCAGGCCCTGCATATAAAAAGCAATCTGAAAAAACATTCAATACTGCTGAAGAAATATGGCTTCGAAAATATTTTTTCCCATTGGATACAGAGGCACTTTGATTTGGAGTCCCGCGGTCTAGGTTTCATTTGCCATTCGAATGGACTACTTGGTAAACCTTGGTGACAAAGTAAACAGCGTTAATATAAGTCATTATTCTGGTGAATGCATCATTATATTGGTCTAGCTCTTGATCGATTAATTCACACTGAATTGTCTGGGGTAGTAAATTTTAGCGTTCATCAACTGTCCAAAACTACTTGTTATCGTGACTCCTGTGAACGTATACGAACAGTGCATGTTGAGATACGCTATTAAGAGCAGGAGCGGCCTAAAAAAAATTTTTGAGATTATTTTTTATGTCTGTTCCACGATAAATCAAGAGTACAGAGGTGAAAATCCCTTCATTGCATAGGAATCTGTCTGCATCAGGCCTCTTTGGCCACGATAGCAATTCATTGCCTAAACTGGTGTAAGGAAACCGGTTTCTTACTTGGTTCTTCTTTCGAGGCAACCCTGATTCACGCCACATCGAACTCATATCCCGGTGCTGTGATATTGTAATATCCATTTTATGTACTCTGTGTAAGCAACGAACAACTAAACTCCACTCAGCATGCCATGCCAGAAAATAAACAACGTGCTTAAAAGAACATGAATTCTTCTTGATCAATTACCTTATAATTAATACATAATAAACTAATAATATAACATGGTGGCAGCGGTGGGATTCGAACCCACGCCTCGAAAGACTGGTGTCTAGAAATCATTGTTCCTGATTGATCCGATCTACAGTTTCGTGATGACATGGTTCGACACGATTGACTTTCCCGCCAATAGAGGAAAAGAAACAGTCGGCGATCCGGATTTCTTTAGAAGAAAGAATAATCATCTTGAAGGAAAGTAGATAGATAATCTGAAAAAATCAAAGAAGATGGCTGATATCAAGTCGCCAAGTTCAATGAGGTTGGAAGGAGACGTGGCGGAGAACTGGACGAAATTTAAACAACGGTTCGAGTTTTACCTGGAAGCCACGGAAAAAACAAGTAAACCTGATAAAACAAAAATTGCTCTCTTACTTGGCATAATGGGAGAGGACTGTCTTGAAATTTTTAATAATTTTAAACTTAGTGAAGAAGAATCTCAAAATTTCAATACAGTAGTAAACAAATTTGATAAGCATTTCGCTCCTAGTACTAATACCGTAATTTCTAGATATAAATTTTTTAACTGTAAACAGCAAACTAATGAGTCCATAGATTCATTTATAAACAATTTAAAAACACTTGCTAAGGATTGTAAATTTGGGGATCAAGAAGAAAGTTTAGTAAGAGATTTACTTATAATGGGGATTAAAGATGTAGATGTTAAAGGAAAAGCTACTGATAGATTCTGAATTAAATTTAGATAAAGCAATTAATTATTGTCGTGCTAAAGAAACTAGCCAAAATGAGATTAAATTGATGCAAGAAGGCAATTCTCTTAAAACTGAAATTAATGCTGTTAAGTACAACAAAAAGAACACAAAACCAATGGGTAACAAGGATAGTTTTAAGAAGGGTTCAAAATTTACAAAAAGACATTATCAATCACAGACTTGTCAAAAATGTCTAACTAAACATGATTTTGGAAAATGTCCAGCGTGGGGTAAAAAATGCCATGGATGCCAAAAACTAAATCACTTCTATAAAGCTTGTAAAAATAAAAGAGTTCAAGAAATTGTAAATAGTGATAATGACAGTGATGAGGAAACATTTCAGTTAGAATCCATAGTATGCCAGGTTCAATCTCAAAAATCAGAATGGAAAGAAACTGTTATGGTTAACGATGACACTAAAATTTGTTTCAAAATTGACTCAGGGGCTGAAGTAAATATATTACCTGCCAAAAAGTTAAATGAATTCAAATTTAAAGTAGATTTGTCAAAAACAAACAAAACTTTAAAGTCATATACTGGGCATAATCTTAAGGTCATAGGTACATGTAAACTGAAGTGTAAGATTGGTAAACAATCAAAATTACTAGAATTTTATGTAGTAGATCAGGATGCTAATGCTTTGCTTGGTTTAGAAGCAAGTGAATGTTTGGGTTTGATAAATAGAAATAATTTCAAACAAGTAAACATTGTGTCTTCAAATGACATAATAAAGGAGTACCAAGATGTGTTTAAGGGTAAGCTAGGTAAGTTACCGTACACTTATAAAATTGAATTGGACAGTAGGGCAGAACCAAAAATAGCTCCTCCTAGGGTAATTCCTATCTCATTAAAGGATAAAGTTAAAGATGAGCTAGATTTAATGGTCAAAGAGGGTATTTTAAAACCAGTAACAGAACCTACTGATTGGGTACATCCTATAGTTGTGGTACAAAAACCAAATAACAAAATAAGGATCTGTATGGATCCCAGACCTCTTAACAAGTACATTAAAAGGGAACATTATCCAATTCCTACTCAACAAGCCATATTCTCACAAATAGAAGGGGCAAAATATTTCACAGTTTTAGACGCTTCTTCAGCTTTTCTGCAGATACCACTTGCAGAAGAAAGTTCAAAACTTTGTACTATAGCTACACCATTTGGGAGATATTGTTTTTGTAGATTGCCATATGGCTTGGCAAGCTCTCCAGAGGTGTATCAGAAAGCTATAGACAACATCTTCTCAGGATTAGAGGGAATTCTAGTTTATATTGATGATATTTTAGTATATGGCAAAACAGAGGAGGAACACGACATAAGATTGAAATCTGTTCTAGATAAGGCTCGAAAACATGGTCTTAATTATCTAAAGAGAAAAGCCAGATAAAAGTAAATTCTGTTAAATATCTAGGATATAATTTAACCAGTGAGGGATTATCAGTAAATGTAGATAAAATCAAAGCCATTTCTGAATACAAAAGTCCTGTGAACAAAGCTGAATTGCAAAGGTTCTTAGGTATGGTTACATATTTGGGAAAATTCATAAGCAATCTCTCAGACAAAACTGGAATCCTTCGGCAACTGTTAAGCAAGAATAATGAATTCATATGGTCAGATAATGAACAAAGGGCATTTAATCATCTTAAGGAATGCATTGTTAATGCACCAGTTCTATCCTATTATGATCCAAGTGAGAGATCAACTGTATCGGTAGATGCTAGTCAGTATGGACTGGGGGCAGTGTTATTGCGAGGTGAACATGCGGTAGCATATGCATCTGTGTCTTTGACCGACACACAACAAAGGTACAGTCAAATCGAGAAAGAACTATTGGCCATACTCAACGGATGTCGAAAATTCCATTATTACATCTACGGAACAAGATTTACAGTTGAAACTGACCACAAACCACTTTTGGGTTTGTTAAAGAAGCCGATTGAAAAGCTTTCGCCAAGACTACAACGGATGGCTCTCGAACTGTTGAAGTACAGCTTTGACATTGTTCACGTTCCAGGGAAAAGGCTCTATGTTGCAGACGCCCTTTCAAGAGCACCAGGATCTGATGTTTTGAACACACCATTCTTGGAGGCTGGAGCAGCGACAGTGCATGCGGTTCTGACTTCAAGTAAGGAGAAGACCGAGCAGCTGCAGCAAGCCACAGAAGAAGATCCAGAGAAGTCAATGGTGAAGACCTATCTCAAGGAAGGTTGGCCTTCAAGTATTCAACACCTAACTCCTGAAATGAGGCCATATTGGAATATCAAGTCAGAAATTCATCATTATGAAGGACTTTTATTTCTTGGAAGAAGAACAATTATTCCAAAGGCGATGAGAGAAGAAGTCCTGATGAAACTACATGTGGCACATCAAGGAATAACATCTTGCCAAAGAAAAGCAAAGAACACCATATATTGGCCAAATCTGATGGAAGACATCAAGAAGATGGTGGAATGCTGCCAAACATGTCAAGCATATCAACGGGCCAACACAAGACAACCTCTTATTCCCTATGAAGTACCGACCCTACCATGGGAAGATATCGGAATTGACTTTCTGTATGTAAATGGGGACGAGTTTCTTCAGGTCATAGACTATCATTCAAAGTTCATTGAAGTCAAGAAAGTCCACAGCAAAACGACCGAGTCCATCGTGAGTGTGCTGAAGCAAATTTTCAGAACTCATGGTATCCCTAAACAACTGCATTCGGATAATGGACCACCTTTCAATAGTCAAGCATTTCATAAGTTTGTACAAGATTATGAAATGAAGCATGTTACTTCATCTCCAAGTTTCCCACAATCCAATGGGATGATCGAAAGGTCGATAGAGACTCTGAAAGGAATACTGTTCAAAGTGCATCAAAGCAAAGGAGATCCAAATTTGGCGTTAATTGAATACAATAACACACCGAAGCAAAACCTACCATCTCTTGCAGAAATGCTCATGGGAAGAGTTTTACGGTCTCTTACTCTAGTGAAAAATGTCTTGCTGAAACCTAAATTTCCAACAACGAAGACTCTCCAAATGCTGAAACAACAACAAAGGGAACAGAAAGAGAAATATGACAAGAAATCATCATCTCTGAAACCACTCAACGTCAACCAGAAGGTATATGTGCAGATGTCACACAGGAATTGGTCTCCTGCAACCGTCATAGAAGAACACCAAACACCACGGTCGTACATTGTGCAATTAGAAAATGGTTCAGAGATCAGGAGAAACCGAGTACATATCCGTCCAGATAATGGTATTTCCAACGACAACCTTCAAAGTAATACCGAAAATGCAGAGGTGAATTCACCAACAAAATCACCACTCAGCGGACAATTACCATCGTCCAATAACCAAACAACTCCTCCAAAGAGTCCAACAACTCCTGTAAGACAGAACGAAAGGCCAAAACGACTTACAAGGCGGCCAATCAGACTAAATGACTTTATTACCAATTAGTAGATATCTAGAAACTTTAAAGTGAATTGATTTAGTAACATTTAAGCAGTAACTTTTTAAATTTAATAATTTCTTAAAAATTTGATTTGTTATGTAATTTATATTAATTTCATTCTCTTTAAAAGAAAGGGCATGTGATATTGTAATATCCATTTTATGTACTCTGTGTAAGCAACGAACAACTAAACTCCACTCAGCATGCCATGCCAGAAAATAAACAACGTGCTTAAAAGAACATGAATTCTTCTTGATCAATTACCTTATAATTAATACATAATAAACTAATAATATAACAGGTGCCTCGACTTATACCTGGCTAATTCCATTCGTGACAGACATGACATAAGACAACTTTCTTGGCTCTTAAAAAGTACTAAATGTTAATTGACTGTTAAAAAAATTGCCATGTTGTGATGCAAATAAAGGTCTTGATTATAAAAAACACTGAAATTTTCATTCAAGATAAAAACTTAAAATTAATTTGGTTAAAACATGCCGTAACGGACATGACAAAATTGAGGCACAGATTTTGAGTGACCTTATATTATTACCATTTGCTCTTAACTGGTATGCATTTCGTCCAGAATTTTTTTGGAATCAATATAAGATTCTGATGTGCCAACCAGAAAGAAAATAAATTAAGAAATTTATAAATAGTAAAATATTATTAAATATTTATTATCGTGACGGACATGACGAAGTTTGATGCTCTATATTTCACTCAAATGTTAAATTTCATTTTCGCATTTTTTACGAACTGTTTATTTTGAGGTATAAAAAGAGAAAATAAAGTGTCAAGAATTTTGGCCGAGCAGATTTTGTTTAAAATAAAAAAAGTTTAAATTTAAAAAATGATGTCCATGGCGCATTTTCGTGGAATCAACCACCTATGAGGGTGGGCCGTGTTATAAGGAGCTTAAGGGCCGGGCCATACTTCGCTTAAAGAAATTTATAGTAGATAAGTCCAGAGTAAATATTAATAAAGTGACAATAATCTATCTTAATTCGTTTACAATTGAAGACCCTAGTAAAAGAACGTGCTACGTGACATTTTTGAAAAAATTGAGATTTTTTTTGTCTATGACCATATTACTAATTTCTTTAGCAATAACTAGTTTCCCCCTTTTTTTTTAGTAAACTTTGAGTACAATTTATTTTTTACACTTTACAAACTTCGTTTTCAAGAGATTTGAGGGCAAACGAAAAACTTAGAAGCTAATTTTCTCGTTTTCCCCTTTTTGTCACTTAGCACGTTCTTCCACTAAGCACTTCAATTATTCTTAAAATCAGTGCTGCAAGTAGGGGTAGACGAGGGGTGACGCGTCACCCCACTTTTCAAGAAAATGGCTATCCACTTCTTATATCTCTCAAATCTATAATATATATGTAGAGGGAGGGATGGGGCATGGCATTCTAATTGAAGGCATCCCCCACTTATTTTTTTCCCACTTTCACCACTGCTTAAAAATACTGATAATACTTTTCTTCAAAGGGAAAATTCGAACACTGCACCACCACAAAATGCGACTACACTGCAAAAGTAGCCGAGAGGGCGGACATCACCAAGACCAAGATGGCCGACAACCTTGGAATGCCGGAAGGTCCAATGGAAGACTGCTCGACCACCAAAAAGGACTTCCAATGGAAATGTATTGACTGTCCGGCGAAATACCTCAAGGAGTTTGGCAAAGACGCCCTTCCGGAGTACAAGTTTGTAGAGAAAGAAAAGGGGCACGTTTATTTTAAGAAGTTGAAGAAAAAGAAGTCAAGTTTACGAAATTGAGCATCTGTAGCTTTTGATTTTTATATTTAGGAAATGATTATTAAATCTTACATGGGCTTCAATTGTTTTGATATGTTTGTTACCACTTGACAATATCTTTACACGATGCGACGGTACAGAGGGAAGGCGGCAGATGTATGCATAGATGGCTTAGTGCTAATAAATTTGTTCTTGTTAGCAGTCTCAGTATTTTTACAATTTTAAGTCTGTGGTGCTTCTTATCTTCTATTAGACTAAAAAATAATGCAACAATATTTCTTACACAAACATTTCTTAAATAAAACTAAAAACTAAACTTCTATAAAGTTTGTGTTTAGATTGTAGTTAAAATGTCTTTTTTACCAAAAATCTGAAAAAATTCGCCAAAATGCTACATTTACACCCGTTGTAACTCTAGAACCGTTCACTTTACAACAATTATGTAAACAGTCATTTTGTTTGTAATTTAATGTAGAATATTTTTGTAATTGAACTTTTTTTTTTATCTAAATTGCATATTTTTCGAAATATTCAAGAAAAACTGAAAAAACTACCAATATGCCTTTTGTAGAATACTTTTCTCTACTTTCCCTTTTAAGGTCATATGTTGGATTCTTCATATATGTATATATATATATATATATATATATATATATATATATATATATATATATATATATATATATATATATATATATATATATATATATATATATATATATATATATATATAAAAGATGTTACTAGGACTACAAGCTTTCCTACAAAATTTTTTTTTATTGTTAACATAAAACCAAAGCAAGATTAGTGGAAGGTTTGCAATGTAGACATAAAAAGTTAAGTTTTACAGACTTTTTAATTAACATAGCTCAGCAAAAATAAAACACAGGAAAAAAATTTAAATTGGGAAAACTCTCTTGGATCAAAAGGATTAAACCAAATGCTGTTATTCATATTTTTTTTTCCTAATAAAGTAAACTTAGGGGAGACTAACCAGTGAATGAATGTTTAAGGCGCTATGTTCGCCAGTGAATAAACACCAAGACATAACGACCAGGACAACCAACCATATGTCAGATAGCTTCCTACTAGATGGGAGGAAGTCAGTGCTGCCAATCCATCTAGAGTGGAATGATTTTTAATCCATATTTTTTAATTATATTTACCAAATTTTCATTCACTGGGGCCTGTTCACTAACTGGTCAGTCTACCCTACTTAAAAATTCGTTTAAAATATAATATGATTGTTGTTTAATATAACACTAAAAATATATCTAATTTATTGGTTTTGTCAAAACTTTTTGTGAAGGACATAAATTTGTATATAATTGCAAAAATAGGTGAAAACATCAGAAAACAAAACCAAATGTTTGATCAAAGCATTTTATTTTCAACTTGATTATGCAAAAGGTAAGTTAGCTACTGGTATAAAAAAATAAATCTCGCATTGCATCACCTTTAAGAAAATGAGGATTTTTTACTGTATTTTTTTTATGATTTCATCAATTGTAATCACACACATAAAAAATAAATAAAGCAAACATAGTAAGTAACAAGCAATGTCTAATTCTAAGAAATGTAAAAAAATAAATGCAAAGCAAATTTTTTAAGGATGGTTAAAAATGGTATACAAAGTTATCCAAAAATAATATTATTGGATGCATTGACATTTTATTCAAGTAGAAAAATTCATAACAGACAATAGTATAAAAGTAAAATAATATCACATGACTAGGATCTTTAACAAATTTTACATACTTAAGTCAAGATTAAAAATATTAACAAATTTATGCAAAATGGAAAATTCAGAAAATACAAATTACATAATAAAATAATTTTATATAAGAGAATTGGCATGTTAAAAAGTAATTCATGGAAACTGAATGCTGTGTTAGTTTGCAATAAAATATAGCATACTACTCATTGATTAGTTTAAGAATGATTGTTTTAAAAAATGTACTTTTTGGCAAAAGTACTTTGGGTATAAGTACAATATAGATTATAGCATACATTCCAAAAAGTTTTGAACCTGGAATTAAACAAGGAACCATTCACTGGTCATCTTTTTCTTTAGCTCCATGCTTCAGTATACGTGTAAATTCTAAGTAGTCAAACATGCCATGCTTGTCAATAGGTGCTTCTCTGTACATTTCATCAACCTAGAAGCAGAATTAAATTTGTGATTAAAAAATTTTATACTACAGATAATTTAAATATCTAAAGTAATTTTTTAAATTCACCTTTGAATACAGAACCAAGTAGAATGTTATTGCTAAGAAGAGTTTTATAACTAAACAAGTAGGTTTGTAACAGAATCTGCCACTCAGCCCGCTTCCACAAAACATTTGTTTTCAACGGGAAATAAGTAGCCAAACACAATATTAATTATATTATAAACATTTACATGCTAAATTTGGCCAGTTTCACTTTTTTAATTTTGAAAATCCAATAATTATTATTGTTTGCTGAAAATAATTTATATTTCCAAGAATAAATGTTAATATTTCTCTTTTAAATAGTTTATAGTACCAAAACATTTCACATCAACATACAAGAATCTTATGTGAAATATATTAGACGTCGTTTCAAACTGATTGATATCGCAAAAATAAATTGTTTGAGTTTATTATTTAAAAGAATTAAAGTTTCTCAGGTGATTGTTGCGAATGGCAATTTTGATTTAATTCTAATAAAAATGACTTCTAATCTTCTGCTTTTTAAATGAGTATTAAATTTTGCTGCTTTTTAAATACATCGAATTCAAACTTTTTTCTGAAATTTTCAATGTCTTTTAGTTTTGATGTTCTGAATTTTTTTGACTTGTCACACTTGTATGTAGCATTTGTAGTTTGGGCTATGAAAGTGGGTGACAGACAGACGAACTGAATGATAATATTTTCCACTTTTTACGTAATGTTACAGTGAAAACTCTACGACCGACCACCTCCATTAAACGACCACCTCGACTTACGACCAGTTTTTTTAAGTCACCGATTTTTCCGTGTTCAATGTTAAAAACCACTCTGGGAGAGACCAGATCTCCATCCCCAAACGACCATTTTCAAATCCCATTTCATAAAAAATTATCTTTATCATGTCATTTTACACAATAGCACAAAATATGATAGTATATAAATAAACATTAAAAATTCAGATTAAAAAAAGGGTTTGCGAAAAATCGAAAAATTAACCAGTCAGAAATTTCTTCTTACTTTAAAAAGGTTTAATTAGTAAATACGTGCTAGTTTGTTAAAATAAGTTAATGTAGAATTTTTTTACATACTACAATTTGTTCAAAAGTAAGTTAGCGTAATTTTGTATATATTTATAATATGCGAATTAATAAATAAATGTAATGATAAATAGATTTACATAATTTTTTAATGGTAAATAATGCGTTGTAAAATGATATTTAAACTTTTTGGCTAATTCCCTTTTTGTACTCTAGGAGCGACCAACCTCCATTTACGACCGATTTATGAGGGAACGGGAGGTTGGTTGCTCTTAGAGGGTTTACTGTATAAAGGTAGTGTGGAAGCTATGCTAACAATCAAAACAAGGGGAAAATACTGTTTGAATTTGAACTAAATTTATTTTTTACAGTTAAAATTTTACAATACCACAGAATTTCTGCTAAATTTTATTAAGGTTTTATTTTGTGCTGATGGAACATTAAGGAGATTTTTCAGAACTCTCATAGAAACCCCTGAACTTTTTTTTAAAAAAATCAACATTCCTACAGTCCACTTATAAAAATAGTAGAGTGCAATGAGGATGTGAACTGCTGTATTTACAACAACGAATCAAACCATTTATTTCTTGAAACATTCAATCTATTAGTAAACTTTTTTATAGGCTATAAGTTAATAATGTTTACAACAATAAACCAAGTCATTTTTTGCCGATACTGCAGTTTACCTGACCACTGCACTAGAGCACACTGCCGTGATCTGAAATAATCAGACTTTTAGTATTTTATCTTAAGTGTTGTAGGTATTGAGTGCTTACAACAATGATCCAAGTCATCATTGCAAATACTGCAGTTTGGGTTAAGTTAAGTTTGAATTATCGTCGCACTAGAGCTACACGAGAGCTATTGGCGACGAGTGTCCTATTTTAGAACCATAGTCAAGTGACGAGCCGACACCTGAATAGCCACCCAACGCAACCATTATGGGCAATATTGTACGCAGCATTAGGACTTTGAAGGATATTTAACGTGCACTCCCTTACACAGGGTATTATTTGTCAGACATTTTTTACTGCACGGGCCGTTTATAGGTTGGCAGTTATTTTGGCAATGCCCGGACCCAAACCTGGGACCTTCCGCATGCTAGGCGAGTGCCTAACCGACTGCGCTCCCCAGCCCTAAAATCTGCAGTTTATCTATCTACAGCAGTACACTTACATCCTCTTCAGAGAACCTGTCCCCCATAGTGGTTAAAAGCTCTCTCAGACGCTCCTCGTTGATTCTGCCTGTGTTATCCTCATCAAAGCAAGCAAAGGCATTCTTGATCACATCTTCTGGATCCGTGCCCTGCAGTCTCTCGCCGAAGAGAGTGAGGAACATTGTGAAGTTTATAGGCCCGGGGGCTTCCTTCATCATCCCATCGAGGAAATCATCTGCTGGATTTTTGCCTGTAGAAAGAGGGATTTGTTTAGTATGGTACAGGGATTTCGGTCTTTATCTATGATAGTGAAATTCTTTCAGGAGTTTCTAAGGAGTTTTTCAGGAGTGCAGCAATGTAAATTCAGGAGGTATTGGGAAAAATTTTGAATATGTGTGTTCTGTGTTTATTATTGTATTGGTCTAGTGACTTAGACCGAGGATAAAGGAAACAAGGGGTGTAAACATTGTGGAAAATGTGACTTTTTTGGCAATTTTCTAAATTTTCTTGACCTTTGTTTTAATATCATGACTTTTTTGACTGATAGACATCCTGATAAAGCACGAGAGAAAACCGACTGAGAAAGGAGAAAAATGATTTATGTCGTCAAATTTTTCAGGAGAGGGGGGAAATATCAGGAGATGATACACAAATTTCAGGAGTTATAAGGGCCCTTAAAAATAAAAATTAAGGAGTTTTACAAGAATTTCAGCAGGTGTATCAACCCTGATGGCAGATAAGCTAGATTAACCCTCTGAGGTAAAAGCAAATTGGCTGAAGTGCAAACTCGTTTTCAGTGTAAGGATTTAAATTAAATTAAAAAAATTTAACTGAAAACTTAATTTATTAAATTTTTAGACATTATATTTCTGTAGTAGATGGTTTGACTCGTGCTTAAAATTTTGAAATTTAATAAATTTATAAAAATTATGCATGTTGCTAGAGAACTCGACAGCAAAGATACAGGTTAATATGTCTGTATCCTCAGAGGGTGAATATTTAATTCGGCTGCACAACTAAAAACCATTTCTTCAAGAACTTCACAATCAAAAAAGAAAAATGTTCATACATGTGTATTTTTTTATTTCTTTCATAATAACTAAGTTTAATTATTCTTAGCCAACTTTGGCTATTTCAGGATAAAGAAGTAGAAAAAAAGAGCTTTTAAAAGGATGTTTTATGATTTCAACTCATTTTTATTTAAACTTTTATTATTTTAAGGAGAGGTATAATAAGTTTTGAAGCCAATAATTACTTTTAAACTTAATTTATGATTTTAATTCATAGTGCTTATGACACATAGTAAATAAGTTTGGGCAATAAATACTTCAGTTGTATTTATATACCATTAATTAAATACAAGAGCTATTTTTTTTTATGCTACAGAACTTGGTAACATAAATTTCTATAAAACACGTCATAGAAGAAACCATATTTTTGCTAAAATTTTTACATACTTACCTAAGGAAGCCAACATGTCGTGCAGATCATCTTTATCAATGAAGCCATCCCTATTTTGATCAATCATGTTAAATGCCTCCTTGAATTCTTGGATTTGTGCTTGATCAAACATTGCAAAAACATTGGAAGTGGCCCGTTGAGCACGCTTCTTGGTCGTGCCACGGCCTCTAGCTTTTCTACTGGACATCTTCTTCATAAAAAAAGAAAAGATTATTTTGTTGATAAAATGTCAGTAAAAGTAGTTAAGAAAATAAAGAGCTACACCAAAACCGACCTTGAGTTTGCAGTATACAAATGTTCTACAAGAAAAGGGTAAATAATTCTCATTTTTAGCCTACTTTTCTTTTTTTTTAATTCGAAGAATTAAAAAAAAATGAAAAAGTAGGTATTGACATGCGGTCGATGTCCGTCCGTCCGTCTGTCTGTCTGTCCGTCTGTCCATACCCCCCTTCCAAAATCAGTTCTATCTATCCGATCTTAAAAATTCTTTTTTTATTAGAAAGGTATAACCTCAGACACCCCACTTTCATACTTTTTGTCCGTCTGTCTGTGCGATAGGACGGACATAAATCTACTATTTGATGACAAATTTCCCATTGAATTAGCATTGAAATTCAATTTCGAGTCATTTAGATCGCTGAATTTAACTACAAATGCTACGGACAAGTGAGATACGTCAAAAAATTCAGCGCATCGAAATTAGAATACATTGAAAATTTCAGAAAAGAATTCGAATTCGAAGTACTTCAATTATTTAAAAAACGTCAAAATTTAATGCTCATTCAAAAAGCATAGGAAGCCATTTTTATAAGAAATAAATCACCATTGCCATCACAACAATTGCTTGAGAAACTTTAATTCTTTTAGACAATAAATTAAAATAAATTTATTTTTGAGACATCGATCAATTTAAGATGACGTCAAGTATATATTTCACTACTAATCTTTGTATGGTGATATAAATTGTGTTCATTCTATTTAAAAGCGAGGAATATTACATATTTATTCTTTGAAATATAAATTTTTGCAAACGATTTAAGTTATAATTATTTAATTTTCGAAATAAAATAAATGAAACCAGCTGAATTTAGCAAGTAAATGTTTATTGATGAGTATTTTTTCGGTTTTTGTTCTACGAAAAATTAAAGATTTATTTATAATTGCAAATAAAGCTGTGTTTAGTGAAAGATGCTGTGTTTAGTTAGATGCTGCGTTTAGTGAAATTTATTTTAAATTTAATGTGGAAAAACGGTTGTTTATGTCACTTACTGTTACGAACCCAGTTTTTTCAAGATAAGAATTTTAGTAAGTATTTAAGTAACAGGAAAGTAGGCTATTTTAGTTATTTAAGAACTTCTTGTTGAGTTTGAGAATCTAATACGAAAAGGTATTTCTCATTCAGTAAACAAATTTATTCGTTATTTCAAGACATAAATTTATTATTTTTATTAGTTTAGCTTCAGTTAGAGTGTTATTTTAATTATTTTTTTCCTTCGATTTTGACGTAACAGGGCACACGAATATCAGGGTCGAAGGAGCAGCCAATAGGAGTAGGCGAAGTTTCGAAGCCAGCAGCGTTGTTTACCCAGATTCCTCTGCCTAGTACATTTCTCTGCAACTAACTTAAGCTCGGTTTTGGTGTAGTGAAAGAAAGTGCTAAATAACAAAAAGGTGAAAACAAGAAAAGCAACTTTAAGTTTTCAGTTAGAAAAGGCATACTGCAAACGGTAAAAGTTTACTTAAGTTTTATGAAAAAGGCGGCATTTGTTCCTTAACAGATGGAATATGTTTATTGACACACAAATCTCAATGCCAATATGTTACTTAAATTTTTCCTCTAAGCTTATTTAATGCTACTTTATGTGCCGGCAGAGGTCGAGTGGGGCCTTTTTTCCACAAAAGCTGAATTGGGCAAGGCAGGCCTTGGCCCACTAGTTGGCTCTGTTGCGCCAAGGAGTTTAGTTTTTCAAGTGCCGACTTTCTGAGCTTGGCAACATCCCGCAAATTATCAAAAAATTCTACTTTGATACCAATTGCATCATTCTAAATCGACTTGCAATGCAAGAAAAAAAATTCTATTTTGATTTATTTGAAAAAATTAAGTATTTGTGTTATGATTGAGAGGCAATGGTATAAATTAAAAGAATTGGAAAATGTCTATCATTTTTAAATGTGCATTAAATCATGCCGTTTCTTCAACAATTGAGTTTTTTATTAACTTCTAGTTTAAATGGGCCAAATTATTTTAAGTATCATGCTTGTCTGCTTTGCATTTGTACTGTAGATAGAGATATATGAAAAGGGCTTACAAACAGACAGTCTTCATAAAAGCTTCCACTTTTTATGCTATAAACATAGTGTTTAAAGATAAAAACTATCCATACCCTTAAAAAAATAATTTGCAATCATGGGCATGATTTAAGGTTAAGTAATCCAGTGCATAACATAAGAATGGGCCAAAATAGAGTGAGGAATATATGTGCAGCTCGATAATGTTGATTTTCTAATAAGACACTTCGAGGAGGTAAATGTCTAATTTATTGTATAATTTGAAGATAATTTAGGCAAATTGATGCTTCAAGGAGTATGTGTAATTATGGCAGAAAAAGTTATTGTGCTTAAATTATAACTTTGCCAGTACCATGTCAACCTAATAGTAAAAGATAAAACATATTTCTTTACTTAAATCATTTACTAGGATTTTTGCAAGCTTATTAACATCTTTAACAATGATGAATAGCAGATTTTTTTGCGTAACAATATGCCATAAAACAATTACGATAATAAAATAAGGACAATCCAGTTAGCAAAATATGTCAAGAAATTAACTTTAGTTTTGCATTACAAAAACTGGAAAAGGAACAAGCTGTAAATGACTTTGTATCATGCAAATCTGTATACATGCATAGGTTATAGTTTCTTATAATATTTAAAAAAATAAACAAGTCATAAAAATGATTATTACTTTGATATATGAAGATTTACTAAGCAAGAAGACAACGCCTTTTCAATAATAATAAAACGTCAAATTCACTATTTCACTTTTCTCAGAAAAAAGATTGAAATCTGGCGGCTACAGTGATTAAAATTTGATGAATTTAAAAATATATAAAATTCCCTACTCAATTTGATTTTATATCTTTATTTTTCTTTTGAAATAAATTAATTTTCAAGAAAATGTAAACTATCAATGCTTAATCTTTAATAATCATCTGTTAGCTTGTTTCAGATGACGTATTTGAGCTTTCGATCTTGACTTTCTATCAATCAGTGCTCGGATTCGTGCATTTATACCACATGACATATGCTCACCAATCGAGGCCCAAGAAAATATTCCTATTCATTTCTGTATTTCTGTTGCCACTCTAGACCTAAAACATGCTATTTTTGAAAAGAAGTGTTTGTGGTTGGCCTCATAATAATTTTTACTAAACATTCCTTAATTTAGTTCGTGCTTTGGCGGTTTATCTGTTTTCTATCTTTAATTTTTAGTTTCGGATCATAACATACTTCTTGCAACGTGTCTATTTATTATTAATATATTTACTATATTTTTGAAACTTATAAACGCATAGAAGTTCATAAATTTTGATTGCCCATTGAGATTCACTATTGGTGAGTATGAAAATGTTCCAATAAATTTATCGATTCCATTGCCATGCTTCTCTTAGTTTTGTGGAATCGTATTGTCAAACTTTGAAAATATGCCTTAAAATAATCTTTGGTAATCGGTGCATGATTAAATTTTTAATAATAATCTGCTTTAATCTGCTTTTTTAATAAAAGCAAATTTCAACTTTAATCAGACAATCGACCGAATTTTGTTCTGAATATAATCTTTTGGCTACTCAAGGGAATTTCCCCATATGTTACAGAATTATCTGCATGCACCGATCATCATTTATCTTTACACAACACCAAATAAACAAAGCGTGAAGTACAAGAGATTCGCTATATATCTGTATCAAATTTTTAAAACGATAATTTAAAACTTGTGATTAAATTTTAATCTAGTAATCAGATTATCACAATGTTTTGATGACAACACAACTTTTCAAACACAACTTAGTGCGGAAGAATCTTTTGCTGTAATTTCAACTATAACTGCATTAATTTCAGATTATGGCAACTAAATGCATTTTCTTTGACAAGTATGCTTTTAATTGTGTCTGTATTTCATTAATATTTAGGTACAGCTATGATGTAATGTTCATTGGCAACTTTTGGTGAGCTTGAAAATTTAATATAAGATTTCTACACCTTTACTAAAAAAGTGGAAGTTTTTACCACATCTATGCACTTTCGTTGCTTGGCATTGGCAACAAAACATAAATCGAGACCGGCCACTATATCATGGCTCTTCCAAAATATTTTCTATGCCCCATTATGGCTGAATTGAATATTTTCACAAACGTTTTTTTTGTGTGTGTGATAAATGTAAACTAGTTACAGGTCACAACAAACCCTCTTTTTTTAAATTGATATGAATATTTTCTTAATTTTCAAAAAATAATTTTACACAAAATATTTGAAGCAATTAAAGTAGGATTATAGAGACATCATCTACATTTGTTATTTAAAAAAAAACCTTTTGCTAAAATATTCAACGCAGCCAGAGAAATTGGCTTAGAAAATAATTTTTTCCCATTCACTGAGGCACTTTTGTTTGGAGATCTAATATCCGTCAGGCTCATTGGCCCTTTTAATTGTTTATTACATGCACATTAGTTGCTACTAATCTGCTGATTCTGTTCTCCGTAGACGAGTTACAATGAGTGATGACAAGAGAAGAAGTGCTCGCACTCAAAGTCGATTTGCCAGCGATAAGGATAGTCCTCCGAATCGTCGTGAAAAGGACAAATCAAAATCCTCAAAGAAGGGTTCAAAATCTGGTAAGATATATATTACAATGAAACATGTGTGATGAGATATCTTTATACATATCCACCTGGAAAATAAGATTATTTCTTTTGGTGTCTAATATACAGTAGCGGACTCCAATTACCCGAAGCAATTGAGACCTAGCCACATTATGATAATTGAAAATTTGTATAATTAGAGTTGGTCAAAATGTTATATTCTAATCAATTTCACAATGTATTGTTGAGCTTTGAGATGTAGTTCTAGTTTTGATCGACGTCAACCAAATCCAAATTATAAGGTTTTGTTTGGCAAATTGAATTACAGCTTTTTGTAATAGATTTGTACTAATTTTAAGGAGCATTTATACCTGTAACTATTCATCTCTATTGGATTTCATCCCTGGTAATTGTTTTCGGTCATTGCAAAAAGATTGATAGGCATAACATCAAACAAAGATGAACAGAAACAGGTAGGGTGGGTAGATATTTTTTTAGATAATTGGAGTCCTGCTATAGATTTTTCCTTCTTTGATTTCTAAATAGAAAGTTAATCAGAATTTAAAAATGTATTTTAAACATTAATTATTTTTTTAATTCTAACAGTGGTTCTTTGATTTAACTTGGATGATAAAAAAAATATCTGTGGAATGTTTTTTTAGCTTTGTAAAGTTTGTAAAATTTCATGATCGTTAAGAAAATGTGTTGTAGTATTGGCCAATTTTTAATACTTTTTTGTAGTTGCTAGTTTATTAAGTTTTTATCAATTTTATTATTAAGCAAGTGTCTGGTTTTTACTGTGCAGTCTTTTGTAATTTGGTGTTACTTGAAAAAATCATACAAAATGATTGAAATTAATTCTTTACTTGGACAATTTGATCGCTATGTATATTTATAAACATAAAAGAGAAAATTCAGAATTTACTCTTTTTAATTTCAGGTGAGAAAAACAAAAATGAAGTGCCTGTATCAAAAGCAGCAGAAGGCATTTCTCTTGAATACCAAGAAAACTCTGACTACTCTTTCAAAGATGTAAGCTATAAGAAGATTTGCTGTTATTTTCCATTATGTTTGGTTTGAATTTGCTTTATAAAATTAAAGTTGTTAATTTAAAAGCCAATTTTTATTTTTGTATTTGAAAGCCAACAATTATCAGTATTTGAAATTTTTTTCTTTCATAGATTCTAGAAGATAAAAAGAAGCCGGAAGAACTAAAGTAAGTTTAAATTTTAGTTATGAATATAAGATTAGGTCCCACTCTGGAACCTTTTTTAATGAATATCAGGTCAATGTCTACCATTGACATCACATTTATTTTTTAGTTGTATTTAAAAACATTAATAATTTACAAAATATGTATATTTTAAAGAATTTTCTTGAGATTGCAGTGGTTCCAACATTTAATGGACTATTTTTAAGTATTACTAGACTGTTTTTAAGTATTGGACTATTTTATTCAAAACTAAACTCCTCGAGGCAACAGCCGTTAGTGGACCTAGACCTGCCATGCCCATTCCAGGGTATATTACCAAGGGCTCTAGGGTGCCAGGCATATGTCCCTGTAAGGTGGTCGGTCAGCCTCACACAGAATCCTCAGTGTTTAGTTTCCAAACTTGCTTAGTTGCCAAACAGTACATTTGGTTTGTTTACTTGCAAATAATTTAATTTCAATCAGAATTTTTCTTCTTTAGGTTCACAGGCGTTCATGAACTTAGCAAGTCAGAATATGGAGTTTCAAAGTTTGTTTATTTTATTTTATTGTTGTATTAAATATATTATATATTATGTATAGTTATTTTGTCAGATTTGAACCCAGTTTACAAGTTTTTAAATGCCATATCTTCACATTGTCTGCCATTCACATCTCATTTATTTTTTAGTGTATCTGATGACCATTGCATTGCAATGTTTTTTCATGTATGAGTGTCTATTAAAACTGTTACTTCTTACTACATGTTCTTTAAAAATAAGCAAAAAAAATTAATATGCTATTGTTAAAGACCCATATATTGCACTTCTTGTTTGTCTTACAAAAAATTTCAATGAAATAATTTTTTTTTTGTCTTTTTGAATCATAGGTTGATATACGAACCAGAATTCATGGTAGAAGAACAAGCGGAAGAGCTAATGGACATCTTGTCAAATACCACCAAGTGGCATGACAAGAATATTGTAATAAGAGGTGAAGAATTCCCCCAGCCCAGATTGGTGGCTTGGTATGGGCCATTTCCATACACTTACTCTGGGGCCACATTGGAAGCAGCAGAAGTATGCATGATAAAAATTAAATTTTCTAGTTAATAGAGTATTGTAATTTATTTTAATTTTGTAACTTTTAAGTTACAAATGAAAAAATTATTGGTGAACAGATTTAAAATAGTTAATTGTAAGCAATTTGTAAAGATTAGAATTGGTTTTAGTAAAAAGAAAGTTAAGATATTCATTCTGGGGGAGTACATAAATTACGTCATGCGAAACATGACATTTTTGACCTATCCCTCCCCTAAGTTGTGCTGTGTCACGTTTGATCGAACCCCTCCCCCTAAAATTGCGCCACGTTGTTACACCCGACCCCCTATTAAAGAAAAAGTTGATTTTAATATTTCCCTTTGTTTCTGAAATTAAAAAAAAAATGCATTTTTGTGTTTAAAAAATTAATTTGGGAAGAAAAAAATTAACAATTTATCTTGGTTAAATAATTTATGCATAAAAATACACCAACATTGTATTTACATTTACATCATCCAAGGTCTAATTGCTAATGTCTTTTAAAAACTTGGGAACTTAAACAGAACTGTCTATTCCTGGTAGTTTTGGTGTTTGCCCAGATAGCTACCAGTCCTCTAATTGGTCAAGATAGTGTCACAATTTTGAGTGTTACGAAGTACCTTTACGTAAAGGTCCCCCTTAGCATGGCGTAATTTATGTTGGTCCCTTTTAAGGTTGCAACTGCTTACTTACAGCTCAAGTTACATAGCTAGCTAAAAACCTTGTATGTCAGAGCAATAAGTACTTGGAGTAAGGTGCAAAAAAAAATCAGAATGTTTAGCCCTAATGAACAAAATTAGAATACTGTTGAAAATTTCTTTTAAAAAAAAATTGTCCCATTCTGCTGTTGTGTTGCTTTTCATGTGCTGAATTATTTGTCCTATCATACATGTATTTTTTTTAATAACTTCAGATGCCTCAAACAGTCCTTGATATAAAGCAGAGAGTGGAAAACTTTCTTAAAGCCAATAAGTTAGACGTGGAGTTAAATTCTGTTTTGCTGAACCTGTACAGGAATGAGAAAGATTCAGTTGCATGGCACAGTGATGATGAACTCACTATGGGAGTAAGCCCAACTATTGCATCAGTTTCTTTGGGCAGTGTTCGGAAATTTGAAATGAGACCCAAAGAACATGTAAGTAGAACAAAAGAGCTTACATTACATTTATTTAACAATTGAAGCCTATCCCCTGGATAAGTTTAACCATTTATTGCCATAAGTTTAAACTAGGCTTATGATATTATTATTTCTAAAATCTTTTGTTTTTGTGCTTACATATTCTCACTTAACAAGTTTTCTAGTTAGAATATTTATTAAAGATGTGTTAAACATTTCCAACAAAAAAAGTCTGCAAATTAAAGTGCATTGACCTATGTAGTAGCCTTCAAAAAGTTTTAGTTGTCCACTTTGTGTCACTGAAGGAGGGGGGGGGAGATACGGATTCACAAAAAAATGGCATTTTGTTGGATTACAAGTAAAAAATAAGACTTGATTTTAAAATTATTAATATTTTTCATTTACTCAATTTTGAAAAGTTGTCTTAAATTTTATAACTATAGCAAATTTTTGTGCATGCTACAATTTTTGCTACTCTAGAAAATTTTGCATGAAATGAAATAAAATTGGTCATGTTAAAGTTTGTCATTAACTCGCAAGTATGTAAATTTTGTTTTGTATTTATGTTTATTCTTAAAAACTTTTTTTTTCCAGACAATTCAGCAAAATGAAAACCTGGATAAAGATTCAATTTTCTATGTTAATTTAACTCCAGGTAGTCTTATAATAATGGATGGCTCTATGCAAGAAGATTGGCAGGTAATCTATTTTTTATTACTACGAAAGCATGTGTGCTCAGTTATTGGGGTGAAAGCAGTATTTGCACAGATGTAATAACTTGTTGTGATGGGAAATATTGAAAACTTTTTATTTGACTGCCATGTCTATATATATATAAAAGAATTTGGACCACAGCCATAAAAATTATAAGTATTACTTTTGTGTGTTGTATAAACATTTAAACGGGGGTAAAACTCAATATAGTCCTGCCTTATACCGAATTTTATATTGCGGACAAATTAATAAGTTACTCATATGGTGCTGCACAAAAGTTTAGGCACAAACGCAATTCATGAAAAAAATCGTCAATGTTACTATTTTCAGTAGTTTTCTTTTTTAAATATACATTCTTTAGGCAGCATGAAAAATAGTAGGGTAAAAAATTGTTCCAATAAATATAAATAAATATGACTTCCATTGACAAATTAAAAATTTCAAAAATTTCCTTCCCACAAAAGAATAGGCACAAGCTTCAGTTTTATTCAAATTCTTTACAGCAAATGGTTGCGTCATCAATTTCTTATTTGGTTCTCTCGCTTGCTGGTGCAGGGATGCCAGTCTTCCGCTTTTTGGCTGAATTCCGCTTTTTGCTTTCCTTCTCCAAACATATTTCCGCTTTTCCAAAATTTTCTGGTTTTTTTTTAATGTTCCGAAAAAAATCTGTGTTTAATTAATTTTTTTTGTTTTAACAAACCAAAAGAGCATGCTTGCTTTTTGTCCCCTAAATTCAGCATATCATCAGGCGTTGATCGCATTTCTGCGCCATTTCCCGCCTGTAGCAAATAATTTAGCCATCGTCATCTACTGTACAGAGGGTAGAAACCAGGGTTCGATTTAAGCAATTGAGATGCATTTTTTTAAACGATTGTTTACTTTTTCTTCGCACCGTAATTCGGTGAAACTAAACCTAAATTTCTATAAACTACAAGTTGAAATAACAGTTTCTAATAAGGAAGATTAAATTTTCACTAAGATGTCTTCAAATCTCGGCTAGCCAGTGCAATCTCCCATGAGAAGAAGCTCTATATTGATGAAAACTAAGCTTAAATTTTGATAAATAACTAGTTTAAATAATGGATTTTAACAAATAAAGATAAAATTTTTAATTAAAATTTGAGGATGAATTAAGATTAGATTACATTAAGATGTCTTCAAATATCGATCAACGGCCAGTGCAATCCCCCATTAGAAGACGATTATTTACCTTGACCAAAAATGTGTAGTCCAATATTGCTTCCTGATTTACTTATTTTGCCTCCTAGTAATTTTCACGAAATCTGCCGATAACGTTACATTGCATCAGAATGATTGGCAGTTCTGTAGCTCTGTGTGATTATCTTTTGTAGCTCCGGTTCAGGCCAAGTCGGACAACCACATTATTTTTTCTGAACAGTGTCAGTGAGTTGTGATCACAAGAACAGCTTGAAATTTAAAATTAATTTTGTTTTACTTTTGAACCTTTTTTTCTACTTCGACTATTGGGGTTTCTGTTTGTAGACAAATTTTAGTTTTTTAAAAAAAAATTGAGAGATGGCTACTAAAATTCTAGTTCTTGAATTTTTCTGGAAAAGTGCTTGAATTTTGTTTTCTTAACAAATGTATGAGCCATGTTAATGGGCATATGCATTGAAAGACCAAAGTTGGAAATTTCAATTCCAAAGAGGCAGTCAATTTTTTTTTTTTTTTTTTTTTTGCAAAACCCGGTGCCTAAATGTTCAGCCAAATTTACTTATTTTAAAGTGTTTATAAAGAAATTAAAAGTACTTTTAGTAGAGCATAGTATAATATAATTATTATAACATTTATCACATCGTGATAATTGTTAACATTTAAATTTTATCAATCACGCTTAGTTCAGCTTTTTTGGTTCCCCAAACCAATCATTTAGTTTGAATTTCAGCTTTTTTGTTCAACAAGCACTAACATCCCTGCTGGTGATTCGAGGTCTTCCAGACCGCAATTTTGGTTGATATTTATCCCCACTTGATAACACTCTATAAATACCTCATTTTGAACGCTTACATCCAGTAGAAATATCAGAAACAGATTTACCTCTGGATTTTAATATCCATATCCTTATAATCTCTTCTTACGAAAATTCAGTTGACTTCAGAATGGTTCTAAGCATCGAAAATTACCTTCAACCTTTTAAAGCAACTTAAAAACCCTCCCCTCTGATGACGTAATCACTTCCTGTAAAGAATGTCATAGAAACTTTTGTGGCAAGGAAAGTTTTGAAATGTTTAATTTTGTTGATGGAAGTCAAATTTATTTATATTTTTTGGAACAACCTAAAGAATATATATTTAAAAAAAAAAAACTACTGAAAAATAGTAACATTGACGAATTTTTCATGAAATGAATTGTGTCTGTGCCTAAACTTTGCACTCTATATGGGAATTTTCCATATATTGTACTTTGAATGATGATCACATGTAGGTATATCTGCAACTTTTTTTTGTTTTGCCCCAAAGAAGTAAAGCTCAACAAGTTTAAAATTTTTGTGTTGAAACGCTGACTTTGATTTAATGGTAATTGTAATTTTTGCTGAAATATAATAGCAACTTTTTTACTTGAATTTTCAGCACCGAGTGCCAAAGGAGTATCATGACAAACAGCCCAGGATAAATTTGACCTTCCGTACAGTTCATCCTCTTGATCAGTAAGTATCAATGTAGTGCAATGTTCTCCCCGTGTATTGCAACCATTCTCCCCATATCAATGAATAATAAAGATGAAAAATTAAATTAAAATTTAAAGATTAATTAAAGTACTGAGATCTTTTCAAATATTGCCCAACCCAACCTCTAGTGAAATCCAACAATGCTTAGTCATTAAACTTATTTTGCTGCCTAGTAATTTTATAAAATCCACCAATGACAGTAATGCCTCATAATGATTGACAGTTCTCTGATTCTGCATTATCGGAAGAGTGTCTCGTTACTTTTGTTACTCTGGTTCAGGTCAGATCAACCAGAATATTTGTTCTATTGCTTTTAATAAAGGGTCTGTGAGATGTGACCATGTGATGTCAAAAGAAGTTTGAATAAAAAATTGTGTTAAAAAATTTTTTTTGACATTTTCCCTCCCTGCTATGTTGGGGTTTCAGAATTTATACAGGTTTTAGTTTTTACAAAAATAATTTATGTTTTTATGACACTCTATCTATTTCAATTGTATGATTTTAGCAAATTTCTATTCTATGAATTTTTCTGGAAAAGTACTTTAATTTTTTCCCCTTCCTAATAAGTGCATAAACCATACAAAAAAAGCATGCCGTAAGATTGTGACGCAGGGAATGATTCAGGATTTTTAAAATGCTTTCCCTTTGAACACCCTAATTAACTGTATGTAGTTAAGTTAATTTATATTCCTCAGTTTTTTGTTTTAAATCCTATATATTCTTAATTTTTTACTTACATCCCTTGACTCCTACAGTACTCATACATAATACAAAAAAAGCTCACTGTTAAAGTCTTGTGCAGTAGTCCATCTGGTTAATATGAAGATGTGAAACATAACTCACCATAAATACAAAATATTCTCTATAAGTCCAAATCCATTTTTTTTTTAAATCAAACCATAAATTTCTGACTGTCATAATTGTGGAAGCTCAAAAAAGTATTGTCAGAGCAAAATGCAAAACTTTTTTACTTCAGAACTATTGTGATTATTTCACTATGGTTAAAATCTTATAACTTTAAAATACGATAATTATTGGGTGTTGTAGAGCTCTGTGTTGTTTATGCTTTGTTTGAAAAAGATAACACAAAAGATTTCTTTAATCAATTTTATAACAATAGAAATTATTATTTAATAAGAACTTTTCTTTTAAATCACAACAAACAGTAATCAGAACTTAGGCATTTTGCTCAACTACAGATGTCATTTTGTTATAAGATATTTTTATAGTTTTTAGCTATTTTATTCCTTAGTTTCGCAAGTTTAGTTTTCAAATTATTCATACTTTTGTAGAAGGGACCTTTCTCTATTGGTCTTGAGAGGAGTTTTAATCTGAGTTCTACTTAACATTATTTGGCAACTTTCTATCAATAAAGTTCAGATATTTCTCATTACAAAATTATAATTTACTTGTAGCTAGGGATGCACCGAATACTAAATTTGGCCGAATAACGAATATTCAGCCTGCATAAACCAATTTTTATTTTTTTGTACAGATCTAAGTAAGTTGTATTTATTATACATTAATTTTCATACAATATAGTTATTAAATTTTTAATTAAAGAAAACACAATAAAGTAGCATTCGTTTGTTATAAAACATGCCTTTTAGGAAGTGTTTGAAACTTGGTAAAATCACAACACGAAAACGAAAGTATGAAAACTAAAACTGAAGTATTTAGATCCGATGTAGAATGAAAATCGGAAAAAAATAATAAAGCTATGGCTTCAATATTGTTATACAATTACAATTTTTTTTATCTTTTATTTAAAAAAATACAATTGTGGTCTATAATACTGTAATTATTGGTTTTTAAAAGCTGTGAAGAGACGTGTTTATTTAATGCAACGTGAGTAAAGTTGCTTGATTTACCATTATAAATAACAAAAACTTAAGAATTTGAGTCTATCAAAAAAAGAAAACAAGTCCTGTTTGGGAATTTTTAGTGTTTTATTATATGACAACATGAAGAAATTTATGAAATATTTAAATTTCACTATTCGGCCGAATAGTAACCGAATATTCGGTGCATCCCTACCTGTAGATAAAATCATTGAAGTCTGATTTTCATACCTTTGAAATGTAATGCTTAACACTTTACCTACGGGCGTCGACTGACCCGTAGACTAAAAATCTTCTAGACCAGCAACTTAATCTAATGCCTAGCTCTTCTAACGTGTCGAAAGCAACTAAAACACTATTAAAGGTTGATTTGTTGATTGGCATAATTGTACTTTCAATTGTAGGGCTACTGTTTCTTCGGAATGTTCTCTGTTAAAAAAAAAGTTACCCACTAGTGATTATTTCAACCGTTAGTCATCCTTTTACATCGGACCTTTTTGACTATGTGAACAAATAACATTTTGAGTTAATTGCATAACACAAAATTTGCATAAGGGTCCGTCTTAATATTAAAAATGTTACGAACTTTTAAATTTTCAATAGCAACACCCAATTTTAATTACTTAGAAATGTGAAAAACCCTCGAAAACCCCTAAATCTAAGATTTTGTTACATTTGGATGAATATTTGACGAGTTATTCAATCGAATCACTTGTGGATCTTTGGGGGACCATGTCTAAAATGACAAGCGTAGTCAGTCTGTAGGTTTATTAATGGAGAAAAAGAAGCACAAGGTCAAATATATTGAGGATGGGCCTACAAGGGATATAAAAGTCAATGAGTAGCTGTATATATTTAAAAATAAAGTCGAAAATAAATATGTAGTCAAAAATAGATCCCTATCGTCACTTGATAAGGGTTCCAAATTACGAAATGTCATTGGCTCTGTTAAATCTCCTAAAGGTGACTGCAAATAGGCAGCCAGAAACCATTACATTAGTTTCCTTAGACGCAAAGGGGGCGCGCTAGTTTCTATGTCAATTTCAATGTAGAAATTCTCCAATGAGAGTTTGAAACTTAGAGTGTTCTTAGTCTATGGGTCAGTCGACGCCCGTCTTTAAAGTGTTAATATAAATGAAGGGAGAAAATCTTATTTTGTTGTTTTCCATATTAAAAAGAAAGTATGTGATACTAACGATTTCATTCTCATTCATGTCTACTTTTACTATACTTTGTACTCGTAAATGAAGAAAACCTTGGTTATTAAAACATTATGTAAGTTTTGTTGGTGCAAGGATTTGTTTTAGCTGAATATAATTATCTAATAGAACCATTCATATTAAGGTACTTGTTTTATTTTCCCTATAGGGTCACTACTAAGTCTACTTCTTCTAAAGCTGAAACCTTCAATGACGTATCTAATACCAAAAAGCATGCTGAAGAACCAAGGTTTGATGTAGACAGTTTCCCCCCATTGGGCTCAACTGATAAGCCGAACAAGGCTACCTCTGCTATTGGAGCATCTGCATACCAAAGCACTCCCAACTGCCATCCAGTGGACTCTGTCGAACACGCTGTGGATGAAAACGAAAACCAAAATAACCTTAATAAAGACTTGGACTGCTGTACATTGGAAGATTCATCTCACTATAATGTCATGGAACCGGAGAAATCTTCTGACACGTCCACAACGGCATCAGATGAATTCAAAGCTTATGTTGCAGAAGAAACCTGTGAACCCGACCCTTCACCCAAAAAAGTTTGCCTCGAAAAAGACCCTACCGAAAATTGTGACCCTGAAAAAGCTAAAAAGCAGAAGTCTCAAAGCAGCAAGCATAGGTTAAATATAAATGCCCCAGATTTCGTTCCGAAAAATATCAATGTGCCTAGTTCCTATGAGGTGGTGTCTGAACCGATCTATCTAAATTACAGTTTGCATGATCTAGCTCAATACTTCAAAACAGTGGATATTGCTGCTGAAGAAATCGAGAAGTTCACAGATGTTCTTTGCGAGAGAATAGATGAATCGGGCGATTACTTCTCGGCGAGAGATAACTTTGAGCTGAAGACTTTGTGTGCACTACATGCTGGGGGTCAGAGCCCTGACAACCGCGTAATAATATGTAATAGGATCTGTTCCATTATAAGAAAGTCTGAGTTCGAGGATTACAGAAGCCCTAACAGATATCATGGAAATAGAACTGGCTATGGTGGAGATAACTATCGAAGCAGAAATTTCAGCCGCTCACATTATCGTCCCTAAGTTTTGTAAATAAGTTATTGCTAGTGTTAATTTGTGTGATAATTGTATTTGACAGTTTATTTAATATTTTGTATGCATTATAGGAGTGCACTAACTTTATTTTATAACTTTTTTCTTGTTTTCTTTCTTCTACTTTTTGATCTTCTTATTTTGAAATATTGTCAGCAAGCGTTTTAAATGAAATCGTTATTGGATGTGTAAAAAAAAATGCCACATTATGAATGTACATTTTTAAGATATAAATTTTTAAATAAAAGATTGACTTGCAAAGCATTGAAATGTTTATCTGAACAATTTTAAGTTTTAGTGTTATTTTTATTTAAAAACATAAAACTAGAGAAAGCTCTTCGACTGCATTTTCAACAATTCAAGAGCGATTTATGCACTTATGCAAACCAAGGAACATCTTCAATCTTCTTTCTCCTCTGTCTCTAATCTAGGAATTGTTATTACTTATTTTATAATTGTGATAGAGGATAAGGGCTGCTGATGCAAATTGTTGTTTGTTTACAATTATGTCAATGCAGTTCCAAATATTTTATCTTTGAGTTCCCTTCTTAATATGGAGGTCGAATAATAAAAGTGAAATCTTTGAAATTGTTACTTGAAACTGGAACATAAAAAAAAGCTCGTATTATTTAGCTAGAGGTTGGTTGAGTAGTTATAGAAACTTGGTATGAAAGTCAGTTGTCTAGAATCCTACCTCATCATGATGGGTATCAGCATTTGACATTATTATTCTTAAACTTCTCACATAAACTATGCTAATTTTGCATTCAATGAATTGAATTGACAGCAATAGAAATAAAATATTACATCAAAATGGAATTGAGTTTGTCGCTTCTTCTTTGTAAATGTGACAAAAGAAGGGTTTGGAAATATTCTTCTGAGCTACTTCATTAATGGAAAGATATCACAGCATATAGTTACAGCACGCACACAGATACAATAGAAAAAAAATAGGGATGATCCGTTCTCAAGAGACAGTGATTCTCCAATCGCAGCTCGAGTAGAAATTATTTTCATTTTCGCCACTTCTGTTGCCACTCAATACCCGAAACATGTCAAATTCTTGTTATTTAAATGACATTCAAGTTTTATATTTTTTATGTACTTCTAATTCGATTTTTTTAATGAAATTTGGAACGTATCGTCCTAAAATAACTTTTTTGCTTCAATTTGGTGTATCACGCTGGTCTGTAGCATTTGTAATTTAAGCTGTTAAAGTGGGTGACTGGTGAACAGAAAAATTATAATACTTTCCGCTTATTACGTTATAACTGAAGTGTGGAAGCAGAAACTACATACCTATCAAAACTGTAAATTCCTATTTAACAATGAGATTATTTCATATGATATATCACTCTTCTGTTTTCATTTCCTTCCTACGATTTAATTCGATTAATTTTCCAGTCTGCAACGCATTACCAAACGTCTAAGTAGTTGAAAAATTCCTGTTTAGGTGATATTATTCCTTATGCGGTGAAATTAAGAAAAATAGTGGGATATCAATTTAATGGAATTAATTTTACAGCGAAAAGCTTTAGCGGTTCAGTGGTAAGACCAATATTGACAAATACACTGCTCAAAAGAAATTGGGAAATTCATGGTTTAAACCCTTTCACCTCCAATAGGTATAGCCCTCGTGTAGCTTTAGTGCGACGATAATTCAAACCTAACCTAACCCCCAATAGGCGCGTTTACATGAGCCATCGAATCCATGGAATGCCAAAATCCCCATTAAGGGAAAAAGAGGTCGAGCAGAATTTTTAAACCAAGTGATAGTCTGTGGCCGAATCCATGGTATGTTATGAAACATCAAAACCTCCTTCATTGGAGGGTTTGCGAAAACCCAATGAAACCCTAAAACTCCAGTTCTGTCTAGGAGAAAAACCCCAAGAGGAGAAAATTGCTGAGTTTGCTCTTCAATCCATGTATTCGATGGCTCACGTAAACGTGCCTAAAGATTTAAGATTCCATTTAGAATCATCAGCTTGCGATTTTTTTTTCTAATCAAGTTGAGCTTGCACTTATTTATTGTTAGATGAAAGAATCATGTATTTTAAAGAAATAATGTTGGTTTTAATTAAATGAAAATATGAAAAACATAGTAAATTAAAATTCACTCCCAAAAATTTTTATGAAATAAATTAACCCTAAATTCTTAAAGCTTGCATTCTTACGTGTTAGAAAATTGTTTTTAACAATTAAAGTTTTGAAAAAAATATTGTTATAAATTATTCAAAAGTTATGATTCAATTTTTTCCCTCCTTAAATTTTAGTTTAAAAAATTAAGATTTTTCCTTCTAATTTTTACCATATTATTCTGGATGCAAATGAACCTATTTCACAAATTATAGATTTTTAGAATAACAAAACGTTGGAACTGAGGGTGTTAACAAAAGTACGCGAAGTGCTCCCCTAATTGTTTTGAGCAGTGTAGTATTAAAGACAGTATTCCAACCCGGGCAGCTTGATATTTCTAGACCTGAAGAACAGTTCTCTACAGAAAGGTTTTCCTCGGGGGCTTTTAAACATTAAAAAAATCATAATTGAATATTAAAAAAAATTGGAAACCCAACACCCTTTTCCACATGTGCGTGATATGCTGCTTTACATAAGTATTGCCGTGAGAAAACTTCTTTTGCTTGTTTCGATTTAAATAAAAATTGTATTGCGTTTCTATAATATAACATTTATTTTTTCATAACTTTCAAACTTAGAACTGTCATAATGGGAATATTTTGGTCTTTCCGTTTTCTTTGAAAAAGTGCTGAAACAGCTCAATGGTTTAAAAAAGGTCACGCGCTGCGAACTGCGATTTCATTTTTTTTTCTTTCCGTACCACGTGAAACAAGCCCATTAGAAAAATAATAAGCTAAATTACACTATTGCAGTAATAATGGGGCTTTTTAATGGACAAAAGCAGACGATTTTTCAAAACCCTTTTTAAAATTAAAATGCATTATAATGTGTATAGTTATTTTATAAACCAACTAAAAAATTCTAATTTTTCTACTGAAGTCATAAATATAATGGTAATGTAATTTTTTAATGCTGTCGGTTTAATTTAATTAAATTATTTATTAAATAAATATTTAATAATTTTTAAGTATATTACCAAAAAATATTTCTTTTCGTTAATTTGTATGATTCTTGTTTGCAAAAATTAATGAATAGAACAGTGATTTATTACTTAAATATTAAAGATGTTAACTCCGATTTAATGTTATTTTTTAATGAGGTAAATCTTTGAATATTTTTTTTCAATAACCTATTCAAATAATTTTATAATGAAAAAAGTTGTTTAATAGATTCGCTTGCTCAATTAAAGCTTATTATTTTAATTATAGTTAGAGGTTCCACAGTAAGAATATAGAAATGTTTTCTTCCCAAATAAGTTCTCGAGATTTATTTTTCAGTAATCCAGTGTAAGTAGTTTTGATATATATCTTCTATTATAAAGTATATCGTACACTCGATTTGTTAATCTGTGAATGAGTACTAGATCACTAGATGTATCTTACTACTACTTTTTTTTTCTTTTAAAATCGGACCTAAATTTGTATGCGATGTTAACATTCCTTTTCATTAATACAAAAGCAATTCCATGTAGAAATCGGCTCTATCTTCGGGGTTCTCATTCAAATTTTTTTCATATAGCCTAGAATGGCTTTTTTCCGGGTGTCTTCACCATGTTTTAGAAATAAAAAATTTCTTTTAAGTTATTTATTGTAAGGCATAAACTTAATTTTTTTTTCTTGGATAATCGTATCGAAAATTGAGGTTCCATTTCGACAATTAAAATAAGTAATCCACTGTTAAAGTTAACTAGTGGTGCTGCCCTCTATTGAAATAATACTTAATTTAAAGCTGACCTCATTAGCTGATTTTTGAGGCACCAGATCACAATTTTTCACTATATCCCGTTGAAGGTTAATATATAGTTGTGTATAATTTTAATTCGCATTGGTACGCTTTTACATCGAGTGAATTTTTTTTCTTAATTCGTAACAGAGAGCGTTTTCTGGGAAACGATGCTGGCTTGAAAACTAGTCTTGAATCAGGCTTTAGCTCAAGTCTTGGATACAGCCAAGGCGAACATTCTAAAGAACTTCTAAGTGGTAACTCGGAAGACATTTTTAGCCAAACTACTAAATCTACAAATGAACCACAGGTAATTACTACACATAGACAAATAAAAGTAATCTATGTTGTCACATCTTATATTTCAACTATTTAGATGTTTCCACTTGTGCAATACAATAATTTCCAAAATTTTATACCATCTTTCAACTAATAAACGGAAAAATGGGATTTGGTTTTTTTGAAACATTATCATTTGATTAAAACTGCTCTTTTAACCTTATGATTGGGACCTGGCCCTCAAGCATTTCAATTGCACATTCACACATTATATAACGTTCGGATTGAATCATGTCGATATGTATCTCCTAACGATATCTATGTTTCTACAAGCTTTTTATAGAACCCTTTATAATGCGCCAAACAGCTATAATACAAAAACAGGTCTTAATGGGATGATTTGAGTTACGAGTTGTCAAGTAATGAAACTGGACACAAATAAGTCGTTGTTCCGAATATGAAGGAACAAGTTCGGAACCGTTCGTACACAGCTGACTACATTTTTAGAGTTCTGAGTTATTATGGAGAGATTTCTTCATCACCGGACCCGAAACAGTGACGCTAAACCGTCCATCAGCGCAAGTGTTTGGGAGAACTTCTCACGTGTGTTACATTGCCTTGAGACTCGTCAAGCCTTATAGGTGCATGAGGCCGCAATTGTTGAAACCCAGATCCTCCGGTTCAGTGCGGCCTCCCTGGCAACTGCCCAGCTTGGCCAACCAAGATGGTCTCGCTCCTTCAAGACGTTTCTTCGCCATGTCAGCCTTGGTCGTCCTCTCTACCTTTTACCGTCAGGAGACCAAGTTAAAGCGATCAGTTCGTTAGAATCGGGGCTCCTTCTTTGTACATGACCGACCCAATGCCATCTTTTTACCATTTTGTCATTTGTCAAGGGTTTGTCTGCTGTTTTGATATAGAGATTATGGTTTGCAATTTGTATTACATTAGATCTAGAATAATTTTGATTTTATACTTTAAAATTATAATTAGCAAAAGTCACTGCGATTTTGTGTGTGAAGTATAGTTATCTTTTATGCATAAAAAAAATCGAGTATGAAATTAAAAATTTCGATGTATCGGAAAGACACCTCATGTGTTTAAAATTGTTATGCTGGTCTTGATATGCGCCTTTGGAATATGTCGAAAAATTAGACCATAAACACCTTGGGGGTCAATAGTTAAATTACAATACATACATGTCAATTAATATATTCACTTCTAAGTCTGGTTTACTTTTTTTTTACTTATCAGGCTAAAAAATCAGATTATCAGAAATACATTTCCCAAAATCTGCTCTTTGGAAAGAAAGGAAAACCTAACAAGTATGTCATTGCAAATAAAGAGAACGAAACGAATGGTAAAAATTTACCTTACTCAGAAAACAAAGAACAAGAATTGCAAGGCATATTGGAAATCAAGTAATATTTTAAGTTACCTTTTAAATCAAGAATGTGAATTAATACCAATTTGTAAAAAACAATGAATATTTTTAGTATTTAAGATGAAAGTTTTATAATTATTAGAGATTATAAAAAACAAATTATCAGTATTGAAAAAATTGAAACCTTTAAAATATTCTTGGGTTTCGTTAATTATGGTAGATAAGTCGGAATATTTTTTAAAGGCTTTAAAATGTTTTGTTTAGTAATATTAAATAATCATGGCCAGTACAATTACAAATTATTTTCGGTGACTAATACATTAATTAAAAAATATATATGTATCCCAAAAAGTAAAAATTGTTCGGTGTATCAACTAAACAATTGCCCTTAATCAAGTAATTATATTTTAAGGGATAAGATGGAGAGTTTACTTCATGGCCTTGCAAGACTTAATGCTGATGTGTCAGATGTTAAAGAGTCAGTTAAAGGCTTGGAAATTGAAACAACAAAGCAAAATGAAAGAATATCCACTTTTGAAGAAAACTTCAGTAATTATACGTCTTTCAATTTGTTATCACTAGATAAACTTAATATGTGAATTTGTTTAGAGATTTTAATTAAGTAACTAAAACCTCAAATGGTAGTTATAACTAAGAGAAAATTATTTGAATATTCGGTAGAATAAAAGAAAATTTTCCAACTATAAAAACTTAAATACAAATATTATTATGCTGTTTTCAATGTTTAGAATGAAGATAGTTTTCAATGTAAATATTAGTTATTATGAATTATATAATAATATTTTCTGGATATTGAATTGATTGATATTTGAATTTTTAAATTTCTTGTTAGAATTTATAAGATATAATTCAACTTGATTATTTTTAGCTCAAAAAACAAAAATGATGGAAGAATGCGAAAAATATTTCAAAAATCACAATAAAGAAGATTTCACAGTAAAATTGCAAAAACAAATTTCTGAAGTAAATTTTATAAGTTATAAAATACTATTTTGAACATTTTATCATAAATACCAACTAAAGTTATTAAAAAAAATGTGAGGGTACATATTACGAACAGTATTTAATAGCATGGTAAAACCCTACAAACATATTCATTACCATGTCAAAACACATCCTAAAATTATATCATTTCTTAATTTGTACTTTTCTTCAAAAAAATCAACACGAGACAACATAGGCGACAAGTCAAGACATAGGCTAGAAAAATCAAAGCAGCTAACTTTAAATGGATATTTTAATAGAAAATTAGTGAAATATATATGCATAGTTTTACTTGTACAATGCTCATAACAATTATTAATAAGTCCTTTCTAAATTTTCGTTCATTTTTTTAGAGTAGCTATATTATATAATATGATTTAGTTATATCTTTCAAATACATACTGTGCTTTAGTTTAAAAACTTATTCGAGAGCATAAATACATCAAAAGTATAATTGTTATCAAGTCGCTCGATATATCGCTCATTCAGTTATATCGTTTTTTTTTGTTTTTTTTGCTTGTCTCCCAGGAAGTGCAATATAATGAGGGATTGCTCTAATCAAGTTTATAATCAAAATGAAGTAATCCCTCAGAAGAGTAAAACGACTTTTCATACAAGCAAATTATTTAGCATATTTTAAGATATAAATATAACAAATTTTAAGAAGAGTACCAGCGTAAGCTTTTTCGTATAAATATAATATTCTTATGTACTTATTTTAAAAAAAATATTCATATTTTCACAATTATTATATTTTTATCTGAATATTTTAAATAAATATGCATAGGTAGTTTCGTTTGGCCCTTATTAAAAATTGTTACACTTCACGTCTTGTTATTTAGGATTTTAAGGAAACTAAAGCAGCAATCGACAAACTGAAAGACTTGACCGAAAAAAATAAAAACAAAATTCATGAAACCATAAGAAAAAGTTGTACATCACAAGAAGTGTCTAATAAGAGAATGTTAGAAGAAATAAAGAAAGGCAATAACCTCATTCTCAGGTAAATTTTTAAGTCAAGATAAGTTTTAATTTAAAACAAAATGAATGCATACAGAACAATTTAAATCAAACCTATGATATAATTGTCTCTCATAACATTTTTTTTTAAATAAGCTCTAATAAAAGTTCAAATTTCATTTTATTATTTAATGCCATACTATAGATTCAAAAATAGTCTTGTTTTCAATAAAATGGTTGTCTATACAAATAAACTGACATAATAAATGACCGACAATAGACAATTTATTAATTTTATTCAAAAAATTAATGCATTACATTAAAATAAGCTGTTGAGGGCTTTTGAAATGAGATAGCAAACATGATGCTAAGAACTTATAAACACTTATTAGTACCATTGACGATTTTTTTTGCTTGGTGCGTACTGGCTTTCCTGACATAAGCAAATCTTTAAAGAAACTAGTTAAGTTTCAAACTGCTTCACGAACTTTTGTTCATTCCATAAGCGGTTTTTAGGAAAATAATATTGATACTACTAGTCTATTATGTTTTATATATCAGTAATGTAAGAATATATATATTTCTGCAAAAAACCATTAATATCAATATAAAATATTTCTATTTTAGTAGGTTAAATAAAGAGAGATAGATGTATCTTTAATCTGGAAACAACAAATATAGGTATGAATTTATCAGAGTCTAAATGATATTCTTTTTTAGGAAGCTAACAGAAAAGATTGATAAATTGCAAAATGGATTTGAAGAAAGTATTGAAAAACTTAAAAATGATTGTGATGAAAATTTTGATGCGAAAACTGAGAAATTAAAAACATTCATGGAAAATGTGCATTCTTCCATCAAACACATGGTAAGCTATTATTACAATCTGTATTAATGCGATACTGAAATTTAATTCAAACAAATTTTAAGCATTAGTACAAGAGAGTAATTTTTACAGCATACTTTATGTTTTCATACGTCTATCCATTATTGCATTAATATTTATAAACAAGGTGAAACCAATTTTTATTTCCCAGCTCCTTATTCTGGTTACATTATACTGACTATTTCTAAATAGTAATGGCAAACTGAAGGGGTTATCTGTCCGTTTGTCCATCTATCAGAAAAGATTAAAATTTAATGTTAAGGTCATAACCTTTTTAATTATACATTGCACTTGAAAACAAGACATTTCTCAGTACTCAAACTGTTTTGAAAAGGGAAATGTTCTGCTTAAAGTTTGAAATTTTACTGATCCTCATTTTTTTTTATTTGGAACACTCAGATATTTAAATTCAAAAACAATTAAAATAAAACTATAGTAGTGTGGGAATATTGTTGAAAAAATACTAATGCATTATTTTATGATATATATTGCCCCGTTATAAAATTTTCTGCAAGTAATACAAAAAAATTTAAGGACCCCTGTCAAACCAACTAAAATGTATAAATAATAAACACCCTAAAGCTTGTGAGGACCCAATGAAGATCTTTATAAAATAAAATTGGTTATGTTGCATAACTATAATAGGACAATAGAAATACTAAAAATCAATTATTTTAATTGTTTTTTCAAAATTGTTACTTTATGCAAGTCGTTAACATCATTTCGAAAGATTTTAGCATACAAAATATTTTTCCAAGAGTAAAAGCTTACATCTTTCAAATGACGATGCTTTAAAACTCAACTAATTGTCATTGTATATATTTCAGATTGCATCAAATAGACCAAACACATTTCAATCTGCTATGTATAAGACTCCAACAGCACCAATCTCCCAACATTTACCTCAAAGCGTTTTCCAAAGTGGAAGGTCTAACACTTCAAAAGCATCTTCATACAGACCTGGAGTTCAATATAGAAAATTCGAGTTTAGTAGGGTCAACTCAGTACTTAGCCCTGTGCCAGCCCGTGCCCTAACTCAAGGCTCTGTTCACACAACACCCATTGCCAACATGATGCAGAGAAATAACTCTAACCTAAAACATACTCCTTTGATGGAAATAATGAAGAGAAACAAAAGTATCACAGATGATTTGCAAGAGAATAGGAAAAAAATACCTAGATTAAGTGACATCAGTCAAAGAAATAAAAATACATCTACAAACAAGATTGAATATGTTAAGAATGAAAATATTTCTCCCAGTACAGTCAGTTCTGATTCTAGCTTGAAAATTGTCAAAGAAATAAGAGGTCCGTCTTACGTAGTTCGACGATCGCATGAGTATTCGCGACAATGTAGAAGCGTGAATGTTCGAAAGAAATCAACACCAACTGGGGAACCTAGTCAACAAAAAAATGTTAGGAGAACCAATGACTTTTTTTCGAAGTTTGATAGCGGATTGAAAAATAATGAGTTCATAGAAACCCAAAGCCAGGTAAAAGAGAATAAGAGGAACCTGAGACCAAAAAGACAAAGGGTAAACTATAATGAAACTGATACTCTTCAGTCTTCTCCTTATTTAAGTGTGTTTGAAGCCACAATGGCAAAAGAATATTCATATTTGTAAACAGTACTATTTCAAGTTTTAGACTATTGTATTAAATGTAAGGGAAAGAAAAAAAAAGCTTCATCCAATATATAATCACCACATAACCACAACTTTTTTTAAATACAGGCACTTGATGTAAAAACTTTTTTCTTATAAAATAAATTGTCAAATTTTCAAAGGATTTAATATAGTAAATTTAAATATAATGACATTAAATAGATGTTCTGTAAAGTGTATAAATGAAATGATTAATTATCATTTAAAACAAATGTATCTTTTATTAGATTAAATGTAGACAGTATTTAGTGTTCATTAATTAAGTTTTTTTTCAATTGATCATCATATTTGATGCATACGTTAACATTTATAAAGGTATATTAAACTAAATTTTCTAATTTACGTATAATGAAAATTTACAGTAGAAAATGTAGTAAAAATAAAATAACTTATACTTTGACAATACTTATGACATCACTAGCATAAATAAAACAATTCTAACTGGGTGTTTGCTTCTAAATATTTTCAATTACTTATGCTAGGGAAATTTAAAAGTTACTAACATATTCGATTTCTTGTATACTCACACTATATAAAATACTCTTTTTATTCAAACTAATTGTTAGCAATTATTATAATAAAAAATATCATTTGAAAATAAAATTGAATAACAGTGAGTGAACGTTTTTAGAAAATCTTTTAATTGCCAAAAAAATTATATTCAAAAATTTAGCTATACAAAATAGATAATAAAATAAATAACATGTCATATGTATACTTTGGTTCTGCAATAAATGTACTTCACTTGTGGATAGTAAATGGCAGGGCTCTATTATCTTGACTCTAAAAAATAGTTTAAAAATTTTACTCAATGATCTCGGTAAGATAGATTATGTTAAAATAAATTTATTAATATAAGACCACATGCAAAAACTTGTATTTTACATACCTTAAAGTAAGCATACAGTGAAACTCCAGATATTGTTATAAGGATTCCCAAAAACTGAATCGGCAAAATTGGCTCCATAAAAAGTAGATATCCACCAATCAAAGTTAAACAAAACTTAAGCTGCCCTACAACATTATATCTAATTTTCAATAAGGAGAAAAAACAGTTAATAATATCAATGTGTAATATATATCCAATTGAACAGTTTAAACAAAAGAAAAGTTGTCTTTTAATAAAAGGCTATACTTAGTAATTTTCCTGGTAGAATTAAAGTTGTAGTTTCAAAACATCTGTTTAAAACCATTTCGTAAAAAGTAATATTATCAGATAAATGAGTTTAAAAAATCTCTATTTCTAAGTTAAACTATTTTGATTGTCATTTGTAACTTATAAAATTCAAATTGTATCGAATCCCAAAAAGGTTAGACAATAAACAAGTAAACTGAATAGAAACATATCAATACCATTTTAGAAAATGTGAATTTTTTTTAACAATTTGCAGTCTGCAACCCTCAATTGTTACACTATCTCTCTCAGCTGAGCTCTGCTAATTCGTTGTCCCCTTCTATAGACTGACGGCCTTGGTTGATAATTCTTTTATGAACTAGAACATGTGATGCAACTACCAGCAATAGTTTAAGACTATTTATGAGGAAAAGACTTGTGATTGGAAAAAGTGTTAAAAAAAAAAGCGATAAAAAAGGTCTAAAACAACCAAACCTCCAGGAAAGATGAAAAAACCATCATCAATATCTTAAGTCTTCTCTACCAATATCTCACAAGCACAAGAAACTGAAGTTCAAAATATTTTAAAGCTGATCAACCACTAAGAAAGCAGGTATTTGGCAACAAATAAGAAAGAGGAATGTATTTCCAAAGATTTTTTAGAAAATTCTTTATAGGTTTACAAATACATACTTTACCAACCAATAAAGGATTAAACAACACAAATTTTTTAAAAGGATACGTTACAGCAGAAGTGTTCCCAATGATCCAGTAAATTGATACATTCACCAAGAATGCTATGAGACCAGACAAAAGGACTAGGCCCTAAAAAGAGGTTTAAAATATGAAATATAAAAGTTTTTAACATTTAAACTTTTAATGAACAAAGTGAGTGATAGCCAGAAATTCACTAGTTTCCTGAATCAGCAAAGGTTTGTAGACATACATTTTTACAAATTATTCAGTTTTTTTCCCCAATGCTACCTTAACCCTTTCACAAAAATAAAAACTTGGGACTGAAAGGGTTAAAGGTTTTTGCACAAAGGGCCGGTTTGCTTTGCCTGAAATAATCTGGAATAGGTAAAAAAAAAAAAGAGCTAATTGGCAACTGCCGTAAAAAGATTCAGATAGATTCAGTGCCTAAAAACTGAAATTCCAATTAAACCATTGTCAGAATCCTTTTTTTTTATAATGAAATAAATAACTTAACAAACAGTAGTCATAATAATAGTTAAACTGGTTCATACCACATTAAAAAAAATACTTAAATATTTAACAACCAGTAACATTTAAATTCGGATAATTAATACATAGCAATACATCAGTATACATTTAATCAAAACAACAAACAAAAAAAGCTATTTCAAACTTTTTAAAGACTAAGTAACCTACCAAATCCAACAAATTAAATGTTCGGTTCATCAGTCCATCAGCCGCCCATGGAGGTTCAATTATTGGGACACAAAACAACAAGAAAAGGGCTGAGAGTGGAGCTTGGTAGTATAGGAGTTGCATGGAGTTGACTTGCAATTCTCTTTGTTTTTCACCAACCCACTGAAACCAAAAATTATTAATTGTGAAATATACTGAAATGTTAATAATAAAATATCAAAATACGTATTATCTCACTATTGTATAGCCAATCATCAATATGTTGGGAATCGGTTTTAGGTTAAAGTTATCGTTCATATGAATTTCTGCTACTGGCATCTGGAATATGCATTCATCAAACAGGATTTTTTAAACTCGTTAAACTACTTAGCTCAGATTTGGCAACACAGGTAGCTGCTAAAATATTCATTTTATAATAAATATACAGTGGTGGCCAAAAGTGTGGACATTTTTTTAAAGTTTCATGTAACTTTGTGTGCTTGTAAAATATATTAATTTTCACTTAAATACAAACGTTTATACATTAAATTGAAGATCATTTAATGTAGAATTTAGTAACAAAAATTTCCAAAGTGAAAATTAATATATTCTACAAGCACACAATGTTGAAAAACATGAAACTTTTAAAAAATGTCCACACTTTTGGCAACCACTGTACATGGTCATATTAAGTATTTAACATTCAATTTAGACGCATTAAATAGAGTACAGTTAAGAAATTTTATGTCTCTCTTGGATGAGTTTAATTTAGTTTGACTTAATTAAATTTTACATATCCAGTTGAATTAGTGGAATTTTTTGTTATTTTATACATTTTCATAAAAAAGTAGAGTATTTGCAAACATTGTATACTTTTCGTTAGTCTTTTAAAATTCAACCTCTATGAGAAAAGCAAGAGTTTAGAAAATCTTTTGCACATGGAAAAAGTGCCTAGAAAGTCCCCCAAACTAAAGAAAATATAAGAAATCTTTCAAACTGGGAAAGACAAGGCATATCATAAGATTATCACTGCCCGGGACTTCATTTAACCTCTAAGAGTGCACATATACACACAATTTTTCTTTCTTTATGAAAGAGAGAACTAAGTTGCCTCCAATCCAAAGTTAATGGCAGATGAAGGTCTTTTTAATTTGGCTACCAGATCAACAGATTTTAGATATAGGATAGTTCTAAAAAAGTTAATTGGGGTTGCTTCTAACTGTCATGGGTAAGTAGAATGTAACAACTAAAAAAAATCAAATATGTTAATAAAATAACTTGCTTTTACATTATACATAGGTGATTGAAGTTTTATTAAGGAGCATCAATATATAAAAGGAAGTTTCAACAATCTGGGTACAATTATATATACAATAGCACACTAATATTCTATTTACTTACTACTTGGTAGAAAGATGTCACTACAACACCAAAGATAGCAAATGAAGTTCCCAGTACGTTGAACTTAACATCATATGCAGAATTCAGGATGACTCCCAGGGATATTGGGATCTAAAAAAAGTCAAAAATATAACAAAATTGAATTGTATTAATCTATTTATTACATTAATCTAATTATTACATGTGACTCTTGTCTTATTTCTTTGACAAAAGAAGTTTTCTTTTCAACCCTTTAGTACATGAAGTTTTCAGTTTCAGCCCATGAATGAATGTTTAGTTCTTCGTATTGAGTTTTTGAACTCTTAATCACTCCTCGTAATTTAGAATCCGGGTCAAAAGACGAGGTCAACGCTTGACCGGAGGCACACAACAGAACTTTAAGTGATATCATACGTTACTTCCCTTTCGACTCCACAGATTTAACAGGTCTTAAGTAAAACTAGGGCATGCACATAATAATGTATTTCAATTAAATAAGTTTTAGTGATATGCTAACACGGATATTTTGAATCTTTCATAAAGTTTAATATACTTAATACAATATATAATAATTTGATGAATTTTACTTATTTTTTTGTGATGATTTTTATTTTTACCAATTGCTTTCAAGATTTTTTTTTGTTACCCCTCTGTTACATTGTTCGGTATCCCTTGCATACATCCTTTGAAAAAAAAAATCTGGCACATGTGTGAACAATGTTATTCTCATACTTAATTCCAAAACAAAAATTAATATTTTATAAAAATTATTAAACACAAATATTACCAATGTTGATTTGATTCTCCAAGAAAAAGACTTATTATACATGAATGTCTGTATTAACATGATCGTTGGCATTGTCAAAGTTTTTAGAATCTGATACGTTCCAACGGTGTTATATCCAAGAGACAAATTCGTAAACACGACAAAACCACAAAATGAAATTGCAAGAGGTAGAATCTGTAGCAAGGGTAATCGTTTGGCTTGAAAAATACCTAAGCTTTCACATGTTTTCATGCCGATAAATGTCAATACAAAATGAATAAAAGTAAGAGTGACATTGGGAAATTTAGTTATCTCATAAACGATTTTGTTTATAAGCACTATAGACACTGACAGCAATATATTTCCCCCTAAACATAAGGGGACATTGCTTCTTCCACACATTTTGGTTTTTCAGATCAACTTAAAACACAATTTTAAAGTGGTTTTTGTGCTATTAGCGTAGCCAAACACATTTCAATATTTTTCTTTATGTTTCCGAAAGATATTTTACATTCACACTTTAATAGTAACAAAATTAATGAAAATTTTAAATTTGCCGGCATCAAATACACAGTTCTTACTCTACTCGTTCTGTCACATTTGTATTTGTAAACAAATGACAAATCCCTGGCTTTTGAGGATATAGATAAAACAAGACTCATCTAAATGTTTGATGATGATTGGACAATATTTTAACCAATTTATAAGAGTCTTCTTTTGATTGGATAAATATTCTTGAGTTTTTCTGCCTATAATGGTTAATATATGAGTTTATCACGAATCCACATAATTAAACATAAGTCATGTTTGAAGCTGTTGCAAGTTAAATCGGTTCCTATTCAATATTCTCATCATCAATTCAAGTTGCATTAAATACAAGTTTAGGAGTAAAATTCGTCACCCTACAGAGTATAAGTTGCAACACGTTGCTAGCTGTGTTAAAGCCTTATATTTAGTGGTAGAAATAATAACCGGAAGTATTACAAAATAACTAAACCCAAACTTGCCAATCCGGCGGCCTAGTGGTTAAGACATAAGCCTTTGGAGCTGCTAGGTCCGGGCTCGAATCCTGTTGAGGCATGGATGTTTGTGTTTGTCGAATATATGCGGAATACATGCTCGTTAAATCTGTTGCGTCCGAAAGTCTTTTGGGTGGTCATTGCGCATTTTTCCATGGTTACAGGTCCCTGGAGAAAATTTCCCTCCACTTCAGGGACATGTCTAAATTGCGGAGGTGGAGACAGATGTCAGCATCTGTCATTTGTATATGTGTGTGTCTTGTGGTGTCCTACTTGATGATGGTTTACAAGCGGGTCCTTGACACCAAGCACACAAGCCTGAAAATATATGTTTACCAACCAGCTAAACCCAAGCACCGTCCAAAAAGAATGTTTGGAAGTAGTCAAAATTATATAGTTTCGTTTTAAAAACCTTATAACCTTCATAAACTAAAATGTTTAATAATATTAGAGGCATCTTGAACAGACGAAATGATCCATCTAAAGTAAGCAAAGTTCATGATTTTGTTCCCTTTCTAGCACACACCTTTGAGTATGTCATTCGACAATATACTTTGTGATGTTTTCGGTGCCGGGGCGTCAGCATATTTTCTGAGAAGCCCAACTGAAAAACGTTGCAAACATCAAATTGAGAAAAAGGCAGACCTAAAAAAGCCGTTCATAAAATATTTCTTGATTGAAAAAAATCAAAACTTTAGCAGCATCAGGAAATTGACAATTATCATGGATGTGGGGAGAGTGTTGTACCTTGGGACAATTTATACATTTGAATTTTTTTCTTCGATAATTATAGTCAAAATAAAAATTTAAAGGCAGCATTTCAACACACCAAAATAATTCCTCTATAATGTATTTTTTTAAATTCTGGCAGCTTGAAATTGAAAAATTGCCACTCATTCAAAGTAGAGAGGATAAACTGTCCCATGGTACAATATAATGTTGTACCTTGGGACATACTTTATAATTCAGTCAATAGTCATACACTCTAACTAATTTGTGTCAGGAAACAAACTTTTTTTTCCAAGGAAATACACAAATAAAACTTCAAAATTCAAGAATAATTTAGCCTGAATTATATTTTCAAACTTCAATCATTATAAAATATATCCAAAATAACGCTGAGTTGTATTTTACATGTTTTGTGGAATTTCTCTTAAACTAAGTAATAAGGATGTTTTTATTTTTCCAAATTCTTAAGAATCATGAATGTGTTGTACCTTGGGACCTGTCCCAGGTAGAAATTTACTGTATGGTAACCATTGGCGAACTTTCCGAAATTGTGCCAAAAGTCCGTATTCTGTCGACTTTTGATGTCATGCTCTCTTCGCAACCATGACGTTTTCCGGCAACCCTATCTAACCGTTATGGGTTTGGGTCGAAGTCAGACAAGTTGCCGCAAAAAAATATTTATTGCCATATCTGAAAATCGCGCCAATGGTTACTGTACAGTAAAGGTGAACCCCTGTCCCAAGGTACAATACACTATATGGTTTAAATAAAAGCAAGATAGTGGCCAATCTAAATGCATTATCATTATTTTCTCATAACCAAAATATTTTAAAATCTTCTCTTTTATGAAGAAAATAAAATGCAGTTGACTTTTTGTAAAAGTACAAAGGTAAAAAAATTATATTAGAATGAGAAAAATATTTACTTTGGGGCAATGAAATATTATTTTTTGTCACCAATTCATCAATTCAATGATGCTAGTGTTAAATTTTATTAAGATGATGTCTGTTGGTTAAGGCTACTATTAGAAATAAGCAATGTATGAATATTGCCAATAGATTCTTAGAAATTGTCAGTGTTCCAAGGTACAAGCGTCCCAAGGTACAACACTCTCCCCTACGTATTCATGCGGCAACACTCTAATACTCTGCTAATATATTTTTTTATATATATTTTAGAGTCCAGATGGTTTGTCTTCTAGAACACCTTCAGAAGATAATGCTGAAACAAACGCCAGTTCAGCTGAAGTAATGGTTTTCTAAATATTGTAGTTTTAAAAAATTACATGAACTATTTTTTGCCTTTTATGCATTTAAAATAACTTTATTAGTTATATATTATAATTTATTTCTCAAATATGTCCTTGTCCTTCCGCTTTTCAATTAATGTAAGTTTTAATTATGATTTAAGCCATTTTCTGTATCATCCTTCAATATACTAATTAAGTTTAATTTTAAATAAATCCTCAAATCTTAACTGTTTCCAGGGATTTTTGTGCCCAACCTGTTTTCAAGCATTTCCAACTGCTGAAGCTTTGCAAAACCACTATGAGAGCATACACTTTGAGACAGAAACCTCTGGTGATGGAAGAGGCATGTTTAACTGTCCAGCTTGTAAAATGAAATTGGGGAGTGAAATAGAATTAAACTCCCATTTCACAAGGCATCATGCTAATAACAAAGAAGGAGTAAGTATTTTTTCTCCATGTTCTAATTTAACCCTCAGTAGACTACAAGTAATGAGTGCAAGTTAGAGAGGACAAACTTTCTTTACTCAACCAGGGTTTAAAATTCATGGTTGCTGGTTGCAAAATGTAACTAAATCCTAGAATTTTGTGAATCCAAAAATAATTTTTGATGTATCTATCCCAATTAGTTTTCCTAAATGTCACCATCAACTTTTTTAAATGGTTCCCAAATATCTTCCCGAAAATAATCATCTTAAATCGCAAATCTTCAATGATCTGAAATGTGTCAAAATTATCTATACTGCAATCTTTAAATCAGAAAAATTCAGCGATAAATAAAATGCAATAGTACAAAGAACTTAAAATCTCTAAACTCCTGTGATAATTGTGATTTCTAAATTTAGGAACTTAAGCTCTTCTGAAATTGCAAAAAACTCCGGTGATTCTATGAGTGCTCAACTACGGCAATAATAATATAGTTATATATTAATCATAATAGTTTTACATGAAACTAGCATTTTTTCTGTAAATATTTTCTCAAAAATGCTTTCAGAAAATGTAAATTTGCTCCTAGATTTCTTAGTTAGTAACACAAATTGATCCTAAATTTTGGCATCCAATTTCTAACTAGTTGGGAACCCAGTTGAAATTGGATGCAAAAATTTCAGTGGATGGTTGCAAATTTCAATGTTGGATGCAAAAGATGTTGAGTGTTCCAGATTTCCTAAGTGCACAATGATCTGGGCATACACAACCGTTCCAATGGTCCATTTTGCCTAATAAAATTGAAGACCCACTATATGCTGAATGCACAACGAAATAAAATGAAAATTCAGTCTACATTTGGACAAAACAAAAAAAATAATAATGATCTACATAAAATAGTCAGTCTAATTACATTAAAATAGTTCTTGCTAATGTTATTTTTTTTAAAATTTGATTTTTCAAAAAAGTTTGACATTTTGGAATATTATTATTATTTTTTTAATTTCCTTGTTTTGTTGTAAAACTATTAACATAAGGTTTATATGTGTACAGAAAACCATGATTTATTAAAAATTTCTCATAAAATGAATCTTAAGCCAAATTATAAACAGCTTAATTGTACATAAAAAGCCTGATCGCTCTTTTTAAAGTCAGTCCTAATGGAATGCTGATGTAGAATGGGCTGGATTAAGTCATCTCCTAGTTTGCTTGCGTATAATCAGCTTTTGATTTACTGTCAACTCGTAATATATATCTGTTGCTATTAACATAAAATTAAAACATCTATGTTTGTTTTAATTAAATACTTTTTTCCTGCTTAGTTTGAAATCGAATCAATGGCTTTGCAAGTAAAGGCACTAGAAGAAGGAAAGGCATTGTGTAAGTTTTTTTTGTGCCTTTACATTATTAAGTATATTAAAAATAGTAATTTATCTTTGCATGCAAGAACAATAATTTTTTGTGAATATTATGTAATTAATTAATTGTTAAAAATGGAAAATATATTCTGTCTTGTTTTAATCCTTGACAGCAGGATTAGAAATATATATTGTCCAACTTGCCAGAGTTTGTTTATTTTTTTTTTATTAATCCTTTATTTTCAGAATTTTTGGTTAAAACTGAACAAAAAATCTTTCAACTCAATTTAAACAAAAATATAATTCATTAATATTTTTGGTTATATTGTTCTTTAAATATAATTGTCAAAAACGACGAAAAGAGTAACATTGTGTAATAAACCTTTATGTAACGTTAACGCTAGACATTACTTCGGTAATGGCGGCTTTTAGATGTGAACGGGGTTGTATGACTGCACAAAATTGCTGACAAAATGCTGCCTTAGCACATGTGACCACGCCTATTGACAAGTAAAATATATTCTTCGACAAATGAGAAACATTTTATTTTTAGGGATTAAGTCGTGAGATGTTATGGTTTAATTAAGAACCACTATGTTTTATATTTGTATGCTAGTTTTTTCTTCTTATCTTTGTATGTTAAAAGTAATGAATTTCTTTGAAATCTTTCAGTGCAAGAAGAACTGAGGGCAGTTAGATCTGAACTTTCTAGTGAAAATGCTAAAATTAGGGAAGACAGGGACACTTTTAAACTCAAATCTACAAAATTGGCAAGTTTGTTTTTATTATTAGCTAATAAAAACTTTGAACAAATGTTATATATATTTTAAGAAATGGTAAAAATGTATTCCTGGTACAAGTTATTAAAAAAATTTAGTTCAGGGCGTGAAGTACAAAAAGTCTCTTTCCAGGACTGCTTACTTCAGGAAAATGATATTTTAGAACAGATCGAAACATTTTGCCCCTTCCCCCCCCCCCCCCTGTATTTTAGAGAGTGTGAAGGGTCTAAGAGTGCATCTGTTTAAAGCAATCCTACACATATTTTATGCTTACACTTCTTGTTTTCTACTATTTTTAAAAATATGTATTGGTTTTAAAACTTAATTTTTTACAGGGTTAATTTTTGTGCATTCTTTTACAGACGGACGATTTATCAGATCTGAAATTGCAATTTGATGAGCTTAAAGCTATAAAAGCTTCTTTAGAAGCATCATTGAAATCGTCTGAGGTTAGTTAAAAAAAACTGAAAATATTCTTTATAATCATATAATATGCCGTTTTAAATTTTTTTATTATAATTATCTTGTATCTTCCATTAAATGCATGTGTTTAGGAAAAAATAGGATTATAGTATACTTTTTTTTAAATAATTTTATTATAACTCTCTGTCTAAGAAGTTTTCACCGTTGTACAAGAGGACTCCCAGCTTTGCTGTCTAAAGCTAGATTTAGAGATATGTCTGCTAAATTTCAGTTATTCCAAACCAACCTAAAAAAATTTATTCAAACAAAATGTTTTATTTTATTTAATATCTTTTTAGTAAAGTGATTAATGGAACTTCATCAATGCAGTACATATTTTATGAATGTACTTTTTCATATGTCTTCTTTCTTTAATTTAAGTTTAAAATATAACTTAGTTTTTTTTAATATTTTTTTTAAGTAACAGCAAATTTTTCTACTTTAGCTGTTTTAAGAATTATATAGAGTTTACTATACACCTTCCAATCACAATGCAAGCTTCAAAAACTCTTTCTTCCTCTACCCCTGTGTGTGGTTTTCCAGGAAACAGTGTGAGTGTCACTGTTTTAGGTTTACCTTGTTTGAAGCTCTGCTGTGAAGTTAATCACAATCGCTTTCCAAGCCCAAGTTTGGTGAGGCAAAACGAAAACGCCTTTCCCGGAAAACCATGTGTGAGGATAGGCTAAGAAAATGTTATCAAAGCTTGCGTTATGATTGTAATGATTATATAGTGCTTGATAATTTATGTTTAAATCTGTGCAATTGATGTTAATAAATTTGTTCTTTCTAGGATAAAAGAAGGAAATTGGAAGCTGAAATTCATAAAAGGTGACATTAATCAATTAATTAAAATTACATACTTCCTATCATTATTTTATGTTAAGCCTAACAATGGCGGTTTCTCGGAAGTTTTGTTAGGACACTTTTCATGTCTTAAACATAAATAAGGATTCGCGTCTGAAAAGACTTAGCGTCTGAATCTGAAAACGTCTTAAACTGGCCGATTTCTGTCCTTTTCAATCATCAATGGTGTCTTATATGACGTCACAGGATTTTTAAGACACATTATGATGTCTTAAATCATGAAGATAGTTAGCATTTAAGACAACTTTAAGATTTCTTTGTTTCACAAAACAAAGTATCTATCAATTTATTCGAAAAAATATTAGACATGACTTAAAAATCATCACTTTTTTTTAAAAAATAAAATGCTGCTAATTATTTGTATTTGATAAGTAGAGCTAAGTGATAATTTTAGCTCTTTGCCTTCAAGAGAAAATTCATGAATATTGGTGCAAATAATTTTATAGCACAAATTTTGGCGTTTGGGCCAATAATCTACACTGTTTTCTTCATGAATCTTCGCATGCATCATGTGCAAATGTGAAGATATTTTCCGAATATGTTCACCTTCAAGTTTATTTGATTAGGCTCATTCTCAATAATTGCTTAGTTCAAAACATTTCATTTCAGACCTGAGGCGGATGATGTCAACGTCTTGCAGAAGGAATTGGTGTCTGTTCAGACATTGATGAATGACTTAACTCTGAAAAGAGAGGCTGAAAAAGAAACTCTGGAAAAGCAGTTGGAGCATCTTCAAGAAACTTGTCTAAAGTAATTTGTATTTCTTCACTGATGTTTGTGTTTTAATAGCAGATTTAACTATTTTAATTTTATAACATATGAGTTATTTGTGGGTACCAGGGATTGTAACGTTACTTTTTAAAAAGTTACTCTGTTGTTGTTATAGTTATTTGTTTTAAAAAGTAATGCAGTTACAGTTACTTTATTTAAAAAGTTATTCTGTTACAGTTACTTTTATAAATTTCAAGTTATAAGAAAATTGCAATTTAACCATCAAACTTTTTTTTCACTCGGAGATAAAATTAAAAATAAATAAACACAACATATATATTCACAAACAAAACACTGCAATTAAAATGAATTAACTCATTTTCTACATAATCTTAGAAGGAGTTGCATTTTTATAATTGACCTTTATAAACCTTCCTCTATTGGGAGAAGCGTGTGGAGTAACAGAAAACTAACAAACATTTTTCTTACCAGTAAAATTAACTTAAGTTCCAGTTACTTTTTGAAAAATCTAACAGCGTTACTTTGTGTTTACCTAAAAAGAAAGTAACTGAATTCCAAATAACAGTGTTTTAAGTAATGTGTTACTTCTAACCTTGGTAGAAAATATAAAACTTGATCTAAAAAATAACCTGAAAGCCTGAAATAACCCTTAAATGTAATTAATACATCAGATTTCTTAACATAAAAAGGCACTTGAGTTGAGTCAATAACAGTTCGGAAATAAAGTAACACACTTTAGCTACTGTTAGCAAATTGTTAGTATTTGTAATGATTTGGTTAAAAATTAATTCAGCTTTTGTTTAAAGCAGTTCTCATTGTGAAACATGAATCAGGTTATTTGCAAAATGGTTTCATAGAAAATGCTTGACAGAGATATACTAATATTCTAAGTAATTTATAATCGGAACTAATGCACATTATTCAATAATCTTGCCCATTATTTGCCAAATTTATATTGATAATCAAAATATTATTTAATTTGACCTTTATTATGTTTCTATTAAATGTATTCACTTTTTTTCATGAATATAAATTTAGTGTGTACATTAACTGAATGATATTTTAAATATAGGTTGCAATCTGAAAAAAGTGAATTGGAAACCATAAACAAAGGTTTGCCAAAGAAAGAAGACATTGCAAGGTAAGATTTGTTTGTATAATTTTGTTTTCTATTCGCACTTTCTTGTTACTAGTTGCCTTACAATCTCTAAAAAAACCTTAATAAATGGCCAAAAAAATTAAAAAAAAACAGAATAAAAAAAACTTTCACATACTCTTTGCTTAGAGGAGAAATATTGTTCCCACAAAAATGAAACGTTCCCTACTGATTTCAGTGTTTATAAACACTCATCTAGCAGTGATGATGATTTTTTTTGAGAATGTAAAAACGAGACATCCTTCCGTCGAACCCCATTTTGAGTTGTTTTCCAAAGTAACCACCATAAGATGGCTGTATATTCTGTACCCTATTAACAGTTACACATTTATTCATTTATAATTTATTTTTCAAACCATTTGTAAATTTCAAATTTTGTCGCAAAAAGTAATCTTAAAAGTAATTGTAATGTGTTACTTTTGGAAATTGGTGATTATACAGGTAATTAGTTAATTTCTGATAAAAAAAAAAGTCATTGTAATTGTAACGACTTACATTTGAAAAAGTACGGCCCTTCCCTGAAACCCTTCAGTACCAATTCACATGAATCACCTATATCATGATAGTCATGTGTGCATACTGATATAGACAATGTAAATTACAAAATATTCTTAACTTATTAAAGAGTGTAGTTTATTATCACATATTAAGAGTTAATTAAAAACTTTGAAGTATTCAAAATATAATTATGGCTTAATGCAGTTTTAAAAGCCTAAAATGGTTTAAAAAAAACATTAACATTTCTTCAAATACTCAAATATGTACCTGTTATTTATAGCAGTATTCTTAAGAATATTCTTGATTTTAATTTTTATTTTAACATTTTCATGTTTAGTTTACAAGAAAAAATAGCTGAAATGTCTAAGATAATAGGTCAGATGCAGAAAGAGCTAGAACAAAAAGAAGCTGAGAAGAACAAGCTTCAAAGTAATTTAGAAAAAGTAAATATTTTACTAAAACCAATAATTTAAAATCATTAAAAGAAATGTGAAACAGTCACAATGTTTAAATTGAAGATATTTTTGTATCATTTTTAGAAGAATAGCTTCTTAACTTCCTAAAAAAAAATTTATCTAAAAGCTTTAAAATTAATTAGTAATGGGGTTAGTTTTTTTTAAAAATAATTTTTAGTGCTTAAAAAGATAAATGTTAAATCAATTGTACTGAAAATATACTTAAATATAATGTATGACAATCGAAATTTTAATTGATAAAAAGAAAACAAAATTGAAAGCTTTATAAATCATTATTAACATATCCACTCCATTGTGTTTTATAAACTGTTCGCCAAACTACCTCAATTGAAGAACTTAGTGGAAGAACGTGCTAAGTGACAAAAAGGTGAAATTGAGGAAATGAACTTTAAAGTTTTTCGTTTGCCTTTAGATACGTTAAAAACCTCACTTACAGAAGGCAAAAAGTGTACTAATATAAAAATTTATGTAAAAGGGGAATATTGTTTCTTTTAAAGGATGTAACAATCTGTTCTTAACACGAAACTCTTAAAATTTTCCAAAAATTTCACTTAGCACGTTCTTCCACTAAGCTCTTCAATTAAAGTGGCTAGATGTATGATGAATGATACATATTGACTGCATACATTGACTAATAGGTCATATTCAATTTACAAAAAATATTATTTAGTTCACAGTTTTATTTGAATTTTTTTTTATTTATTTACTGTTCAAAAGGCTATTCAACTTATTAATAACTAATTGTATTCATTTTCTAATTTTTCTTTAATAGTTTTCCAATTATCAGGCAATCAAAGCTGAGCTGTCAGAAAAAACTAGTATAATTGAAGACCTTCAGAGGGTGTCAACTGAAAAGTTAGCAAACCTTTATTCTTAAATTAACTATTAATAATACAGTGGTGGAAATTGATTTATGAACTAACATTCTTTTCACCAGATATCGCTTTGTATTAAGTGCTAACAATTCAAATTTTGTGTGTTGGATATTCAGAGCACAATAAAGGAATTTTGCACTTTTTTTTTTCAAAAAATGATATTAAATAAAAAATATATCTAATTTTAGTTTTCAAGCTTGTCAAATGATGGAAATTGATTTATGAACTCAAATATATTTTGAACCCAGGTACCAAATATTTTAACTACTAGTTCTTCATTTGAACTTCAGGGGAGCTTACTATCAGTGTTTATAAATAAGATTAAGGCCAAATTTGTTGAAATTTTTCTGTTTTATTCCCATTTTACTAAATAGGAAATCTTGCGGGACTGCCTGAAGCCAAAAAGGTAAAAAATGACCCATATATAATATTGTGACAAATCTGTAAGAGAAATTAGCATATTAGTTAAAAGATCAATAAAATAATTCATAAATATTTGAAGAATCCTTCTGACTTCGGCAAAAACCATCATTAAAAAAGGTTTAACCCTCGTGGACGAGGGACAAAAGCAGGATTATTGGACTTTTATCCCAAAAATTCAGCATTTGTGCATTACAGGGCGAATTTGTTATGAACAATCACTTCCTGTAACTCCCAGAAGAGTAGGACAAATATTGATTTGGTCGTCGAACTTGAAATGTTCCAAAATGAAAGCTGGTCCAAAGCTTACTCTTCACCATAAGAACAGGCTATTAAAATATAGTCGTAACTACATGAAAATGGATTGGGTGGGGGGTGGAGGGAGAGAAATGGGAAAAAAGTGACATTTGCTGATGAAAAAAAGTTCAATTTGGATGGACTTGATGGTTTAAAATGTTATTGAAAGGATCTTCGGAAATAACTAAGATCTGTCTTCAGCAGAAATGTTAGTGGTGGAAGTTTGATGGTTTGGGCCACGATATCTTATGATTAAAGGAACAAGGTTATGTTTCTGAAGGCTGACAAACAACACTTTATTGCAGATTAGTACTAGAAAATTCTTTAATTCCTTTTTGCATGGCAAAACTATGCTTTTGATTAGATTTTTATTCATGATAATGCAAGTATCCACATTTCAAACAAAATGGAAGACTGGTTAAATGAACTAAGTGTTGTTCATTTAGATCATCCTGTCAATAGCCATGACTTAAAGCCCAAGAATAATGTCTGAGATCAATTTGTTTGAATAATTTACTCAAATGGAGTATGGTTTTAATGAAGTGTGCATCAGTTATGGAATAGAAGGACTTAATCATTAAAAACTGCAAATTGCTTGATCAAAACTTGACCCAAAGTATTGTGTTGTCTATGAAAAACAAAATCAAGGAAGCATTAGCGACAAAAAATAGTTTTAGCAATTATTAATTGAGATTGAATGTAAAAGTTCATAAATCAATTTCCCTATGCTAAAACTAAAATATCGACAAAATAAATTGTTTACGAATTTATATGAAATTTTATTTACTTGTATAATTTATAATGCAAAGCCTGTATAGTATATGAAATTTAAAACGATAACAATGCATTTAATAAAGAATAACTGTTAAAAAACTGTCAGTTCATAAATCAATTTCCACCACTGTATGTGATTAACGTAAATATCAGATAATGTGGGAATTTCTTATTACTTTCAGGGATGAATTTATTGCCAAATTAAAGAGTGAATCCGAAACACTAAGCAAAAATATGGAAGAAATGAAAAAAGGAAGAGAACAGCTTTTTTCAAAAGTAATTTTTTTAGTAGTAGTTTATTACAAGAAATTAGGCCTTAATACAATTGCAATTAAAATATATGTTACTGGTTAGATTTACAATTATAAAATACGGGTAGATTTGCAATTTAAATATGTGTTAAATGTGTGTCCTTTAAAAATAGCTAAAACCGTTTTAAAGTTAGCATGTTCAATTTATTATTTTAAAAAAAAGTTCTTTTGCCAAAGAGTGATACAAGTTTAATTTTAAAACAGTTTGCCCTGTTTTCAATACTCTTATAATTTACTGATAAAATTCTAATGAAAAAAAAACATGTTTTAATAAAAATTTACTTATATTTTTAGATTGAAGAAGGAGAAGGTGCCAATGCAGCTATGTTACAGCTACAAGAAGAAAATGTAAATACATTTTGTCATATTAGTTTTCTCGCCCTTCAAGGAAAATAATAAACATTATTTTGAATTGTGTTTATCTTAAGATTTTCTTTACTAACTTAGCCTAATCAATATTTTATTTTTTATAATATTTATTTAATTAATAACTAATATTTAATTATTTTTAACTGATATTTTATTCATGCTTTCGAAAGCAAAATAGCAGTTACTAAAGGAGACATGCTGTTCAAAAGATGGAATCAATGGCATGTGCGCAAAAAGATTGTTTAGGATTGTGCCATACCCTTTACTAAACATAGTAGTCATTTCAAAAAGAACATTAACTTGAACTTTAAAAAAAAAAATACAGATGATTTAGCAATTTAAAAGTAATGTGCTCAAGGCTAGTTCTGTATGGAAGAAAACCTGTATTTTGTAAAAGGCATTGTTAGACATTGGCTGTAAAATAATTTAGGAGCAATTTACTAAGTTTTGAATCGTAAAGTTGTTGGATTTTGTTGCAATTTGGAACTATCGACTGTGAATTTCTAACTCTTTTAAAGGGTTAATCTAAATTTATCTAATAGCTAAGTGGTTCATAGAACTATTGATTGTTTGTCTATATAATTGCAATTAGTTAACCTTTTTTTTAAAGGCTCGACTGCAAGAGCAGTTTTTGCATCAGCAAAAACAATTTGCGGAGTCTGCAAATGAAACTAAAGCCAAAATCCAAAAATGGTGTGACTCTTTACAGAAGGTTTGTTGCTCAAGTTTTAAAATTAAGTGCATGTAATTGATGGTCTATTTAATATTTTTTGTTTTATAGTAACTGCAATAATTTTAATTAGTTTTTAGATGAAAACAATTCTTTAATTGAATTGTCAAACATCATTATGCTTTAATTCAAAACTTACTTAAGCATTAAATTTTAGACAATATTTATTTTAGTACTAAGTAAGTTCTACAGAATATTTTAATCCAAAATTTTTTAATAAGATACAAGATAAGTCTTTTTTTTTCTGTAAAATAAATGCTAGAATAATTTTATATAGTTTAATTGTTTTTATTTGCAGGTCTCAATATTTTAGGTTATCAAGGGGTTTCTATAAATCTAACTTCATGGATAAGGGGATTTTTTTAATGCAAAATATAACAAATTTATAATATTTATAGATTTTTGCAGTTTTAATTAATAAAAAGAACATTTTCTACTATCATGTAAACTATATTCTTACAACTATGTTAACCCATTAATTTATGAACTTTTTTAGTCTAACACATCTCTGAAAAAATTGGAAACAACTAATGAAGAACTACAGAAAACACTTCTTGAAAAGGACACACAGTTAGAACAACTCGATAGTCAAGTGTGTATTGTTAATTTAAAAATTAAATAACTTTACCAACAAATTTAAATTTTGTTTCACTAGTTTACATCTTTATAAAAAAATATTTTGTTTTTTGTTTCGTTTCCATCTAACCTGCAATACAAATTTATAATGCATAATCTTTAAAGGTTATAGGAGATGCTGTTAGTTTTGTTTTGAATGCACTTAATTTTCTTGGTTAAAAATGTATTAGTCAGGGACGTTCCAACTATTTGAAGAGTGGGGGGGCGAGTCAGTTGCTGGGAGTGGACAAGGGGGGGGGTAACTTTTTTTTTGGGGGGGGGGGGGATTTGTTATATATCTAAGAAATTTTAATGACTCCCGATTTTTAATAAATCAATTTTAATAATTGAAATTTTAATTAAATAATACATTTTAGCAATTGTTTCCAAATACTTGTTTGAAACTAATTTTTTAAGACGTTTTTCTTTCATAGATGATTTGATATTGAAACAAAGACAGAAAAATCTTGACAAAATGTTTGAATAACTTGTATAAAATATTAAAAAATATAGTTCAGATATGCTATTCTGGTTTTTGACTTAAAACAAAGAGGTTTTGGATTGGCCAAACTTAAATATATGGAACTGGTGCGTGATAAATATACTCCTCAGGGGTGCCAGACTTCCGCCGAACGGCGGAATTCCTCTTTTTTTCCGATTTTTCAAAAAAATTCCGCTTTTTCCGAATTTTTCAGAAAAATCCGCTGAATCAAGATTTTCAAAAAATTACGAAAAACTTTTAGATTTTCTAAGTTTTCAAAAAAAAAATCGTATTAACAGGGTTTCCGCGCATATGAAAAGTCAAGAGTTTGGAAATTGGGTTAATTTTGTCATAAGTATTGAATTTGAGCAAAAAAAACGACCAAAAGTCATGTATTTCAGCAAAGAAACGTCCTAAAGTAATAAAAATCGATATATATTTATTCGCGTCTTTCGGATCGCCGGACCTTTGCGACTTTTTCGGATCGCTGGAGTTTCATGACTTTCGGATCGCTTTAGTTTCTTGTCTTTCGGATCGCCGGAGTTTCATGTCTTTTGCAAAGCTGGAGTTTCGTGTCTTCCGGATCGCCAGAGTTTCGTGACTTCCGGATCCGCCGGACTTTAGCGACCTTTGGAACGCTGGAGTTCCGCGACTTACGGATCGCTCGTGTTCCGCGACTTTCGGATCGCTAAGGTTTCTTGTCTTTAGGATCACTGGAGTTTCGTGAGTTTCGGATCGTCGGACTTTCAGAACGCTGGACTTCCGCGATTTACGGATCGCTAGAGTTCCGCGACTTACGGATCGCTAGAGTTCCGCGACTTTCGTGTTACGTGTCTTAGTTCCGCGACTTTCAGAACGCCGGAGTTTCGTGAATTTCGGATTACTGGAGTTTCGTGAGTTTCGGATTACTGGAGTTTCGTGAGTTTCGGATCACTGGAGTTTCGTGAGTTTCGGATCACTGGAGTTTCGTGAGTTTCGGATCACTGGAGTTTCGTGAGTTTCGGATCGTCGGACTTTCGGAACGCTGGACTTCGGCGACTTACGGATCGCTAGAGTTCCGCGACTTTCAGAACGCCGGAGTTTAGTGTCTTTCGGAACGCCGGAGTTCCGCGAATTTCGGATCGTCGGAGCTCCGTGACATACGGAACGGCGAAGTTTATTGATTTCGGATCGCCGGAGTTTCGTAAATTTCGGATCCCCGGATTTTTGTAAATTTCGGATCACTGGAATTCCGCGACTTTCTCGATTTTCGGAGCGCCAAAGCTTAGTGTCTTTTGGAAAATCCGGAGTTTCGTGAATTTCGGATCGCCGGATTTCCGCTACTTTCGGATCGCTGGAGTTTTGCTACTTTCGGAGTTTTTTTTTTTTTTTTCAATTTTCAGATGGCCGGAGTTTTTAGATGTTCTGATAGGCAAAGTTTGCGAGATTTTCAGATCGCCGCAATTATTAATATTAGAAAAAAGTCATTGATTTTAAATTCGAGTAAAATTCCGGTGGTAGAGAGTAAGAGATGTATCCTAAATTTAAACTATTATTAAAAAAAAAATTATGCCAATAGTTTTGCCAGTAGGCTTTTCTGTAATTTTGATTTAACTGGTGATTTATAAAGTGTTTTTTTTTTAATGCAAGCGCAACCCTTATTAGAAGGAGGAATGCAATTGCACTATACAACACACTTATAAGAGAACAAAGAAATTCCTGAAATAATTAATCAAAGAAAAATTTAATACATATAAAGCATTACTTCTCCAATAAGTTCACATTAAAGAAAAAGATTTTTTTCACTTTATTAATCTAATTACATTTTGAAATTATTTTATGGTGCAATAATTTATTTTTAAAATAAATTTGTGCACTTGCCCATTAAACATGAAAATTGTCTACACAAATACTATAAATTGTTTACTATGTTTGTGTTGTCAACTTTCGAGTTGTTTCAATTTGAATTTTTTATTTTTTTTTATTTGAGATGCTATTTATATAGTCATGAAAAACTGTTAACTTAGACACGGAAAGTTATGAATTAGGGACTGTCCGTTTTTTCAGAAACCCTATGTTGTAACTCGCGTGATTTCCTCTTTTTTGATTTTGGCCACTTTCACCCCTGACTCCTGGTCAAAGTAATGATTACCGTTGTCACTCAAAAGCAATGCCGTCTTTACCATAAGGGCACACGGGGCCGGTGCCCAGGGCCCCCATTCTCAGGGGGCCCCGAAGGACCGACAATTTCTCTCACACATTTATTCTCAAAACATATTTGTCGGGCACATAAATTTTTTTTTCACAAATCATTAAGCTTATCAGAAGGTATTTTTTACTAGGAATATACTACGCCATTATATCAATGACTGCGGCTATTCCTACTGTACTAATTAATTATATTTCCAAACGCATCCTACCTAATTTTTTCTTTGTCAGTTAACAACAATCAATTCTGGTGAGTTGACCAAAAAAATGCAAAGAATTTGCAGAGTTTTATCATGAAGAAATTAATGCAGATGAGATCAAAACAGAATGTTTTCATTTAAGCTAATATTTAAAAAAACATAGCAAAGCAATCAGAGGATTTAAATATCTCAACCTTACATAACCTAATAAAATCAGTTAATTCGAAGAAACTTTTCCAAACATAGAAATTGCTACAACAGTATTCCTTTGCCTAATGGTTACCAATTGTAGTGCAGAGCGGTCAATTTCGCAGCTTAAGAGAATAAAAAATAAATTGCAAACAACAATGCTACAGAAAGGCTGAGTAATTTGTCAATTATGTGCATAGAAAGTGATATCCTTAAAAAAATTGACTTTGATGATATATTAAAAGATTTTGCTCAACAGAAATCCCGAAAGAAACCGTAATCGTAACCAAAAAACCAGCACCATTCTAACATCATTAATGACATATATCACTGTATTTGATTACCTATATAATAAATGGTCATACTCAGTAAAAATGTTATTATAATTCGCTTTTTTTTTACTTTCCAAAAGGGCCTCAAACTATTGTGTGCCCAAGGGCCCCAGCCTAGTTTAAGACGGCCCTGCTCAAAAGTTGCGTTTGGTTAGCTCATGTTTCGACCACGTTAGAAGAATATTAATATTTAATTTTCAGGATTTTCTTTCGATCTGTAGTTTTGAAAAAATATCTATAAAAAGTAACAAATTTGGGTCCAAAATCCGAAATGGATATTTCGTGTTTCTATATTTCCTGGAGGGTGCTGATTCTAAAAAAGTGGTTTTTGAACATTGTTCTGTCTGTATGTATGAAACCACTATACATCGTGAACTACATGCAGCATGCTTCAAATTTGGTTCACGAGTTCTTAGTACCTATCAGACATGCACAGAGTGCGAAAAGAATGGAAATTTCAGATACATAAAAATATTGATTACAAAATTTTTGTAGTCATGGGAAGGGAAAAACTATTTCAAAACATGGGAAGGGAAAAACTTTTCATGGTAACTTCACTTTCATTGTCGCCCATGTTATTTGATTTTCAAATTACTATTAGGCGACACTTTTTATTCACTGGGCGACATTAGTGTCGCCGCCCCGTTTTAATTTAAAAAATGCTCTGAATTAAACTCTATAAAATTATACAGTAAATTAAAAAAAATTAAAAATACTATAAACTTCATACAGATAATATAATATAAAATGTTTTCTCACCTTATTTTCAATTAACAACGTAGTTAAAATTTCGAGAGTACCATTACAAAAGTAATGAGAAACGAACGCGCGAACGCGTTTTTCAATTATTTTATATAAAATATTTGAAAAAAGCTACTTATAGAGAGCTGTCTGCTCTTAGAAACACTGCGAAGAAATTTTTTTTTTTAAAAAAAAAGGTCTTTATAGGTTATAGGTCGTTGTCTAAGGTCTAATGGTAAATGGCTGTTTTATGCTACTTTACTTACGAAATTTACAAATAAATTTTGATTTTTTTTAAACTAAATGGTGTATGCTTTATATAGTTTAACAAAGAAAAATTAGCAATAAAACTTTCATGTCTCAATACACTTCTTAGAAAAATATTGATCTAGACTTCTAATTTTTAGTTAAAAAAGTACATGTATTCATATATTACATAATACATAATTTGTATATCTTAACTTCACAAATTAGTAAAAATAGGCATTAGACTATAAAATGTTTGATCCATTAGTTGGTGTATTTCAAGAAGATTTATCACTAGGTGGATTATGTTTTTTCTTAGCATAAATACAGAAATAATTTGTAGTTGATACTCACTCTAAATTATCTAAAGACAATGGACTGTAAAGTGTTTTTCACTATCACAATATACAAGCTCGCCCCCTCACATTATATATCGAGGGGGTGTCCCTGTGTTTCCCGTTTTTGAAATTAAAGTATATAAAGTGATTTAATTTAGTAACAATCTAAACGTTCCAGAGACAAATGGACTGAAAAGTGCTTTTCACTATCACAATATAGATAGCTCTCCCCCTCACATTACATATCGAGGAGGCAGTTTCTGCGTTTTCCCGTTTTTGAAATTAAAACAGTGACACTTTAAATGTTCCAGTGACAATGGACTGCAAAGCGCTTTTCATATCACAAGAGAGACAGATCGCCCTCTCACATTATATATCGAGGGGGAAGTCCCTGCATTTTCCCTTATTTGAAATTCAAACAAGTTTATAATATGAAACCAAAAATTTTTCTGGGGGGGGGGGGGGCGAGATATATAGTTCGCCCGCTCACCTCTAAAGCTGAGGGGGCGAAGAACCCCCTGGCCCCCCCCTGTTGGCACGTCCCTGGTATTAGTATTTTCCCTTTGCAATGACGAGTTTAAATTTATCCATAAAGAATCTAGTTAATTAGTTTCAATTAGCAAACATATATTTTTGCTTGCTTTAAAACTATTGTTAAGTAAATCTTTTTTCAATAGATTAACTCCCTAAAAGCTACAGAAACTGCTGATAAATCCAAAATAAAAGAACTAGTCGAGGAATTGAACAGAAATAAGAATGTGATATCTGAAAATAGCAATTTGATTGAAAGTTTGAGAGAGGACATTAAAAAAGTAAGTGTTCCCCTGCAAAACTTTATATTTGGGGAATCAATATTGTATATTTTTATTATTGACTAATAACCTTTAAATTGGTATGAACACCAAAGTTTAAATTATATTTAAGTTGGGTAGGTTTGCAAATGTCTTTGGTAGTTACTATCAATAACTTAAAATTGATACCACTATGTCAACTTGAATTGCATGATGAATTTTTTGAAGTTTAAAATTCTCACAAAATTAAATTATTTGGCAATCTTTGAAAGATAATTAATGTAGTTTACAATCAACAAGTAAACATTTTTAAATCAACATAATAATAACTCATCTCTAAGCTACAAATGGATCTTGCGATTTAAAAAAAAACCTTACAAACTAATATAATTTTTTTTTTACCTGGTTACTAACTTTGCAAATAAGTATTTATGACTATAAAACCTGAAACTCGAAATAAAATTAAGTTGGTAAAAATTATCTTCTTGTAAAAATGTGGGGAACTTTTTAAATCAAATAAGATCTGGAACCTTTTTATCTAAAGTTTTTGCTTATTTTATTATCATGTATTCTTCATAAGTATGATGTTTTAATAGTAGTAATTTTGATGTTGCTGTTACCCTGTAAGAAGTCTAAAAAAAACCATTAAAAATATATTTTCCTTACTTATTTTTAAACAAACATTAAAATAGTATATCTAGGGAGACAGTATTATTACATTTCCATATTTTACATAATAAAAAAAATCAATGATTTCTTTAGGTACCTATTTGATTCTTTCCTTTAAAAAAAATTAGAAAGAAAAAGATTCTTAGAAATTTTGTGATATTTTTATAATTTTCTGAGATAAAATGCATACTTTGTTGTGTTTTTCCCTTTGAAGTCTGTTTTGCTATTAAATTTTTTCGTCATCGCTTTGTCCAAAGTTTTCTAGTTGTTGTCGATTTGTCTTCTCTGAAGATTCCCTTATTTGTTGTGGAACCCTGTCCGTGAACATAATTTTGCGCTTTCACTCAGTCAGTCTGGGTTTGATTTCAGAATAAAGTCAGCAAATTGTATGTACCTGTTTCAAGCTCACCCCAATATTTAGATAAAAAGAAAGTAAGTTGAAATGAATTTTTTTTTTAACTTCAAGAGCAGCATCAAGATTGGACAGGGCTTATAGAATAGGCATTATCCAGAGATCATTCTAGGCGTTTTTCACGGGGCGCGGCGCCCTGCCCGCCTTTTTTTAATATAAATCCCGCCCTAAATGCCCTTTTTTGCAAAATAAATCCCGCCCTAAATGCCCTTTTTTGCAAAATAAATCGCGCCCTAAATGCCCTTTTTTACAAAATAACTCCCGCCCTCGTTGCCGATTTTCTTAAAAAAATTTCCGCGTTTTCCCGAGTTTTTCAAAAATTACGCTAATCCAACTTTTTTTTTTCAAAAATTTATTTAACCCAGGTTACGTTATATTATACTTTAAAGCCCGTTTTTCTAAACTTAATCTTTAAAAAATACCAAAGATAATCGATTTTAGAATCAGATAGACGATCGAGAATTTTGAGCAAAAATCATGCCTTGAACAAGGGGGTCAGCTTTAACAAACGGTTTAACACTAGGACCTAAACTTTTCCACAACACAATCTAAAAAAATTGTTTCCTTCATTCTCGGTCTATATCGGTGAAAACTAAACTTAAATTTTGATAAATAACAAGTTTAAATAATAGATTTTAATAATAAAGTAAAAATTTTAATTAAAATTTTAAGGATGAATTAGGATAATATTACACTAAGATGTCTTAAAATATCGATCAACGGGTGCAATCCCCCATTGAAAGAGGATCATCTTCATCCGGACCAAAAATGTGCAGTTCATGCTTCCTGATTTTATTATTTTGCTGCCTAGTAATTTTTTAGAAATCTACCAATGATGTCACATTGCCTACTCAATGATTGACAGTTCGTTGGCTTTGCGTTTGCGTGATCGGGAAAGAGTGTCTCAATACTTTTGTAGCTCCTGTTCAGGCCTAATTGGACCAACCAGACTATTTTCTTCTGATCTATCTGATTTTGAGTCGTGACCTTGTGATCACAAGAACAGCTTGAATGTTAAGATTTTTTTTTTTTTTTTTAGTTTTGAAACTTAGTAGGCTTTTTTTTTTATTTTGTGATCACAAGGGTATACTGGGGTTTCAAGATTGGTTTTAGTTTTTTTTATGAAAGTGTTGGCTTATACACTCTTAATATATTCAAATTTTTGTTGGTACATAATTACTAGTTCTTGAATTTTTCTGGAAAAAATTCTTGAATAGTAGAGCTCCAATTATCTAAGCAATTAGAATTGGAACCTAACCACGTTCATATAATTGGAAATTTGGTTAATTGGAGAAAAGATATATTTTAATCAATTGCTCAATGGATTGCTGGGCTGTGAGATAATGAAGTTTTAATTTCGGTTTAACCAAATCCAAATTATAAGATTTTGTTTGGGTTATAGCTTTTGTTTCAGTTTGAGTAATATATTTTTATAATAGGTTTTTTTTTCAACTTATGTTAGAATCTTGGACCAAACTTTATATGCGATTTATAACTTATACTCGGCCTATTTTTTTTCTGTTCATCTCTGTTGAATGTCATGCCTAGTAATTTTTTTTGAATTGCAAACAAAAAAAATTACTAGACATGACATTGAATAAAGAAGAACACTAACAGTTAGGCCAAGCTTAATTTTTCTGGCATTCTTATAATCAGCACCTCTTTGAATAATTGGAGTTTTACTAAACTTGGGAAAAAGTGTATGAACCATGCTTTTTATTTTAAATGCTAGAGCAGAATGCAAACAAAATCCATGTTTGTTTGATTAGTAGCATTAATGATTTCCACCACTTCGCTCGAGGAGATAGATCTGTTTGCAGTTCTGGCTCGTTGTTGGGCATAAGTGCCTCATTATGTTCCTTCACTTACTAGAAGATGTTTCATAAAATGATGGAGTAGTAAACTAATAAATATTTAATTTGGTATGCGAGTGTATTTTCTAAAAACCCGAAAAAATTATTTTATTGCATTTTAGATGCCCTAAACTTTTTGCAAGTTTCCTTAGACTATGTGCCCTAAACTTTTTGCAAGTGCCCTTTTTATGTTTAAAGCACCCTGCCCTTTTTTAATTCTAGAATGAACTCTGCATTATCGTTCAATTTTATAATTGAACGATATGAATGAATTGAAAATATGAAAATCGGACATAGTTATTCACACTATTTTATAACTTTTTTCTATTTTTTAACTATTATTTTTTTGAGTATCAAATCTAAATAAAAACATATGTATATCATATGTATATTACGTGTCCCCCTCATAAGCTCAAGTTTGCGGGTTTGAGCCCTGGCTGAGTTTTCAGTTTTTCGGAATGGAAAAATCGTGGGCATGCATGTCATATAATTATGTGGCACATAAAAGATCCCTTGAGTACCCATTTGGCTTGTGTTCTCTTGGTAAAATTTAAATCTCGGCACATTTTAACATCCACAGAGAACTCAGATTCATTGTAATCTGATCGTCAAAATTGGTAGCAAAAATCACCTAGATAGTGCCACACAAAAATGCTTCTCAGTTTATAAATTTTGTTATGAGGCTCTATTGGGTGACCTTATCACTTGACTGTGGCTAAAAATTACGAGATCCACTGTTAAGTGTCCTTTTACAGCTTAAATGTAACAATAATTCAACTATTCCTCTGCTTATGGAAACAACATTTTATTCCTTAGATTGTTTTAAAGTATGCCTGTTTCTTCTTCTTTGCAGAATAAAATGGCATATGAGAAAAAAGCTGAGAAACTTGAATTAGAAAAACAAACTTTTGAAAAAAAGCTATCTGAACTGGGCAAAACACTACCAGTCATACAAGCAGATCTTCTTCAGAAAGAAAAACAGCTTAAGGAATCGGACGTTAAATTTAAAGAATTAAATGAAAAAGTTAAAGTTACAGAGGAGGCTAAGTCTGACACCGAAGTAGAATTATTAAAAGTTCGTCAGTTAAATGAGGTGATTATATATTTTTACTTAGACCTCCTACACATAATTTTAATCTATTTTATAATTGTCTTTATTATCTATTATTAAATTATTTCTCTTTCTTTTTATGACATTTGATTTTTTTATATATTTATCTATAGTAGTGCATAGTTTTGCTTTTTAATGTATGCTACCCATGTTACTGGAAGTATCAATGAAATTTAAAATTCCACTCTAATGGACAACACAAATGTTGTTATGCATTTCATGAGACTTGAATGCATTCCACCTATTATTGACATGGCTATCATTTCATAGCTGTTTTTTTTTTAAATTAATTTCGCTAATATGATTCCTTTCTATGTATAGTATGATGTTTTTTTGTATTCATGTAAAGATATTGTTTTGATAATGATATAGTGGAGAGTGTTTAAAAATCTTCATAAATATTCTAGCATAAATTAGATCTATACATAAGTTTTCACACTTTGTAAAACAAATAAGAAAAAAGTGACCTAGCACAATGTCTGTGATTAGTATGTAAAGTAATAAAACAGAATAATATAAATATTAAAATAATAAAGGCTAATTTTATATTGATTGCATAAAACTATTTTGTATAATTATTGTATAGTTTTTGTTAAATTCTTTCCATAACTTTATTAATTTTTATTATTGTAATTACTGTTATGTTACAAACTCTTCATTTTTATTATTGTAATTACTGATATGCTGCTAACTCTTCATTAAAATATTAAGTTATTATATACAGTTATTGAACTACATCAACTGCAGTTATTGTGTGCCTTTATATCATAAGTAGTTTTAACATTTTACTTATAGGAAATGAAGTCTGAGTTGGACAATGTCCAAAAGAGTATGGAAAGTTTCGAAGCAACTAAAATTGAATTTTGTGACAAGATATCATCATTGAATGAGGAAAAGCTACAAGCTGAATTAAATATTTCAGATCTTAAGGAAAATATTGAGCAACTTCAAAAAGTTAGTTTGTTTTAACATTTGGTGTGAATCTTATTTAGACATTCTCGTATTTTTTTTCCAAATTAAATTTTGTTTTTCTCATACATATTAAAAAAAATAGTTAAAGACCATAATATTGGGTAGTTAAAGTGTAATAGATTTTTATTACAGTGTTAATTAATAAATTATTAAAGAGTAATAGTTAGCTTTAATTAATTAATAGTTTTATTTATTGATTCAAAAGAGAAATTTAGATGATCTGCTGGTTGGTTTGTTGATTCTTGTGTATCCCAAAAGTAAGACTTATAAACTGCTTATCCTTATAGGTATTTAAAATTAATGAAAAATCATACAAATTAGCATTTTGTCGAGGAATGATGCTAAGTTCAAAATTTTATTGTAAATGATATAAGCGCTAATTCCATGCAAATTTACCTTTTCTGTAGTGTAAGAAACATGTGTAAGAAGTGATTGGCACAGCAACTTTTAACATTAAATTTTTTAAAAAAAAATAGCAGAATAGCTGATCCACACTTAGTGTAACTAAATAGTGTTATATGCATTTTTAATTTGATTTATTCTTCTAATTTAAACATCTTTTTTTGGGGGGGGGAGGGACTTGCACTATAGTTACTTGGAATCAGCTATGAATGAAATTATTTAATAATAAGAAACGGCTTTTGTATGTTAAAGAAAATGCTGTAAACACAAATAATACCTGTGACCATTTATCAGTTTTAGATTAGAAAAAGATAACAATTATTTCAATATATTTAATAGAAAAAGATCCAATTATTTCAATATATTTAATATTAATATCCAAAATTACTTTGCACATTTTTCAAACATTTTAGTGATTTAAAAAAGGGTGGAAACTGTTAAGCTTTTAAAAAGTCAAAAGAAAGTCAACTATAAAATTGTATTTGTCATAAAAACTCGATCCTAGAAAATTCTTACACTTACCAGACTATTCTCTTTACATTAATTATATTTTGTTTAGGAGTTATGTCAATCAAATGAAAAATGTTCTTTATTAGAAGAAGAGAACAAAGGTTTGAGATCCTCCATAACAGGTTTTCAAAATGAGAAAGTTAGTATTTTTCTTTATTAAGTAACATCATACATTACAAAAATAGAATTTATATTTCAAAATTGTTAGTTAATTATGGGTAAGCACTATATATTTTTACATAAAATCCTATAAAAACAAAAAGCTATAAAAATAACTAAAATAGCCTACTTTCCTGTTATTTAAATGCTTACTGAACTTCTTGTAGAAAAACAAGTAGATTTAAAACAGTAACTGTCATCTAGAACAGCTTCTACACGACATTTGTATACATTAGAAAAATTGCCAAGCACAGCTTGGACGTTCAGACAGAGGGACAAAAAGTATGGAGGTTGAGTCTCTGAGGTCATACTTTTTGGACAAAAAGTAATTTTTAAGATCCGGCGGATAGATCAGACTTTGGAAAGGGGTATGGACAGACAGACAGGCATCGGCAGCATGTCATTACCTACTTTTTTCATTTTTAAGAAATTCTTTTAAATCAGAAAAAATACAAATTGACTAAAAAGCAAATTTTCTATATAATTTGCTAACATGTGTACTAAATGCCAAAGTTGCAATTTTGTGTAACAGTAAAAAAATTGTAAACATAAAAGAGAAGTGCAATTATTTTAACGCTATAAAAGATTTAATATAATTTTTTTAATTGTTAATTATAATTTTAATATTATTTTTTTAAAAATTATATTAAAATTAATATTTTAATTCGCTATTTATTAAAATTATTCAATTATTTTTTTAAAAATATATATATAACTTTTGTAATTGTAAATTATAATTTAAAAAATGATAATATTGATTTCTCTGCATGATTAGAACTCAATGTTAAGTGAAATGGAAGGATTCAAGAAAGAAATTGACCAACTAAATGCAGTAGATGAGGCAAACGCTAGAAAAATCTTGCAGCTTACAGAAGACTCTCAATCAGCAAAAGCTACTGCAGATAAGGTAAAAAAAAATCCTAAATGTTTTTAAATTGTACATTACTTTTTAATTAGTTAATTTTTTCTGTGTTAAAGCTCTATTAGTTTTTATTAGAAATTACAGTGCTGGCCAAAATAATGTGGCCTTAAATACAAACATTTATACATTAAATTCAAGGTAATTTAATGTATAATTTAGTAATACAAATTGCCAAAAGTGAAAATTAATATATTATACGAGCACACACTGTTGAAAAACAGGAAACTTTCAAAAAAATTCCACACTTTTGGCCACCACTGTATTTACAAAACCAGTAGCAACATATTTGCTTACATTGGTTAGAACGTAGTTACATTTGCATATATAGTTAATTTTGAAAATACCTGGAGAGTTATATTTTATCCCAATTCTTACACATTTGTACTGACCAAAACTATTTCCTTAGTATTTTGAACTTTTACATTATTATTTTTAATCAGTGTGAATTTTTTCTTTGTTATAACTATGTTACATTTTATTAAATGTGTGGAGTTTCATATTATTTTAGTATCTGCATCTAATAGAGGTGCTTTTTTGTGAATATTTTAGGCGTTGTTATTGTGTGATATAAAATTATTGCTGGGTTGCCAGTGGCGACTAAAAGGAGACTATTTGCTACTATTTTCGACCCTCGGCGACTATGTCAACTTTTTTAGACAAAATCATGCCAAAAGCAACTATTTTCAGCATTTTGTCAACTATTTTCAAGGATAGGCGACTTTTTCGATTTTTTTCTCCAATTTTAAAACTTATTTTTTCAAGCATTTTTCCTCGAAAAATCTCCGGAAGGCCGCAATTACATTCCCAGAATCGTAAAATTTCTTCTAGTGTGAAATCGACGAAGCTTCGTGGCATTACGATCGCCGGAGTTTCGGGATAGTTGAATCGCCGTAGCTCCGGGATATTAGGATCCCTGAAATTTCGGGATATTATAGGATCGCCGGAGTTTCAGGATATTAGGGTTGCTGGAGCTTCAGGATATTAAAATCGCCGGAATTTCGGGATATTAAAATCGCCGGAGCTTCAGGATGTTAAATCGCCGGATGTTCGGGATAGTAAAGTCGCCACAAGTTTGGGTTATTAAAATCGCCGGAGATTCGGGATATTAAAATCGCCGGAATTTCTGGATATTAAATTTAGCCGGAGATTCAGAATATTAAAATCGCCAGAGTCTTGGGAAATTGAGATCGCCGGAAGTTCGGGATATTAGGGTCGTCGAAGTTTCGAGATACGAATATCGGCGGAGTTTCGGGATGTTAAAATCGAAAGAGTTTCGGGACATTAAAACCGCCGGAGATTCGGGATATTAAAACCGCCGGAGATTCGGGATATTAAAATCGACGGAGATTCGGGATATTAAGATCGACGGAGATTCGGGATATTAAAATCGCCTTAAGTTCGGGATATTAAAATCGATGGAGATTCGGGATATTAAAATCGCCGGAGTTTTAAGATAGTGGGGTTACAGGAGTTTCGTGATGGTGGTAGAAAGACCAGAATTTTGTAATATTAATGCTAAAAATTTTGATTTTGACTCACTCATGTGAAGTGTACCTAGAAAAAATATAAAAAGGTTTTCATTAAAAATAGTACAATTGGTTACATTATCTTGTATAAAATGTATGAATTGAATAGATCTAGTCTATTACTGTCATTTTTTAAAGATTATGTTTTGCTACCGAATTATTTGCTAGAAATGCAGTACATTTTGTAATAAGTAACATTTAAGCATTTAGATCTTATTGAAACAGGCAGGAAATGACATTAAAATGTTGTACTGTACTGCAAAACATGTCTGGTCCAGGTTCGAAATTACAGTTGCTAGTCACAAATCCTGCAATTTTGCAAATTAAAAATTAAATTAGATATTGCAACTGATTTCTGAAATGTCACTATAAACTTTTTTAAAATGAATTCTAAAGATCTTGCCGAAAGTTATCTTAAAGCTTTTTTTTAGTTAGTAGCATGAATTTCTCCTAAATTTTTGCATCCAATTTCTAACTCTTGTCTGGTCACCTTAGATGGTGAAGGTTTGATGTTTTGCAAGATTACGGAAATAACATACGGTTTTTGTGACAATAGGAATCTATATTTTTTAACTATTGGATTGCAGATCTCAGTTGTTATTATTCTTATTAAATTAGTAAAACTAGTTCATTTACTGAAGGGAAAAAACAATTCCACTTGTTTTGGACTTTTCTAAGGAATGTAAAAAAAAAGAAAGTAGAATTTGACTACATGGTTTATGCACTGATCAGCTCTAAGGCACCTTCTTTTAACTATAAATACAAAATTGGTGACATTCTTTTCAGATTTTAGACTAATTAAGTAAAGAATTGCTCAAGGATGCAATCAAAGTTAAATCCATATATATTGATTGAAGATTTAACTTTGATCCACACGGTTTAATTCTGTTACCTAAATCTGGCGACATAAAAAAAAAACTTGAATTCTTGAAAATCAATGTGGAAAGTTATTTGAAACTTTTCATTTAAATATGAAAACTGTTTAAAAAACAATGAACATTAATTGTAAATTCTTTAGTTTTTTAATTATACACATAGCGTATTTAAATTATGGACAACTATTTTTGCTACTTTTTTGATAATCAGGAGACTATTTTTGCTACTATTTTGAAAGTTCTAGGCTACTAAAGCAACTATTTTTTTCTTAAATTTGACTGGCAACCCTGTATTGATTAATTCTATTTTTAAAAAAAATTAATTAAAAATACAAATAAGTATAGGAAGAATTTAAAGTTATCTATGCATGCCTAAATATTATCTTTAGATTAATAAGAGCACAAATAAGAAACTATCGGTGTGTTAAACAATCTTGAAATAGCAATTTCTATGTTAACTTTTACATAAAGCTGATCTGGAATAGCCTTGATGTTATTTTTCACGCCATTTAAAATTGTTAAATTCATTATAAAATATGTAAAGACACATCTGTATAATTACTTATTATTTTAATAATAACCTGATAAACATTTTCCCTTCTATGCCATATTTGAGATATATGCATTACAAATTTAACTGATCAAAAACAATCAACTTATTAGTGTTTCACATAAAACCCTTCAAGACTTTCATTCTTAACATTTAGGCTGTGAAAGAAGCTGCTATCGAGAAAGAAGTATTTTTGAAGGATAAAGTCAAGTTACAGAAACAATTGGAGAGTTTGGAAAATGATTGTGCTAAGGTAGGCAGTACTGGTAAGAAGCTTATATGTAAAGAATATCAGCTATCACGTTAATTGTAATTATATTAGTTTAGGTGACAAAAGTTTAAGTTGCATACATCATAGATAGTTTTTGTTTAAAATTAGGAATTCAGTTTAGCAATAAAGTAGATTCCCATTTATCCGAATCCTGGTTATCCGAAAATCGGTTTATCAAAAAAAAAATTTTCCCGAACCTTTCGGTTAAAATAAGTAATGTATACACAAAATAAATACGTACTTACAAAGTTGGATTTGTTTCTCAAAATATGCAGTAATTTTTTGTTTTTGTTGTTCAATTTTTGTCCTCTACCTTTCGGATAAGCAGGACCTTTCTGTAGTTATTAATGCAATGTATTTATTTTCTAGTTTAAATTAAACATATTTCTTTCAATTTTTAATACAGTGTCATTTTAATTATAATTGTTACTAATGTTAAAAGATATTCTATGGTGCATACATGTGTGTTTATATTCATATTTTCTTTTCTATAATGGTACTATAGCAACTGTCACAAATTCAAGAAACTGTTAAATCGTTGGAAAGTCAACTAGAAGAAGCAGAGGAAAAGAATGTAGCTCTGAAATCATCATTAGTAAGTTTTTTTTATCTAATATATCTAAAAACTTATTTTAGTTTCTTATATTTTCTGGCACATTATTATTTTTGTTATTTTTAAGTAAATATGATGATATATTTTTTTATTTGATAATTTATCGTTAGATTATGTGGCCTATAATTTTTGTGTAAAAATTATTATAATGGATAAACAATGACATCTTTATATACCATCATAGATTTATTAGTTTCTAAATTGAAATTTTTTTTTTCCAAAACTGTATATATTTAATTTTTTTAGTGCGGAAATGAAATCTATATCGTTCCGGTTTAATTTATTTTGCCTTTTAAAATTTTTTATTTATCAGTATTACTAGATTATTTGTTTGAAGAAAAAAAATTCTTAACAGTCAAAACAATTTTTAAACATTAAAACTTTAAATAAAATCTATCTGGCTAAATAATATATGTGCATTTATGATATGCTGCATTGCATCCTATTTTTATTTATTTAACTAAGGACAAAGTTGAAAAACTATTAAAAGACAAAGAAGTGGAATTTGAAAAGAAGGAAGCACATCATGTAGCACAGTCTGGAGTTCTTACAGAAAATATTAAAACTTTAAGAGAAGACTTAACTTCAGAACAAAAGCGTAGAGAAGCTTTAGAACAAAAACTAGATGAAGTTTGTGGAACAAAACTAGGTAATATTTTTAACTAGGAATATGTTATACGAAGGTTGTGGATAGCAACGGCTCCAATGGTTTATTTTCATTTGATGTCTGTTTATAAAAACTTTGATTACTTGGTATTCAAAAATGAGTTTTCTAAGAATATTTGACTTATTAAAATTTTTTCAATGAAAATTTTTTGCTGTGCTGTTGGTTGTTCAAAGTATTTCGTAAAAGAAAGGTTGCATAGAAAGAAAAGTTTCTTTTCATCTATATCGGTCATTTTGAGAGTGTAACCAAAGCAACCAATGAAATCGCAGTATGTGAAAAACTGAAAACAAGGGCGTTATATCATCTAAAACATTCGACGAATTCCCATGATTGAAAATAATTTATTAAAAGATTATTATGTTGTTTATTGAAGTTTAATATTCTTAAACTTGGTATCATGCGTAAAGTTAATTTGTTTTATATTACAGAGTTAGATGCAAAACTTGAAAATGCTCTTGATGAAAGAAAAGGCTTGTTAGGAAGGTAATTATTTCGAGATTTTTTTAATATGATTTTTTCATAATATGTGTGTGATACCTTAAATAATGAAATTTAAAAATATATATAGCATATATTTTATATTTGGGGCTTTTAGGGTTTATTATTACAAAACATATAATAACTGTCTTAGCAATACTAGCAATGGCATTAACTATGCAATCAAAATGAATTAAATTCTGTATAGTTATTTGCAAGTTGTTGTTGTGTGTGTTCTTTTTAAAATCATACCAAAGCTAAACGGTTGGAAAATTATAAGATTTATTATTTAAAAATTTTAAGTCATATTATCTGCAATGTATTGTTATCAAGTACTATTAGTTTTATAATCCATTTAAAATTATTTACAAAATGTATTACGTTAAAGTAAACAATTCTAAATTAGTTTTGAAATCAAGTTTCCAAATATTTAAAAGCAAAATTATTTTTCTTGCTCTAGGTCTCATGACTAATGTCTTCGCAAGCCTCGTACATTTATTTGTTTGAATAATTGGATTAAAATAGGCAGGTGAATACTAAAATTTTGACTTTTGTAGGTGCTTAAAGAGTGAAACAGAATGTGAAAGATTGCAAAAAATTACCACAGAGATGAGGAGAAAATATGACGATTGTGTGGCAGCTTTGCAAGAACTAGGAAGAGAAAATCAAACTTTGCAGGTATTTTTTAAATTTTTGGGAATAAAATTTAAAAATATTAGTTATCAATTTAGTCCTACAGGGGAAAAAACTGTCTAACATATTATATTTAGGAATTTTCTATAGCCTGGGCATGCTGAACCGAGAATTTGAGCAAAAAAAGTGAATGTGCCTTTAACCCTTTCAGTCCCAGTGATGCCATTTGGAATCACCCCTTTCAATATTTTTTTCCAAATGTTGATGTCCGTTATGACATCCAAACACATATCATTCGATTCTTCACACTTTGTTCTATTAGACAATATTTTCAATTAATCTCAATAGAAGTCAGAACTACTATTTTTTTTCACTTCAGTTCCGCATATTTAAAACACAATTTAAATTATTTCGGTTAAAATAATTGCTAAAAATGTTTTAATGATATGGTCTGATACCTTAAAATGTATAACTCGAAGTGTTTTTAGGTAATATATATTTTTTTATTTTGCTATTTTCCACAGTTAAAAAAAATTTGGCATTATTTCAAAAACCATATAAAAAAATTAAATAATTTTTTTTCTTATGGAACTCTTATTTTTGACCTAAAATAAGCTTATTTTGCGAATATCAAATGTTTCTGTAGTGTAGTAAATTATTGGGACTGAAAGGGTTAAGTGTGATACAATTTTATTTAGCTTCTACATTTATGAAGTATTTCATGTTTTTGTTTTTAAAATTTAAAAAAAAGTATGCTCTCTACCTAAAAAAATACTTTTATATTGTGAAACAAAAAACAATTTTTATATTAACCCTGTAATGCATGAATTTATTTTTTCATCCCAAAAAATATATTTGTATCTTTAAATACTCATACATTATGGGAAAAATATTTTTAAAAAAATAACTGTATTGGAATTTAAATAATTTCAATTTTTTAAATTTTTGCCATATGGCAAAACCAACTACAAAATTCCAATTTTTGATAAGAATGACTAGAAAACTACTAAATTTATTTTAAAATATCCCATTGAACTATAATTATTTTTTCAAAACAATTTATTTGTATATTTAGTACTAATATTAGTATACTTTGAATACTACTGCCAAAGATGTATAATTTCACAACACTTAATAACTTCACTCTTTAATTTTGAATAATACACTTTTGCTACTGTCATCTATGAGGGTTCTTAGTAACTAAAACTTCAAAATGTAATGTAATAGATGAAAAACACAGATTTTTCCAGAGGGAGCTGCTCTACTTTAATAGAATAAAGTGGATTATGCACTTGTTGCCACATGGCAACAGTATGCATTAGAGAGTTAAATTTGTTTTGATATATGATAGTCAATCAGAGTAAATGTGAGTCCTAAGCTGCTAAATGAGGCAACACATTTTATGCATGTTGATAGTATTTAAATGGAATTTTTTGCCTTGTCTGTTAATGCTTGACTTCCGGGAAACAGGCAGAAAAGGGTTATTTACTGGCAGGGGGGTTTTAATTTTTCAAAAAGTAGTATTCAAACTTTTTGTTTGTACTTCCAATTAACTCTATGAATTATGATGTGTAAATTGGCTTTTATCCTCCTAAAGTTTGCAGTATTTAGAAATGTATTTTTCATAAATTTAAGTAATTAAGTAACATTTTATTGGCTCTATACAATATTAAAGTTACTTTAATTACTAATCGAGTTACTTTGTGAGGAAAAAACATCTGAAATCATATTTTATATATAATAACAAGAGCATTTGTTTTCAGATGGAAAATATGAAGTTAACAAATCGTAAGTGGACCGACGATGCAACAGTCACTCATTGTGAACTTTGTGGGAAACAGTTTAATCTTACAACTAGGAAAGTTAGTATTTTTTAAATTTTACTGATTAAAGTTTTCTTAACTCAATTTGTAACACACTGTGTTGTTATTTATTGTTTTTAATTGTAGCAAACCACTCAAATTGTAAAAGTGTTCAAAAGTTAATGCTATCCATGATGATTAGATTTGGGTGATTGAAAGATTAAACTTAAATTTTGGTCAAATTTCTAATAATATTATTAACAAAATTTTATTTAAATGCTTTCAAATAAAAAAATAATTATAATTCAAAAGTTTAATTCGTTTTTAATGAGTAGCATTCCATTTCTTGGGTAAAATATATATTATATGTTTTGCCTATAAGTTTATAATCATGTGTAAAATTGTAAAAAAAAAAAATTAAGAATGTTTTTAAAATGATTTTGTAAAAAACAATATTTTGGTATAAATTCTAGGTTTTTTTTAAAATTAATATTTTGTAGCAATTAAATTTGTAAATGAACTTACTGTCCATTTATTATAATTTTAAAAATAATTATCAATTTATGTTTTGCTTTTTAACAATGTTATTAATTTGCAATAAAATCACTTTATTTTTTATTTTAGCATCATTGTAGGAACTGTGGCAATATTTTTTGTAATGAGTGTTCCGCCAAAACTGCTCCAGTTGCTACCTACAAAAATCCAGTTCGTGTTTGTGATACTTGCTACAATGAAGTTTCAAAATGAAACAATGTGCATTCCCATAAAAAAAGCTTTTTTTACAGTGAGTTTCCAATTCTTTTACTTTATAAACAAATTTTGCACTTTTTATCTTTACAGTTCAAACCCTTTTATTATTTTTTTATATTTGTTATAGAGGTTTTTTTTTAAGTTAGAGCCTGCGGTAATTAATATTTATGAAATAAAGTTTATCTTTTAATTTTGTCATTGTACAGTAAGAATATTACATAAAAATTGATTATTTCATACATTTAGGCTAGTGATTAAAAGCCAGCATAACTCATAAATCACTTTTAAAGTGCAGGTTTGATTCATAATAAAAATGTGAATTACTTAATTGAATGTAAATATTAATTTGAACTATAAAGTGAATAGTTTTATAATACTTAAAGTATTAAATAATACTTAAAATTAAAAATATTTTTCATATTGTCCTTTTCTAAATAGTGCATTTGTATATTTTCAGACTATCATCCTTGCAAATCTTGAGAAGTTAAAACTGTGTGAAATGTTTGTCACTGAAATGCCTATATTTTAGCTTCCAAGCATTGCAAATTTATGGACATTATTTGCTGTATATTTTTATTACTTGTTCTTAATTTGCTGAAGTTTTAGGAGAAGGATTTTATACATTTAATTTGTTGTTATGCTTACAATTTTAGTTAAATTGTTTGATATGTATACTGTGAATAAAGTGAAGATATTGTTAATGTATATGTTTCTTGCACATAATGTATATTGTTTATTAACTTTTCTTTTTAAATTTTATCATGAAGTTATCTGTATTAGAAGTCTTTATTTCTCATTTAACTGGGCAGCTGGTTGCAAAAATTATCAATTCATCCTCATGTTAAAACTTTATGTGCTTAACTAATGTATTATGAATCTGTAAATGCATGAACAAAATATATACTTAAAAAAAAAAACTTGCTCAGTTAAATAAGTTAATGCTTTCAATTTTCTTGTGAAATATTAGGTTTTTTTTTAAAAAATAAAAGATATTAAGATAAAACAAAAGTAGGTAATATTTTAAAGCCCCCATAACTCATAGTTCTGTATTTGGTGCTACTGTGTAAAATAATTAAGTACTTTTTTTATTTCAAAATTGTTTTTTCCTTTGTTGTGTAATAAAGATGGTCATACTCCCTAATTCAAAATCAAATTATGAGTATCATACGTTTAATATATATTTATTTTTATTTGTAATATTTTTACTTTTAATGTATATAAATAAACTGTACTACTCTTTATGCCGAATTGTATTTCAAATGTATGAGTATTTACTAAATTAAAACTTCTAAAACTATATTTATTCTTATTGATATACCTTACTATTTCATTTTTTAAATATTCTAAATACACATTTTTTGCAAAATAAATCAGTTGAACTATTCCTGACAATACCAATAAGTATTATCTAAGCTTTAATTTTCAGGAAAGGGAAAATATGTTAAAGTCTTAAAGACCTCTGTTTAAATTAATCACAAAGGATGTAGTGTGTTACTATAAAGTTACATTTTTAAGAATTTATACAACTATTGGTAGAGTTTAAAAATTCATTAGTAAATAGGACCCTTTGGTAGTGGACGTCTTGTTGTAAAGTTCACCTGTGTAGAATTTTTGTAGTTTTGATTGAACATATGGGTCTTAAGAGATTTCTTAGAAGATAAGGTTTCAATACAAATTGCACACACATTTGGTTTTCTTTATTACTAATAATGGGGCCGTTGTTGAGGTTATCTTTTTTGAGTAATTTAGTGTCAGAAGTAAGAGATCCAATGGTTTTATAAGGGTCTTCACTCCAGCGATAATCAAACATTGATTTTTGTAGCATTTAATTGACAACTTTGTTTCGTAATTTTTCTTAATACTAATTCTTCGAATATTTACTAGAATGATCAAGCTTTCCAGAAAACACTGAAGCAGCTGATTAATTGCATAAAAAATTAACATAGAAAGAGGGCAAAGCAGGTTTTGGAGCAAAAAGTGATTTCGGTTCAAATTTATTGAGACATTTTGGATTAAAAGAAAAATGCAATGGAATTTTAATTACAAAAAAGTAACAGAGCTTGTTTTTTCATTTAAAACACACAAAAAAAAAAAAAATGTTCTTTCAATGGAAAAAAAAAACCTTAAATTCCACTTAACTAACACGTTTCTTACAACAAATGTTAAATATTCATGTTTTCACAATTACTAACAAAACATGTTTTTAAATACATATTTGTTTGAAAAATGTTTATGTAAAGAAATGTTGTGTAAGATGTTTTGGGAGGGGGGGAGAGGTAAGAGATGTAGTCGAGGTAGAGTAATAATTAAAAAATACTTTTTAATATATGATTATACTATATAAATTGCATTTTATTAATTATTACTTCATTCTTTTAAATAAATTTTTGTTTAAAAAATATCTTTATGTAAGGAATATAATGTAAGATTTTTCATAGGTGAACAGATTAGAGATGCAGTCGATGTGGAGAAAGTAAATGACTGCAAAAAGTGCCCCCAGAGACTATGTTAAATTTTCCAGAACATGTTCTCAATTGAAAATATTGCTTCATAGATTTGAAATTTTTATGAAAAGACAAGTTTAATTGGATTTAATTAATAAAATTTTACTGCAAAATGACAAGTATTCAAAATAAAAAAAATCAATTGTGTTGTGGTGTCTATAGAAACTATTTAGACAAAACTATTAAAATAATTTTTTTAACAAACAATAATTTAATTTAAACAAATTAAATGTCTATTTGCAGTTAAGTTTAATAATTAATTTCAATTAAACTAATTATATGTTCATAAAACTTCAAATTAATGAAGCGAAACCAGCCAAAGCAAAATTTCACATTGGCTCCATGACCAAGTAAACTAAGACTAGAGATCACTCTTAAAATTGCAATGAATGGAATGTGGGTATAAATACTTTTTTTCAACTTAAACTAATATATTAGTGTCTTAATACTAATAAAAAAATTGTTTCAAGGGGTCACTCATTGTTCACTGTAATCTAAATACATCTACGTTTGACTTGAAAGGTGATCAGTACATGTCATAAACTGGATCAAAATAAGGTATCTCAAACTGCAATATCCCATCAAATTTTTACGGATTTGCCCATAATGAATTAACTTTTCATTACTATCATTGCAATATATTTTTATTCAACAAAAAATCTAAATAATCCACACACATCCATTCATGTGTTAGGTTGTGGGTTAGACTTTTCCTTAAAAAAAAAGTTTTTGATTTTTTTTTTTTTTCAAATTTAGAGCAGAAAGATGCCTTTTTATTGTAGCATAATTTGACGTTAATTTGGAAGATAAAATGTAGATTATGACTTGTAGTTAATTTTACTTTATGATTTGACAACGGGTTATATACCCCACGATAAGATTAAGAATTTTTTCAATACTTTTTTTTCACTTATTGCCACACCAAAATTCTAGCAACAAATATCCAGAAAACCAGTAGGGCTATTTTTTCTATATACTAGTTCAAAATAAAATATTTGCTTGAGTTTCGTTTTTCATCTATGACTCTGTTTTCTGGTGTTATCAAGTAGAGTTAACACAGTGTATTAAGTATTCGTAATTTTCACGTTTCATCAAATTTTAAAATAAATATACGCAGTAGTAAGAAGTATCAAGATTGTGAAACAAAAATAATAGGATCTGCATCTTCAATTGCTTTGAATTTTATTTAGATTCTGCAAAAAACTACAACAACAACAAAAAAAGCAGGAAGTTAACGAACAAATTTTTAATAGGTCGCACTTCCTGGTTAGCAGCTTCATCTCAACTTCACTCTGTGTTGTGTTGTCGTTTTATTTTGAAGAAATTTATGTTGAATAGTTATTTCCGCACTTGCTTCATGTTACTTTGACCTATTGTTAACTTTTTCGGAAAATGCTGTTTAGTTTAGATGGATAACATGCCAGGTGGGGATCAAATTTTGAGGTGGCCTTTCCCACCGCCCAACAAACTGCAGAACTTTTCACTATGGCATTTAGGAAGTGCTATCGTTATTCCAGCAGTGGGGGTTATAAGCAAAATTATGACAGGTACTTTTGAAATTAAATTTCACTTAAATCTTTATTGTTTCAGAAAAACTATGATATAATGACTGGTCCCGATTTGACGATTTGCGTTACGTTGCCAAGCAACAAAAATGTACTTATGTATAGTATAAACAATTACACTTCATGTTTCATAAGTATAGCAAACTTTCATTAAATTTTCATACTCATTAAAAGTATCCAATGAACTGACCGGCTATTATATCATAGCTGTACCTTTATTTACTTAAAATACCATTTTCTATTATCCAATACTGTAACCCTCTCGTTATATCGCTCTTGGAATCTAAAATAAAATAGCATCCTGAACATTTAACCAGTAAACCTTTGTTCTTAAAGGATTGTGTTATGTGTCAGCCATGGCGGAACTGCTATGATATAAATGCCGGGTCAAGACTCCAGATCATTTTTCACATCTTAGTTTTATCAATTATGAACAGATCAGCCATTATATCATGAAGCTATATGATGCAATTGACTCCAAATTAATTTTTCAGCTTTGGGCACACAATTGGGTTGAACTGCTTCTTAAGAGTTTCTTGGTGGATTTTATAACCTTCAGCTTTCTTTTGATGTCTCACAAACCACTTGAACTATGAAGCATAATCTATAACTGCCGAAAAGAAAACAAAAATTTCGACCCACTTCAAAAAGTTTGACCTCGGTCATTCTTCCTTCAGTATCTCTAATCGAGCATGCGGTGGTTCAAGGTATCATGTTGTCAGAAAGAATATACCTTCCTATACCAAAAACAACCTTAAGTTTGCAGTATAGAAATGTTCTACGAGAAAAAGGGTAAATAGTTCCCATTTTTGAGTGCGAGAATCGAATACAAAAAGGTATTTCACATTCAATAAACACATTTATTTGTTATTTCAAGACATAAGTTAAGCTTCAGTTAGAGTGTTATTTTAATTATTTTTTTCCTTCAATTTTGACGTAACAGAGCGCACGAATATCAGGGTCAGAGGAGCAGCCAATAGGAGCACGCACAATTTCGGCGCCAGCGGCGTTGTTTACACATATTCCTCCGCCTAGTACATTTCTCTGCTGCAAACTTAAGGGGTCTAAGGAGTCTTAAAAATGTGCAAAGAAGGCACTACAAAACATAGTTTGATCTTTCATGTCATTTTTGAACTACTCAATGTATAAGTATAATTTTTTTATAGGTAATTCTACAAGATTTATTTATTATAAAACAAGTTTTAAAATTTATGAAACTTTAGCCAAAACTAAAATAAATGATATTAAACATGAAGCTATTTGAACACAGTGTGATTAGTCTTGCGCGGCAAATTGTGAGGTCAAAATTGAAAAAATGACCAAGAAAATGGACTTATATTGTACAAATATGTACAAACAAAGACTTATACCTAAATTCTCAGCTCAATTTCAATTAGAAATTATTTTAAAAATAATTTTAAATCAAAATTTTTAAAATTTTATTAATTTTTTTAGAAAAAAGTTCGTAAAATAATTTCTAATTAAAATTGAGCTGAGAATTTAGGTATAAGTCCTAGTTTGTACATATTTGTACAATATAAAGTCATTTTCTTGGTCATTTTTTCAATTTTGACCTCACAATTTGCCGCGCAAGACTAATCACACTGTGTTCAAATAGCTTCATGTTTAATATCATTTATTTTAGTTTTGGCTAAAGTTTCATAAATTTTAAAACTTGTTTTATAATAAATAAATCTTGTAGAATTACATATAAAAAAATTATACTTATACATTAAGTAGTTCAAAAATGACATGAAAGATCAAACTATGTTTTGTAGTGCCTTCTTTGCACATTTTTAAGACTCCTTAGACCCCTTAAGCTCGGTTTTGGTGTAGTTCATCCTCTTCTGTCATAGTCATCCTCTTCCAATAAACAGATTGTGCTGAACAAAAGAAGTCATGGCATTTAATAATACTGTATACTTGAGACTGGTGTGCGTTAAATCTGTCATGGCCCCAAGTTTTACTTTTGATGACGCATACGGTTGTGTTGGGTGCCAACTTGGGTATCAGACTTGACACTCAACCATGTTTCAAATTTACCAGGGCTGACGCCAATAGTAATGTTTAGCTCTAGTTCCACTTTAATTCAGACCAGAGCCAACCTTCATTGAATCTAAATTTAAATTAAATAATGGTTTAAAATCTCCTAATTGCACAAAGGAATATTTATACTGGCCTTGTCTTCAAGAAATCTATACATTTTCAATTTTTTCCCTATGACAGTGTACATGCACAGCATCATGATTTTTGTTGTAAAAAGAAATCTACCAGATTTTATATAATGCTACACAGCATAATGAAGCAGTTCAAATGACAATTCGGAAGTGGGCAAATAGCCCTTTTAAGGAAATAAAAAGCAGTTTGAGCCCATCTTAATGGAAATGTATAAACATAATTAAAGTTATTAAAATACATAAAATTTCCCTTTTTCTTGAAAGCTTAAATGCCATTTCAGAATATGATAATGACCTTATGAAAAAAGAATTGACGATGTATGGAAAACTTCACAGTAAACAACTGCTTTCATAATTTAAGAGGTCCCAATTTAGTGATTAACTACAGTATTGACCATAACTCAAAGTACTAATTGTATGTCATAATATGATTCTAACTATTTCTAGATTGGTTGAATACTGTCAATGTCCACAACAGAGAAATTTTAATTGATGCACTAGAGAATCGGCCAAAAGGTACACCTTTAATAACAGTATGTAATCATCACTCGTGTTTAGATGATCCTATGCTGTGGGGTAAGAATGAAATTTGTGCTCTAATACATTTTGTTACCACATTATTATGAATTTAATTAATATATTATTTAATGTACAGTTTTTGGTCTTATATTTGTAGATTAGGGTGATCCACCTATATGTAAAAAGAATGCAAATGTGTGTAGGGCATAATTTTTAATGTCTTTCACATACAAAGTTTGCTTTGAAAAAAAAGTAGGCTTGAGTACCTGCACCTGTTTGTTTTATCTATTTCTTTTTACATTTTCTATTTTAACTTAATTAGATATTGCATCTTATGTTGTAAACGGAATTCGAATCAATTTAAGCATAATGAACTATTACGCAACCTATAATTGTATGTATTTTTTCCCCTTTTGCCGCAAATGATAAATTTGGAGGAATTTCATATAAAATTTTTTTCAAGTATGTATAAATAAGTTTAAATTCTTTTTTTCAATATGTAAATAAGCTTTTTCAAACAGAAAAATGGTGCAGTTAGAATTTAAGTTTATTCATTTTAAAATGCATACTAACTTCTACACAAAAAAAAAAATCCTATGCTTGGTTATGTTCTATTAAATATGGTAAATAAATTAATAAAAAATAAAAAGGAATTTTTACAAAAAAACACACTACTTGATAAGAATAAGAAAAACATAAAATACCCATTAGTACGAAAAAAACTGTATGTTAGTTAATATACTATATTTGGTTAACTTCCCAGTAGTAGCTTTAAATACCTGAGGAGTGTTCAATAATATCTCATTCAATATAAATCATTATTCATACACTTAAACAATGGCATCATAATTAATATAATAACTTCAAAAATTTATACCAATTAAAAAAAAAAATTGCCTTATGTACTTACTTAAAAATAATCAGTAGAAATAATAATCGAAGAATAAAAAATGTAAAATAAAACTCTTTTGTGTTGTTTATGCTTTATGTTACTTGGTATTAAGGGGAAATTACTAAGCTGGGAAAGAAAAGGCATTTTGGACCACCATGAATAATAAAAACTGAAGCGATTTCAAACGTGACAGGACTTCCGTAAGCAACTAACACCTTTTAATGCCCAAGCTTTTAAATGGAAGTACATAATTTTTTAATGCTAGTTTTCAAATTTATGCATATAGTAGCCAGATACATAATTTAAGAACTATTTTTATTATTTAATTTTTACCTGCAGGTTGAGCCATTATGTTTATCAGAAAAAGGAATTATAATCTATAATAAGTGATGAATTGTCTTATAAAAATGGCACTTTATTGATCACAGCCAAATTAAATTTTGATTCTATCCACTTTATATATTACTCTGCAATCTATGTAATACTGATCAAAGCTATGTGATACATTTGGAAACAATAACTATTTTAATATTTCATTAAAAGTACTTGAATAGCTCTTTTTTAATTTAATGCCTCCCTTGTATTGTACAAACTGGTTGATAATGTGAGTGGTTGTGGCGTTTTAGCAGGCATTCTGGACTGGCGACATGTCTTCAATTCCCAAATCATGCGCTGGACCGCGGCCGCCCATGATATCTGCTTCACCAACGACTGGCATGCTCAGTTCTTTGCTTTGGGAAAGTCTATCCCGGTGATACGTGGGGCTGGGGTATACCAGGTACAATGTTTTAGTCATATTTTTCAGGTATTAGAATAAAGTGTTACTTGTAACAGTTATTTTTTTTAGGTAAGGCCATTCGATTTTCCAGAAAGAAACTGTAACTTGGATGCTTTTAGCATCAACGAAATTTTTTGTGTTATCTGTTCTGTTACTTCTCGCACCACACTTCATAAATCCTTTTGGCGTTTTTGGTTCAGCTTACACTTATCTATTTTAAATTTAACCATAGCAACATTGAATTGCTTTTAAAAAATTGTATAATGGTTAAATTGTATTTTTTCTGGGGTATTACTAAGAAGTCAGTGTATACCTACTATATATGACTAACACAAATTTTCTACCATGAAATGCATTTTAATAAAAAAATGTTGCTACACTTGGTTGTATATACCCATATTTGAAATTTCAGAAAGGTATGGATTTCTGCATTGATCGGCTCAATGCAGGAGCCTGGGTCCACATCTTCCCTGAGGGTAAAGTTAACATGGCGAAGAACGAGCTAATTCGGCTGAAATGGGGTAAGTGTTTCACAATTTAGATAATTCATTTTTATATGGTTGCAGGGTTCGTACGCCTCCTGATATTCCTGAAAAACTCCTGAATTTCAATTTTCTAAGGGCCCTTATAACTCCTGACATTTGACTATCATCTCCTGATATTTCCCCGCTTCTCCTGGAAAAAAATGACGATATGAATAATTTTTCTCATCGGTTTTCTCCCGTACTTTATAAGGATGTCTACCGGTCGAAAAAATCATGGAATTACAACAAAGGTCATAAAAATTTAAATAATCACCAAAAAAGGCGTTTACCTCCCTCCCCCCCAAAAAAAATTTGTTTGTCTTATACACCGAAGCCTCAAATTTTCCACAACATTTACACCCCTTGTTTTCTTCATTCTCGGTCCAATACAATAATAAACAAACTTATTCAAATTTATTTCACGATGCCTCCTGAATAATACATCGCTGCACTCTAGAAAAACTCCTTAGAAACTCCTGAATTTCACTATCATAGATAGAGTAAGAACCCTATAAGTTGGAAATTTCGTGTTTCTTTAATATTTTATTGATTTTGTTATTCAACCCCTTCCTTCTTGTTCCCATTAAATGACAGGCTGAGGTTTGGTCCGTAATTTTTTGCTCCCGTGCAGCTGGAGTGATCCAGTAGTAACACACCAATAAGATTAAAACTAACAAAAATAAACCTGTCAAATAGATTTGCTATCTCTTCCTAACTTTTAAGCTTAAAACAAATTGAAAATGAATATATATATATTGTTCATACACATATTCTTATATAGTTTTTAAGGATATAAAAAGGCACTTTTATAATTTTTTTCTTGAATATTATCTGATTATTAAGGGATTAAATTTTTGAAGCATCATTACGAGTTTTTTTATTCCGTTGGAGTTGGCACAATTATTATACTATTACTGTTGGCACAATTATTGATAATTATGCTGAGATAATACTTGTATATTTTATTAATTTTGTTATTTAAAGTTTTCTAAGAATTTCTACAAATTTTGGTGAAACTCTCAGTTATATTCAGGTAATCAGGCTTTAAAAATCGCTTAAATTAAACAAAAAAGAAAGGTTTTAGATGTCCAAAAATTGGGGGGAAGTATCATTCTTATTCTGCTGGAAAAAGCCTTTACTGATAAAGCACTAGAAGGGATATATTACTTGTTTATCTTTGCTAACTCATTCAAAAAACTCTTTTCAAGGTTAGTTTAAAGTTTATTTTGGTTCTAATTTCACCAAATGTAATTAATGCAAAGGTGGAGCAGGAAATTTTGTAGGGAAAAAACATATACATGTGCATGAGATAAAATAAAAAATAATATTTATAAAAAAAAACGTGTACATGTGCATGTGATAAAATAAAAAATAATATTTATAAAAAAAACATGTACATGTGCATGCGATAAAATGAGGAAAATATAAATAAAAAAAAACCTTTGTTTAATGTTGAGCTCATCATATTCTTGGTTTATGGATTTGATGGCATTATTAATTTGTTTACTGTTTGCTATTTATGTTTTAATAATTACACTTTATTTTCCAAATATGTTAACCATTTATGATTTTTACAAATAAATAACATTTATTATTTTTCTAAGGCATTTTTTTTCTCAATTTTACAATATAAAATGTAACAAAATTTATGTATTATTTTCCCTCTCAGGAATAGGAAGATTAATTGCAGAATGCAACATAAGTCCCATTGTGATTCCATTTTGGCATTTAGGTAACTTATTATATTTTAAGCTTTGACCTAAATTTAGTCAATTTTTTCACTAATTTGTTTAATAATAAATATTTTAAACTAAATTTACTATTTATTTCCTTAAGTTTTTAGCTAAAATTACTGGATTGTAGTGCAAAACTTTTTTTTAGGTATGGACAATGTGCTGCCAAATGTTGAGCCTTATAGGCCTAGAATCGGCCAGGTATGTTGTTTGCAATTTAAATTTTTATTATTTATATTAGCTTGAAGTTAAGTGCCCTAAATATATATTTTAAAATAATATTATAAATAGTTCAACCTTCAAAATCTCTAGGCACTTGTTATTAGTATACAACCAACTGTTTAACAGCTATGATTACAAAATATGGTGGTGATAAAACAAATTCGGTTTGTTAAGTCCTCATTATTACTTGAATAGTGTAATATGCATTAGCTTGCACACATATGGATGATTTTTTTCAAATCTTAAGTACAAAATAGTAATAATCATAGACTGTATCATCGTGTCTTGAAATAAAAAAAATATTTAGAGGTTCTTGTACTAATTAAATTTGAATTGTTCGATTACTTATAGATTTCATTTTCTTTTTTCCAGAAAGTAACTATTTATATCGGAAACCCTATTGATTTTACATCACTGAGAGAAAAACTTATGCATGAATGTCGGAGTGCTGTATGTATTAACTCTTTATTGTTTTATTTAGATAAGCATAAATTATTAAATTGGTGTAGTAAATAAATATTTAGTTTGCAAATTAAACAGCCAACAGAATTAAAAAACATTATTTAAAAAAAGTTAATAATCAGTAATGAGAAATAGTTGGACAATATTTTAAAGCAATGCAGTAAAACTGGAAGGGTGATTTCTCTTTACTTAATTTTTAATGGTTATTTTAAGATTAAAGCTATATGTACGTAGATTAAACCTGCATATTTATTGCTGAATGATGTGAATTTGTTAAAATACAATAATAATTTTTAGGTCTTATACTTAGACACTTTCTGCTGCGGTATATTTCCAAACTTTTACCTTTAATTATAATTCGTGTTGTAGTGGGGCTTCATGGAACTTTTTGAACTTCTTTGGAACTTGTTAATAAACAATAAAGGATGTTCAATAAAACTTTTTGCATAGTGAATGAACTGATTAAAAGAGAAAAAAATTAAAACTTTAGTAACACAATACTTTTAAAAAGTGATAATCAAGTTTTGCATAACTTCTAAAACCCCACACCCGCAGTATGATACTCTCCACTCGCCCCCCCCCCCCCACAATTACATTCGGTTAAACATATAAATGGCTGTACATCGCTACTGACCATAATTTTTGGGTAAATCTCTTGTTTTCAAAACTATGCATCATTCAAATGCAGTTGTTTTACATAACCTTTAATGCTTGAACTTTTCAATTTTAATAACAATAATTTTAAAGAGCCCTTATTAATTGCCTATTAATATATTTGCTTATAATTATACCTTGCAAATGTGATTTTACTTTTAAAGCCAGCATTGGAATATGGAGAAGGAAATATACTTAAGGAATACATTAAGGCATGTTCTTTGCTTAACTTTTTATACAGCTTTCTAACTGGCCTGTCTTCTCTATCTTTTTCTTCTTCAAATGTAATGCATGCGATTCTAAAGAAACTTCTATTTTGATATTCTGTGGTTACTTTTCTTTCATATTTCTCTTTCTAATGCTTCTATTAAGTTTCATATAAGTATGTATCATAATCAATATCATAATATTATGTATCATGTATAACATATTAAGTGTATATGGAATGATTACATATAATATTATATTAAATGTCATCTAAGAACTATGTTTTTTTTTATATAAATTCACATATACAGGATGAGGCAAACAAAACCGGCCCCGATCTAGAGATGGGAATACGTTGAAATGCTTGGCGAGAAAAATTCTTGAAGCCGCCTGAAACCTGTTTTTGCATCGGTTGGATCGGATTCGCTTCACATTAGAGCTACTCATAGACTAGTGGCGAGTTCAGATCTTAGTTCGCATTGTATGAAGACTTCCCTGAATGCAAATTTTGTGTCTTGCAATCAATTTAGAATGTTTGGTAATACCAAAAACAAAAAGGTCCTATTCTCTAGGATGAATAACAACCGAAACAATCAATAATAATCACTAAATCTTGATCAGCTCTACTAACCTTGTTAATATTCCATTTCAACTTACTTCTTAAAGCGTAGCGTAGTTGCTGGCAAATAAGTCGCCAAGCGTTTGTTTGGGCTTAATATTGAAGCGATCAATAGCTTCAGTAAGCAAACCTGTTTTTGTATTGGTTTCAGACTTGGCAACATTTTTGTCGTATTCTTATCTCCACCTCGGGGCCGGTTTTGTTTGCCTCACCCTGTATTTGTTAATTTTTTTAAACTAAATCAGGGTGGCTACCGGTCAAAAAAGTCAGGAAAGTCAAGAAAAGTCAGGAAATAAAAAAACGATCAAGAAAGTACCCCAAAAAGTCATGAAATTAGAGTAAAGGTCACGAAAATTATAAAAAAAGACAAATTTCCCCCAGATTTTATATTTTTAGTATTTTCTATCTATACCTTAATTTTTCTGGGAAACTCATTGAAAAGTGTTAGCATTTTTTCCCCTAATAAGTATATGATGCAATAGCGGCTTGAATTTGCTCTGTATTACATGAAGTATTTTATGGTTTTTCTTTGAAATTTTCTTTAACGGATTAATCATTTAAACGATGTAAAAATTTCGGAAAAAGGTCAAGAAATTAGATATTTGACAAATTTTTTAGACTCCCTGTAAAAAATGTGTAAAGATAGTATATGTATATACTGTTTTTCTCATAGAAGCAATCCTGAAAAAACTTTGGATTTAAATAGGTTTCTCCACAGCTGTCTTTTAAACAGTTTGTTGCCAAAAAAAATCTCAGAGTAGAGGGTGCCGGTGTACCTTAAATTTATCATGTTCTACTGTTTTGAAACGCATGCAGTATTGCTTTAGGTACTTTCTCACTTGGTGGCTTTTTCACTTGACTGGAATTCACTTCTTGGTTCCATCACCAACATTCTATGTATAGCTCTTGTGTGATAGTAATCCAACCCAGCAAACTGACTTCAAAAGCATTTAATATTTCGATTCCTGTTTTTGTTTTTCAGATGGAAAAAAGAAAGATTATTACGGATAAAATTCAAGAAAACTTGTTTTCACTCAAACCAGAAACAGAACGACTTCACCTAGAAAGAACGGAGTAAAATGCATGTACATAGATTGTTAATATATTTATAATATTTAAATTAAAACTATACTTGTAGTTATAGATTTCTCTATGAAACCTTTTTCTATTTTACCATGTTACGTCCCATAATCTATTTTTAATATAATATGAGATACTATACACAACAAGTAGTAATTATAATTTCCCCTATTATATTAAATAAAATGTTTATTTGCTTAAAACACCTAAAAGTTGTCAGGGCTATATTTTATCATATTAATGTTTAAATGTAATTATTTTTAAACTTTATTTTAACGTTTAAAAAAATTTGAAGCTAAAAGTGGCCTATTTTTTATGCAATGAATATTGCTTTGAATTATGTTAATTTGTTCTTTATAAAGGCAACTTTAGTTTGCAAGTTTTGTCATAGAAATTTTTTTGTGACTCTAATAATGCTGTAAGCAATAAATTTTGAATATTGTTATTCAAAGTGTTTAAATGAATATATTCAGATTTAAAGCTTCATTTAAGAATATAACTTGTATGCAAAAAGACAATCTTTAATGTATTTACATTAAAAATTTAAAGAAAATTAATGTTTTGCAATTTTTCTTCTGAATTTTCATAATAAGGAGTGTATTTTTTGTGGTGGTACATTAATTGAACTTGTTAAAATCATCATTTATTTAAATAAATATTGTTAACTTTTGCAAATACAAATGAAATCTTTTTATAGTTTAATCATTTTCAATCATAAATTTCTTGAAATGTATTTGGTGGCTGTCTTGTTTTCATACATTCAATGTTTATTGTTATGTTTGAAATCTTTTTTCTATGCATAGTGCTGTTAACTATTATTGAATTATATAGGGAATTATATTTGTACTTTGGTAGAAATAGGACCAATGTCCAAAATAAAAAAATATGATATCGGCTCCTGTTCCACTTAAGTACATATATTTTCATTTTGTTATTAAGAATTTTTGTTTTGACCATAACTGTTTGTACAGTTAGACTAATGTTTTCGTCTTATGAATTGCCCGTATCTTGTAAAGTTTCTCACCTAGTTATTAATATTAAATATTTAATACAAAATAAAATATTTAATTTTAGAAAAATGAAAGTAAATTAGATTTCCTATTGAGTAAACATCGTTTTAAAATTACATTTTTTTAATACCAGTATCACATATTTCTTGCTAATAAAAAACAAATTATCACTATCTAATGCTATCTAAAAAAAATATGATTTAAATAGGTTAAGATTTTGATATGATAGTTTAAAATGTATTTCAATTATCACCTTTAAGAAGCTTTTTTTTCTTGTTATGGACTTTTTATTGTTGTTGTGTTCATTTATAGAGAGTATCAAAAAAATTGATATCACTTGTTATAGTAATCATTCATTTTAGTTTTAACTTTCCCTCTCTCTACCCCCCCCCCTTTCCTGTTAATGTTTTAAGATTTCATTATTTGTTAGAGGAATCATATCGTTATAAAAGTTTAATTGGTATAAACTAATTAATTGAATCTTAAAATAGGATAAACTCATACTTATCTATGTTTAACTTTTATACTTTTTAAAATCCTTCATCTTTTAGTTATCAAACTAGTTTAGCTTAACTATTATTCTTTATCCTATATAGGTAGTGATACAAAATAAAAAGGAAATGTAACTCCTTGGCCCTTGTATCACTACTACCAGAATATCGAGGTAAAGAGGTTAAAACTCGGATTGTTCATATTGAATCAACCAGCTTAATGATTAGAACCCGGTATTAAACAATGATTGTATGTTTATTTATATATACCAATGTATAACAAAAAAAGTTTTATTACTATGGTAATATTCAGTTTGATATCCGGTTTTAAATCAGAAATATTAGTAATCAAATAACAAACTTTAAAATAATTCAATCGTACAATTTATTGTGAGAATTTTTTTTTAAATCAAAATTTTGTGTTTGTATGATTGGAGTACATACTTGGTACTGGTATTATATTTATTAACAGCATGAATGTTTGCAATTTGGTTATGTCAGTATGAAAGAAATTGAGTCAATTTTATTGGTGAATCAAGCTAAGAACTTATCTGATCAAAATTTTAGAATTTGATAGAGATATCATAAATTTGCAGCCAACACTAATGTATTTTAGCTATCAATCCATTATCATCCATTTAGATATATTTATTATTTATTAATCTTTTTAATATTAAGAAACTTAGATTGCCATGTCAAAGCTTTTTATACAAGACTAGATTAGATAATCCAAAAAAAATGCATAAAATATTTAGCCCCAGCATAAAACCAATCTATGATTGTTTGTAAAATCAAATCAAAAGCAATAAAACAGCACTTATGTTTAATGAATGTCGCAATTTAACCTTTTTCCTTTTAAATCCAAATTTTGATATATTTTAAGCTAAATGTTGTATTTGTTTGCACCTTGAAGATTTTGTTTTTGGAGAGTTATTATTTATGTTTTAGTTTTATAGTACAATGGTAATAAAGTATTGTAAATGTAGGTATATTCTAATGACCTATTTTGGCTTTTTAACTTAACTGCTGTGTTATTCCTTTATAATTATTATTTGAAAGCAATAACGTTGCGTTATAAACTTTTATTTAAAAAAAAACTAATCTTAAAGCAAGTTTTATATATGTTATATATAATACAAAATATTACATAACTTAAGGTATAAGGTTTACATTTTATATTAAGCTAACTTTTTATTATGTTTGCATATAACTTATGTATTTTCAAATGAGTAAATTTTCCTTTTAAAAAATTTTCATGTCTTATTTTAGGAATTTAGATCTGGTTATATATGTTTATCCTGCTATTTATTTCAATCGAAAATATCAAAAGTTTGATTTTCATGTAATTCTAAACTTTTTGGAATTTCATAGTTGTATTTACTTGCTAAAAATATTGCTCAATAATTTTTTTATTATTTGAAACAGTGCATTGAGCAATATATTTATTATTAAAATGTTCTGTTTATAAAAAAAATGAAGTAGCTTTTTAAAATAGGCTTGTATAATTTCAGGAACAAATTAGTTCTTGTAGGTCCAACAATTACAGCTGCAAGATCAAATTTAATCAATAATGAAACTTATGTACATCCAAACTATTTAATTATGAATTTAAAAAACCCTATCAATTATTTTAAATGTTGAAATGTAAACAATTGTAGTAAAAACTAATGGTATAATAAACTTTTTTTAGAAAAAAGCAATCTTTTTTTTTCTAGCAATGATTCACTATATTCCTATTCTCCCTGTTGACTGCACAAATGGCTATTTGGGATGGTTGCTAGAACTGCGCGAGGGTTATTGGTGACGTATTCGTAAATTAGTTAGAGCCACAACCAAGTGACGAGCCGACAGCGAAGTAGGCACTCAACATATTTAAGGGCGACATCGTAAGCGGCGTTTGGACTTAGGTGCATGTAACATGCACTCCCTCTATACGGGACTATTATTCATTGTACTTTTTTTTTTAGTTGCAAGGATAGTGGCAATGCCCGGGAACGGACCTTGGACCTTTCTCATGCTTGGGTTTTTCCCGTCCAAAACTAATATTTCCCATTCCAGCGTGAAAAACTGGTAAATACCGAGAAGAATCGGTAAATATATTGAGAAAACTGGAAAATACCTCTTTCTTTTAGAAAACCCCCACGAAAGTACCATTATTTCTCGAAGAAATTACTGTTAATTAAAAAGTTTTATTGAAGTAAACACATTATTTCTTTTTTGTTTACATCTTAATTTTTGTATTCTGGCTGTGATTGCAACTATGCCAATGTCTGGCTCTGGGTGGGGGAAGATCCTTCCGTTTTGTTCCCTATCATCCCCACCACCATATCCATTGTAGTTTGCCAAAACCTAGTAAAGTCATTTTTTTTTCTAGATTTAGTCGACATAACTCAATAACTATTTACCCTATACAATATTCTAATAATTATATTTAAAACACTCAAATAATAATAAACAAGAGTACATGACTTATGTTACGATAGATGTAAAATAACTAAGGAAGAAGTGTCTGTTTTTAAAAATATTAAGGTTATGATGAATATTTCTTTAAAAATATTTTAATTAGTCCTATTAAATAACATTCAGCAATTGATGTTTCAATTATTGAGTTTTTCCCAGGTGGGAAAAACAATTTTTTCCAGAACGGTAAATACCGGTTTTTACCATGGTATTTAACGGGGGTGGTAAAAACCATGCCAACCCTGAAGGCAAAGCACCGGGGCTATCCAGCCCCGAGTCAATAATACTGTCGGGACAGGTAGACTGCAGAATCTAGACTAATGACTTAGGCCATTGTTGCAAGCATTCAATTACCGATCTTTAAGAAAGTCAGTTATTGAAAGACTGATAATTTCAGAAAAAAAAGGTCAAATTCATTGCGGTGCAGTTTATTTATTTGAGACAAAACAGACCTTTCGGTCCCATTACATTGCCCAATATAAACAAGAATATACAACACCACCAGCAAAAGAACACAATAAACAATGCATACAATAAAAACTAAAAAATTAAGGACATGCAAACTCTCTTAAAGACTGGAAAAGACATTAAAAAAAATATCCAAATGATCTGTATACAAATTATAAAATGAGCAAAATTTATTTAAATAAAAATTTTCATCAGTAACAGTTCTTATATTAGTTCCACAAAATTTTAAATCTTTATTTCTTGCACTAGGAACCCTTACAAAAATACCCTGGGTTAAAGTATTACTGTCTATGCCCTTATTTAAAAGTTTATGAAAAAATAGCAAGGCAAAAATTTACGCCTTGATTGCAGCTTTTGAATTTTAAAATTTTCTCTCAAAATATTTGTTGACATGTAAGTGTTACAATAACCATTTTCCGTGAAAAACAGGAAAATGCCCAACTCAGAATATTTGAATAAGATTTAGTAAAAGTGCCTCCTAATTTTGAAGCATCGATCGTCGGATGCCAGTATAACTGCTTTCAGGTGAGGTTAGTTTGAAATATCGTCAGGGCCGGATTTAAAGGTTTGCCGCCTGCTACGATCGATTTGCCGCCCGATATAGTTTTCTTGACTATTTTTAGCCTACTTTTTTTTTAATTCGAAAAATTAAAAAAAAAAAGAAAAAAAAAGTAGGTATTCTATTGACATGCGGTCGATGTCCGTCCGTCCGTCTGTCTGTCCGTACCCCCCTTCCAAAATCGGTTCTATCCATCCGATCTTAATTTTTTTTTTGTTGGAATGCTATGACCTCAGAGACCCAACTTTCATACTTTTTGTCCGTCTATATGTACGATCGGACGGACATAAATCTACTATTTGTCGACGACACGGTACAAGACTATAAACAAAGAACGCGTGTGCAGATTGAACCTACGCAGTGTGTCCCTCACGGAATCCTGCAAACTAAAATTAACCCGTTGTCCCAATGTTACCCACCCAGTCCCAAAGTTACCCCATCCTGCGGTAGTAGTAAAATTGAAAAGAATAACCCGTTGTCCCAATGTTACCCACCCAGTCCCAAAGTTACCCCATCCAACAGTAGTAGTAAAATTGAAAAGAATAAAAAGAAACAATGAAAATTCATACCACTTCTCAGTACGTTTCACCTTCGATTGACGTTTTGTATGAACAACATCAATACAGAGAGTCCCAGGACTTTAAATATAATTTGAAATAAAATAGCATCTGAAAATTAAAGAATAAGGATTTTAATTACAAGTATTTGGCATTACTTAGCAAATATGTTGCAGCAATAACTGAAATTTCAAACATTTATTAAGAAACACAATATTTACCTATAAATCGTGAGAGATGCAATTCTTAAGAAACAATACCTTCAATGGAATTCAAGTTTCTACATTTAACAGGGGTGAAACTTTTCCGGGGGTACCCCGGAATTCCGGATTTTTTTTTAATATTCTTCCCCCGGAACTCCGGGTTTTATTTTTGACCAAAATTTTGTTAACTGTTTTCAAAAAAATTAAGTTCGTACTTTTTAAATCGCATTAGCTCTGCACTTTTCACGGAGATCGGACAAGAGTACGTGACTTTGTGACGTCATACAATGTGTCGACAGAATCGGGATGCTAAAGAAAAGTCTGGAGAAGTCAAGGAAATTCGTTATGTCTTTTAAAAATCAGGGAAAAATTCCTTGGTGACATTTCGCACCAAACAATCGTTAATCGCCAATATCTCGCTATTACTACTCAAATCCAAAGACGACAAAGCTCAAGTGCGACGATTATTCAAACCTACCTACCAAAGACGACAATCACCATAGCAACCGGTGAAGAAAGGGGAAAAAAAGTTATTTCGTTTTCACTGCCTGTAGCTCCGGTTCAGGCCAAGTCAGACGACCAGGATATTTTTTTTTTGATCAATTGTAATACTCGCTGCTTCCTCCTTGAGTTTGTAGCTCCGGTTCAGGCTTAGTCAGACGACCAGGATATTTTTTCGGATTAAGTGTCGTACTCGCAGCGTCCTTGAGTGGTGATCACAAAAACAGCTTGAATGTTAAAATACTTTTTGTTTTACATTTGGACCTTTTTTTCTACTTCGGCATTTACTGGGGTTTCTGATTTTAGATAATTTTTAGCTTTTTTTTAATGGAGTGTCGGCGTATACACGCTTTATATATTTACAGGGTTCGTACGCGGCCTTGAAAACCTTGAAAGTCCTTGAATTTTAAAATTTCGCTTTCAAGGCCTTGAAAAGCCTTGAAAAATCGAATTTTACCCTATTACCCTTGAGAATCCTTGAATTTTAACAGTCTAAATTTTTTTGGCAATCTACGGCGATCTGAAATTTGCGAAACTACGGCGATCTGAAAGTCTCGAAACTATGGCGATCTGAAAGTCTCTAAACTACGGCGATCCGAAAGTCGCGGAACTACGTGGATCCGAAAGTCGCAGAACTACGTGGATCCGAAAATCGCGGAACTCCGTGGATCCGAAAATCGCGGCGATGTATATGGGTGAAAACTAAGCTTAAATTTTGATAAATAACTAGCTTAAATAATGAATTTTAATAATAAAGATAACATTTTAAATTAAATTTTGAGGATGAATTAAGATTAGATTACAGTAAGATGTCTTCAAATATCTGACAGTTCTGTCTCTGCTTGATCAGAAGAGTGTTTCATTACTTTAGTAGCTCCGGTTCAGGCCTAACATGACCAACCAGAATATTTTCTTCTAATCAAGCATTCTTGAGTTGTGACCTTGTGATCACAAGAACAGCTTAAACCTTAAAATAAATTACTTTTGAAACATTTTAGGCATTTTTTTTATTTCGGCTAATATATACAATTTATTCGGTTTGGTCAATGATGACCAAATTAGAACTACATTATATTCCCCACAGCCCAACAATACATTAAGTAATTGATTAGAAGGTACTTTTTTCCCCATCAACTCCAATTATCCAAATTTCCAATTAACCTATTGTGGTTAGGTCCAAATTGCGTTGGATAATTGGAGTCCTGCTGTAATTACTAAATAAACAAACACACAGATCCTAAATTAAAAATAAAATTATATGGTCATGGTAAAAATCCTACTTTTTTTGTTTTCACATGAGATAACTGAATTTTGCATTTGATTTTTTTTTTCTCAAATGGATTTGGCCGATGGGAAAAATAATCGGTTCGTTGACAGGTTTAATTTGTTTAGGCCAAAAAGCGATATCCGTTGAGCCCTAGTTTTTATTATGAGTTGTGAAATTGTGAATTTCTTGCGTCTTAAATGCTTATTTTTTGGTGAAATGGGTGCTTAATTTTTATAATGATTTTTTGCTATGCACCCTGATGCAATATGCAAGTTTATGAATATTGTATTAGTTGATGAGTAATAATAAGTGCTTTTGTCCCTGTCCCGATTGCCTTGGTTTAGCCTTGAATTTCATATTTGAGAGCCTTGAAAGTCCTTGAATTTTTTCTCTGAAAAAGTGTATGAACCCTGTATTTAGATTTTTATGTTGGGTAACACATTTCTAGTGGGAATTTTTCTGGAAAAGTACTTGAATTTTTTTTCTTAACAAAAAAGACCAAAAGTTGAGGATTTCTAGCCTGATAAAACTGCCAAACAGCTAAAACTTAAAAGTAATACACCAAGTGAATGACCGCAAAACAAACACGTTCATAGATAAATCTGATGAATATGACCCCCTAGCATAATAAATAAAAGAAAATGTACTTATTTTAAAGTGTATATAAATATACTAAAAATGCATTTAGTAGTTTAGTATTATATAATTATTAAAATTTATATTGTCGTGATAGCTTTTTTGGTTTTTCAAACCAAGCATTTGGTTTGGATTTCAGCTTTTTTGTTCAACAATTACTAACATCCCTGTATATCGTAAAATTTTCTATACTTAAGGCAAGACAGAATTTATATACCTAAGTCTATAACATATGGTAAAATTTAAGGGAAATTTTCAAACGGATTGGAGGAAATGTTCGGAGTAAAAAAAATCTTCTGCACCCCTGTGTAACATGCAGTTATTTGATGATTTAAAAACCCTTTAAACAAAATCAAATATATTAATTTTTCACACTTTTACCTCGACTTAGTTATCTCTCCCCCCCCCCCCAAGACTCGTTTTAAGTTTTTTCAGGATTTTTTAGTGGAGCGCAGTTTCACCCCTGAGTTAAAGGTGCATCTGCAAAGAGTAAAATATCAAATTGTAATTTTTTTCAATTTTACTTTTGAATACAGACAAAGATTTTAAATAATTGATAAATATTTACCTCTTAATCGTTAGATGCGGGCTTTTCTACGTAAACGTCCTCCCACCCCTGACCCGCAGACTCTCTCTCTCTCTACCTGAAAAAGAGAGCTGCAAGAAAGGAGTTAGTAGTAAAATGGAAAAGAATAAAAAGAAACAATGAAAATTCATACCACTTCTCAGTACGTTTCACCTTCGATTGAAGTTTTGTATGAACTCCTTCAATAGAGAGAGTCCCAGGACTTTACGTATAATTTGAAATAAAATAGCATCTGAAAATGAAAGAAAAAGGATTTTAATTACAAGTATTTGACACTATACAGCAAATATGTTGCAGCAAGAACTGAAATTTCAAACATTTATTAACAAACACAATATTTACCTACAAATCGTGAGAGATGCAATTCTTAAGAAACAAGACCTTCAATGGAATTCAATTTTTTACATTTAAAGGTGCATCTGCAAAGAGTAAAATATCAAATTGTAATTTTTTTCAATTTTACTTTTGAATACAGACAAAGATTTTAAATAATTGATGAATATTTACCTCTTAATCGTTAGATGCGGGCTTTTCTACGTAAACGTCCTCCCACCCCTGACCCGCAGACTCTCTCTCTCTCTACCTGAAAAAGAGAGCTGCAAGAAAGGAGTTAGTAGTAAAATGGAAAAGAATAAAAAGAAACAACGAAAATTCATACCACTTCTCAGTACGTTTCACCTTCGATTGAAGTTTTGTATGAACTCCTTCAATAGAGAGAGTCCCAGGACTTTACGTATAATTCGAAATAAAATAGCATCTGAAAATGAAAGATAAAGGATTTTAATTACAAGTATTTGACACTATATAGCAAATATGTTGCAGCAAGAACTGAAATTTCAAACATTTATTAACAAACACAATATTTACCTATAAATCGTGAGAGATGCAATTCTTAAGAAACAAGACATTCCATTGGAATTCAAGTTTCTACATTTAAAGGTGCATCTGCAAAGAGTAAAATATCAAATTGTAATTTTTTTTTCAATTTTACTTTTGAATACAGACAAAGATTTTAAATAATTGATAAATATTTACCTCTTAATCGTTAGATGCGGGCTTTTCTACGTAAACGTCCTCCCACCCCTGACCCGCAGACTCTCTCTCTCTCTACCTGAAAAAGAGAGCTGCAAGAAAGGAGTTAGTAGTAAAATGGAAAAGAATAAAAAGAAACAATGAAAATTCATACCACTTCTCAGTACGTTTCACCTTCGATTGAAGTTTTGTATGAACTCCTTCAATAGAGAGAGTCCCAGGACTTTACGTATCATTTGAAATAAAATAGCATCTGAAAATGAAAGAAAAAGGATTTTAATTACAAGTATTTGGCATTATATAGCAAATATGTTGCAGCAAGAACTGAAATTTCAAACATTTATTAACAAACACAATATTTACCTATAAATCGGGAGATATGCAATTCTTAAGAAACAAGACATTCCATTGGAATTCAAGTTTCTACATTTAAAGGTGCATCTGCAAAGAGTAAAATATCAAATTGTAATTTTTTTCAATTTTACTTTTGAATACAGACAAAGATTTTAAATAATTGATAAATATTTACCTCTTAATCGTTAGATGCGGGCTTTTCTACGTAAACGTCCTCCCACCCCTGACCCGCAGACTCTCTCTCTCTCTACCTGAAAAAGAGAGCTGCAAGAAAGGAGTTAGAAGTAAAATGGAAAAGAATAAAAAGAAACAATGAAAATTCATACCACTTCTCAGTACGTTTCACCTTCGATTGAAGTTTTGTATGAACTCCTTCAATAGAGAGAGTCCCAGGACTTTACGTATAATTTGAAATAAAATAGCATCTGAAAATGAAAGAAAAAGGATTTTAATTACAAGTATTTGACACTATATAGCAAATATGTTGCAGCAAGAACTGAAATTTCAAACATTTATTAACAAACACAATATTTACCTACAAATCGTGAGAGATGCAATTCTTAAGAAACAAGACCTTCCAATGGAATTCAAGTTTCTACATTTAAAGGTGCATCTGCAAAGAGTAAAATATCAAATTGTAATTTTTTTTCGATTTTACTTTTGAATACAGACAAAGATTTTAAATAATTGCTAAATATTTACCTCTTAATCGTTAGATGCGGGCTTTTCTACGTAAACGTCCTCCCACCCCTGACCCGCAGACTCTCTCTCTCTACCTGAAAAAGAGAGCTGCAAGAAAGGAGTTAGTAGTAAAATGGAAAAGAATAAAAAGAAACAATGAAAATTCATACCACTTCTCAGTACGTTTCACCTTCGATTGAAGTTTTGTATGAACTCCTTCAATAGAGAGGTTCCCAGGACTTTACGTATAATTGGAAATAAAATAGCATCTGAAAATGAAAGAAAAAGGATTTTAATTACAAGTATTTGACACTATATAGCAAATATGTTGCAGCAAGAACTGAAATTTCAAACATTTATTAACAAACACAATATTTACCTATAAATCGTGAGAGATGCAATTCTTAAGAAACAAGACATTCCATTGGAATTCAAGTTTCTACATTTAAAGGTGCATCTGCAAAGAGTAAAATATCAAATTGTAATTTTTTTTCAATTTTACTTTTGAATACAGACAAAGATTTTAAATAATTGATAAATATTTACCTCTTAATCGTTAGATGCGGGCTTTTCTACGTAAACGTCCTCCCACCCCTGACCCGCAGACTCTCTCTCTCTCTACCTGAAAAAGAGAGCTGCAAGAAAGGAGTTAGTAGTAAAATGGAAAAGAATAAAAAGAAACAATGAAAATTCATACCACTTCTCAGTACGTTTCACCTTCGATTGAAGTTTTGTATGAACTCCTTCAATAGAGAGAGTCCCAGGACTTTACGTATAATTTGAAATAAAATAGCATCTGAAAATGAAAGAAAAAGGATTTTAATTACAAGTATTTGACACTATATAGCAAATATGTTGCAGCAAGAACTGAAATTTCAAACATTTATTAACAAACACAATATTTACCTATAAATCGTGAGACATGCAATTCTTAAGAAACAAGACCTTCCAATGGAATTCAAGTTTCTACATTTAAAGGTGCATCTGCAAAGAGTAAAATATCAAATTGTTATTTTTTTCAATTTTACCTTTTGAATACAGACAAAGATTTTAAATAATTGATAAATATTTACCTCTTAATCGTTAGATGCGGGCTTTTCTACGTAAACGTCCTCCCACCCCTGCCCGCAGACTCTCTCTCTCTACCTGAAAAAGAGAGCTGCAAGAAAGGAGTTAGTAGTAAAATGGAAAAGAATAAAAAGAAACAATGAAAATTCATACCACTTCTCAGTACGTTTCACCTTCGATTGAAGTTTTGTATGAACTCCTTCAATAGAGAGAGTCCCAGGACTTTACGTATAATTTGAAATAAAATAGCATCTGAAAATGAAAGAAAAAGGATTTTAATTACAAGTATTTGACACTATATAGCAAATATGTTGCAGCAAGAACTGAAATTTCAAACATTTATTAACAAACACAATATTTACCTACAAATCGTGAGAGATGCAATTCTTAAGAAACAAGACCTTCCAATGGAATTCAAGTTTCTACATTTAAAGGTGCATCTGCAAAGAGTAAAATATCAAATTGTAATTTTTTTTCGATTTTACTTTTGAATACAGACAAAGATTTTAAATAATTGCTAAATATTTACCTCTTAATCGTTAGATGCGGGCTTTTCTACGTAAACGTCCTCCCACCCCTGACCCGCAGACTCTCTCTCTCTACCTGAAAAAGAGAGCTGCAAGAAAGGAGTTAGTAGTAAAATGGAAAAGAATAAAAAGAAACAATGAAAATTCATACCACTTCTCAGTACGTTTCACCTTCGATTGAAGTTTTGTATGAACTCCTTCAATAGAGAGAGTCCCAGGACTTTACGTATAATTGGAAATAAAATAGCATCTGAAAATGAAAGAAAAAGGATTTTAATTACAAGTATTTGACACTATATAGCAAATATGTTGCAGCAAGAACTGAAATTTCAAACATTTATTAACAAACACAATATTTACCTATAAATCGTGAGAGATGCAATTCTTAAGAAACAAGACATTCCATTGGAATTCAAGTTTCTACATTTAAAGGTGCATCTGCAAAGAGTAAAATATCAAATTGTAATTTTTTTCAATTTTACTTTTGAATACAGACAAAGATTTTAAATAATTGATAAATATTTACCTCTTAATCGTTAGATGCGGGCTTTTCTACGTAAACGTCCTCCCACCCCTGACCCGCAGACTCTCTCTCTCTCTACCTGAAAAAGAGAGCTGCAAGAAAGGAGTTAGTAGTAAAATGGAAAAGAATAAAAAGAAACAATGAAAATTCATACCACTTCTCAGTACGTTTCACCTTCGATTGAAGTTTTGTATGAACTCCTTCAATAGAGAGAGTCCCAGGACTTTACGTATAATTTGAAATAAAATAGCATCTGAAAATGAAAGTAAAAGGATTTTAATTACAAGTATTTGGCATTATATAGCAAATATGTTGCAGCAAAAACTGAAATTTCAAACATTTATTAACAAACACAATATTTACCTATAAATCGGGAGATATGCAATTCTTAAGAAACAAGACATTCCATTGGAATTCAAGTTTCTACATTTAAAGGTGCATCTGCAAAGAGTAAAATATCAAATTGTAATTTTTTTCAATTTTACTTTTGAATACAGACAAAGATTTTAAATAATTGATATATATTTACCTCTTAATCGTTAGATGCGGGCTTTTCTACGTAAACGTCCTCCCACCCCTGACCCGCAGACTCTCTCTCTCTCTACCTGAAAAAGAGAGCTGCAAGAAAGGAGTTAGTAGTAAAATGGAAAAGAATAAAAAGAAACAATGAAAATTCATACCACTTCTCAGTAAGTTTCACCTTCGATTGAAGTTTTGTATGAACTCCTTCAATAGAGAGAGTCCCAGGACTTTACGTATAATTTGAAATAAAATAGCATCTGAAAATGAAAGAAAAAGGATTTTAATTACAAGTATTTGACACTATATAGCAAATATGTTGCAGCAAGAACTGAAATTTCAAACATTTATTAACAAACACAATATTTACCTACAAATCGTGAGAGATGCAATTCTTAAGAAACAAGACCTTCCAATGGAATTCAAGTTTCTACATTTAAAGGTGCATCTGCAAAGAGTAAAATATCAAATTGTAATTTTTTTCAATTTTACCTTTTGAATACAGACAAAGATTTTAAATAATTGATAAATATTTACCTCTTAATCGTTAGATGCGGGCTTTTCTACGTAAACGTCCTCCCACCCCTGCCCCGCAGACTCTCTCTCTCTACCTGAAAAAGAGAGCTGCAAGAAAGGAGTTAGTAGTAAAATGGAAAAGAATAAAAAGAAACAATGAAAATTCATACCACTTCTCAGTACGTTTCACCTTCGATTGAAGTTTTGTATGAACTCCTTCAATAGAGAGAGTCCCAGGACTTTACGTATAATTTGAAATAAAATAGCATCTGAAAATGAAAGAAAAAGGATTTTAATTACAAGTATTTGACACTATATAGCAAATATGTTGCAGCAAGAACTGAAATTTCAAACATTTATTAACAAACACAATATTTACCTACAAATCGTGAGAGATGCAATTCTTAAGAAACAGGACCTTCCAATGGAATTCAAGTTTCTACATTTAAAGGTGCATCTGCAAAGAGTAAAATATCAAATTGTAATTTTTTTTCGATTTTACTTTTGAATACAGACAAAGATTTTAAATAATTGCTAAATATTTACCTCTTAATCGTTAGATGCGGGCCTTTCTACGTAAACGTCCTCCCACCCCTGACCCGCAGACTCTCTCTCTCTACCTGAAAAAGAGAGCTGCAAGAAAGGAGTTAGTAGTAAAATGGAAAAGAATAAAAAGAAACAATGAAAATTCATACCACTTCTCAGTACGTTTCACCTTCGATTGAAGTTTTGTATGAACTCCTTCAATAGAGAGAGTCCCAGGACTTTACGTATATTTGGAAATAAAATAGCATCTGAAAATGAAAGAAAAAGGATTTTAATTACAAGTATTTGACACTATATAGCAAATATGTTGCAGCAAGAACTGAAATTTCAAACATTTATTAACAAACACAATATTTACCTATAAATCGTGAGAGATGCAATTCTTAAGAAACAAGACATTCCATTGGAATTCAAGTTTCTACATTTAAAGGTGCATCTGCAAAGAGTAAAATATCAAATTTTAATTTTTTTCAATTTTACTTTTGAATACAGACAAAGATTTTAAATAATTGATAAATATTTACCTCTTAATCGTTAGATGCGGGCTTATCTACGTAAACGTCCTCCCACCCCTGACCCGCAGACTCTCTCTCTCTCTACCTGAAAAAGAGAGCTGCAAGAAAGGAGTTAGTAGTAAAATGGAAAAGAATAAAAATAAACAATGAAAATTCATACCACTTCTCAGTACGTTTCACCTTCGATTGAAGTTTTGTATGAACTCCTTCAATAGAGAGAGTCCCAGGACTTTACGTATAATTTGAAATAAAATAGCATCTGAAAATGAAAGAAAAAATATTTTAATTACAAGTATTTGACATTATATAGCAAATATGTTGCAGCAAGAACTGAAATTTCAAACATTTATTAACAAACACAATATTTACCTATAAATCGTGAGAGATGCAATTCTAAAGAAACAAGACCTTCCATTGAAATTCAAGTTTCTACATTTAAAGGTGCATCTGCAAAGAGTAAAATATCAAATTGTAATTTTTTTTCGATTTTACTTTTGAATACAGACAAAGATTTTAAATAATTGATAAATATTTACCTCTTAATCGTTAGATGCGGGCTTTTCTACGTAAACGTCCTCCCACCCCTTACCCGCAGACTCTCTCTCTCTACCTGAAAAAGAGAGCTGCAAGAAAGGAGTTAGTAGTAAAATGGAAAAGAATAAAAAGAAACAATGAAAATTCATACCACTTCTCAGTACGTTTCACCTTCGATTGAAGTTTTGTATGAACTCCTTCAATAGAGAGAGTCCCAGGACTTTACGTATAATTGGAAATAAAATAGCATCTGAAAATGAAAGAAAAAGGATTTTAATTACAAGTATTTGACACTATATAGCAAATATGTTGCAGCAAGAACTGAAATTTCAAACATTTATTAACAAACACAATATTTACCTACAAATCGTGAGAGATGCAATTCTTAAGAAACAAGACCTTCCAATGGAATTCAAGTTTCTACATTTAAAGGTGCATCTGCAAAGAGTAAAATATCAAATTGTAATTTTTTTTTCGATTTTACTTTTGAATACAGACAAGGATTTTAAATAATTGCTAAATATTTACCTCTTAATCGTTAGATGCGGGCTTTTCTACGTAAACGTCCTCCCACCCCTGACCCGCAGACTCTCTCTCTCTACCTGAAAAAGAGAGCTGCAAGAAAGGAGTTAGTAGTAAAATGGAAAAGAATAAAAAGAAACAATGAAAATTCATACCACTTCTCAGTACGTTTCACCTTCGATTGAAGTTTTGTATGAACTCCTTCAATAGAGAGAGTCCCTGGACTTTACGTATAATTGGAAATAAAATAGCATCTGAAAATGAAAGAAAAAATCTTTTAATTACAAGTATTTGACACTATATAGCAAATATGTTGCAGCAAGAACTGAAATTTCAAACATTTATTAACAAACACAATATTTACCTATAAATCGTGAGAGATGCAATTCTTAAGAAACAAGACATTCCATTGGAATTCAAGTTTCTACATTTAAAGGTGCATCTGCAAAGAGTAAAATATCAAATTGTAATTTTTTTCAATTTTACTTTTGAATACAGACAAAGATTTTAAATAATTGATAAATATTTACCTCTTAATCGTTAGATGCGGGCTTTTCTACGTAAACGTCCTCCCACCCCTGACCCGCAGACTCTCTCTCTCTCTACCTGAAAAAGAGAGCTGCAAGAAAGGAGTTAGTAGTAAAATGGAAAAGAATAAAAAGAAACAATGAAAATTCATACCACTTCTCAGTACGTTTCACCTTCGATTGAAGTTTTGTATGAACTCCTTCAATAGAGAGAGTCCCAGGACTTTACGTATAATTTGAAATAAAATAGCATCTGAAAATGAAAGTAAAAGGATTTTAATTACAAGTATTTGGCATTATATAGCAAATATGTTGCAGCAAGAACTGAAATTTCAAACATTTATTAACAAACACAATATTTACCTATAAATCGGGAGATATGCAATTCTTAAGAAACAAGACATTCCATTGGAATTCAAGTTTCTACATTTAAAGGTGCATCTGCAAAGAGTAAAATATCAAATTGTAATTTTTTTCAATTTTACTTTTGAATACAGACAAAGATTTTAAATAATTGATAAATATTTACCTCTTAATCGTTAGATGCGGGCTTTTCTACGTAAACGTCCTCCCACCCCTGACCCGCAGACTCTCTCTCTCTCTACCTGAAAAAGAGAGCTGCAAGAAAGGAGTTAGTAGTAAAATGGAAAAGAATAAAAAGAAACAATGAAAATTCATACCACTTCTCAGTAAGTTTCACCTTCGATTGAAGTTTTGTATGAACTCCTTCAATAGAGAGAGTCCCAGGACTTTACGTATAATTTGAAATAAAATAGCATCTGAAAATGGAAGAAAAAGGATTTTAATTACAAGTATTTGACACTATATAGCAAATATGTTGCAGCAAGAACTGAAATTTCAAACATTTATTAACAAACACAATATTTACCTACAAATCGTGAGAGATGCAATTCTTAAGAAACAAGACCTTCCAATGGAATTCAAGTTTCTACATTTAAAGGTGCATCTGCAAAGAGTAAAATATCAAATTGTAATTTTTTTCAATTTTACCTTTGAATACAGACAAAGATTTTAAATAATTGATAAATATTTACCTCTTAATCGTTAGATGCGGGCTTTTCTACGTAAACGTCCTCCCACCCCTGCCCCACAGACTCTCTCTCTCTACCTGAAAAAGAGAGCTGCAAGAAAGGAGTTAGTAGTAAAATGGAAAAGAATAAAAAGAAACAATGAAAATTCATACCACTTCTCAGTACGTTTCACCTTCGATTGAAGTTTTGTATGAACTCCTTCAATAGAGAGAGTCCCAGGACTTTACGTATAATTTGAAATAAAATAGCATCTGAAAATGAAAGAAAAAGGATTTTAATTACAAGTATTTGACACTATATAGCAAATATGTTGCAGCAAGAACTGAAATTTCAAACATTTATTAACAAACACAATATTTACCTACAAATCGTGAGAGATGCAATTCTTAAGAAACAAGACCTTCCAATGGAATTCAAGTTTCTACATTTAAAGGTGCATCTGCAAAGAGTAAAATATCAAATTGTAATTTTTTTTCGATTTTACTTTTGAATACAGACAAAGATTTTAAATAATTGCTAAATATTTACCTCTTAATCGTTAGATGCGGGCCTTTCTACGTAAACGTCCTCCCACCCCTGACCCGCAGACTCTCTCTCTCTACCTGAAAAAGAGAGCTGCAAGAAAGGAGTTAGTAGTAAAATGGAAAAGAATAAAAAGAAACAATGAAAATTCATACCACTTCTCAGTACGTTTCACCTTCGATTGAAGTTTTGTATGAACTCCTTCAATAGAGAGAGTCCCAGGACTTTACGTATATTTGGAAATAAAATAGCATCTGAAAATGAAAGAAAAAGGATTTTAATTACAAGTATTTGACACTATATAGCAAATATGTTGCAGCAAGAACTGAAATTTCAAACATTTATTAACAAACACAATATTTACCTATAAATCGTGAGAGATGCAATTCTTAAGAAACAAGACATTCCATTGGAATTCAAGTTTCTACATTTAAAGGTGCATCTGCAAAGAGTAAAATATCAAATTTTAATTTTTTTCAATTTTACTTTTGAATACAGACAAAGATTTTAAATAATTGATAAATATTTACCTCTTAATCGTTAGATGCGGGCTTATCTACGTAAACGTCCTCCCACCCCTGACCCGCAGACTCTCTCTCTCTCTCTACCTGAAAAAGAGAGCTGCAAGAAAGGAGTTAGTAGTAAAATGGAAAAGAATAAAAATAAACAATGAAAATTCATACCACTTCTCAGTACGTTTCACCTTCGATTGAAGTTTTGTATGAACTCCTTCAATAGAGAGAGTCCCAGGACTTTACGTATAATTTGAAATAAAATAGCATCTGAAAATGAAAGAAAAAATATTTTAATTACAAGTATTTGACATTATATAGCAAATATGTTGCAGCAAGAACTGAAATTTCAAACATTTATTAACAAACACAATATTTACCTATAAATCGTGAGAGATGCAATTCTAAAGAAACAAGACCTTCCATTGAAATTCAAGTTTCTACATTTAAAGGTGCATCTGCAAAGAGTAAAATATCAAATTGTAATTTTTTTTCGATTTTACTTTTGAATACAGACAAAGATTTTAAATAATTGATAAATATTTACCTCTTAATCGTTAGATGCGGGCTTTTCTACGTAAACGTCCTCCCACCCCTTACCCGCAGACTCTCTCTCTCTACCTGAAAAAGAGAGCTGCAAGAAAGGAGTTAGTAGTAAAATGGAAAAGAATAAAAAGAAACAATGAAAATTCATACCACTTCTCAGTACGTTTCACCTTCGATTGAAGTTTTGTATGAACTCCTTCAATAGAGAGAGTCCCAGGACTTTACGTATAATTGGAAATAAAATAGCATCTGAAAATGAAAGAAAAAGGATTTTAATTACAAGTATTTGACACTATATAGCAAATATGTTGCAGCAAGAACTGAAATTTCAAACATTTATTAACAAACACAATATTTACCTATAAATCGTGAGCGATGCAATTCTTAAGAAACAAGACCTTCCAATGGAATTCAAGTTTCTACATTTAAAGGTGCATCTGCAAAGACTAAAATATCAAATTGTAATTTTTTTTCGATTTTACTTTTGAATACAGACAAAGATTTTAAATAATTGCTAAATATTTACCTCTTAATCGTTAGATGCGGGCTTTTCTACGTAAACGTCCTCCCACCCCTGACCCGCAGACTCTCTCTCTCTACCTGAAAAAGAGAGCTGCAAGAAAGGAGTTAGTAGTAAAATGGAAAAGAATAAAAAGAAACAATGAAAATTCATACCACTTCTCAGTACGTTTCACCTTCGATTGAAGTTTTGTATGAACTCCTTCAATAGAGAGAGTCCCAGGACTTTACGTATAATTGGAAATAAAATAGCATCTGAAAATGAAAGAAAAAGGATTTTAATTACAAGTATTTGACACTATATAGCAAATATGTTGCAGCAAGAACTGAAATTTCAAACATTTATTAACAAACACAATATTTACCTATAAATCGTGAGAGATGCAATTCTTAAGAAACAAGACATTCCATTGGAATTCAAGTTTCTACATTTAAAGGTGCATCTGCAAAGAGTAAAATATCAAATTGTAATTTTTTTTCAATTTTACTTTTGAATACAGACAAAGATTTTAAATAATTGATAAATATTTACCTCTTAATCGTTAGATGCGGGCTTATCTACGTAAACGTCCTCCCACCCCTGACCCGCAGACTCTCTCTCTCTCTACCTGAAAAAGAGAGCTGCAAGAAAGGAGTTAGTAGTAAAATGGAAAAGAATAAAAAGAAACAATGAAAATTCATACCACTTCTCAGTACGTTTCACCTTCGATTGAAGTTTTGTATGAACTCCTTCAATAGAGAGAGTCCCAGGACTTTACGTATAATTTGAAATAAAATAGCATCTGAAAATGAAAGAAAAAATATTTTAATTACAAGTATTTGACATTATATAGCAAATATGTTGCAGCAAGAACTGAAATTTCAAACATTTATTAACAAACACAATATTTACCTATAAATCGTGAGAGATGCAATTCTAAAGAAACATGACCTTCCATTGAAATTCAAGTTTCTACATTTAAAGGTGCATCTGCAAAGAGTAAAATATCAAATTGTAATTTTTTTTCGATTTTACTTTTGAATACAGACAAAGATTTTAAATAATTGATAAATATTTACCTCTTAATCGTTAGATGCGGGCTTTTCTACGTAAACGTCCTCCCACCCCTGACCCGCAGACTCTCTCTCTCTACCTGAAAAAGAGAGCTGCAAGAAAGGAGTTAGTAGTAAAATGGAAAAAAATAAAAAGAAACAATGAAAATTCATACCACTTCTCAGTACGTTTCACCTTCGATTGAAGTTTTGTATGAACTCCTTCAATAGAGAGAGTCCCAGGACTTTACGTATAATTTGAAATAAAATAGCATCTGGAAATGAAAGAAAAAGGATTTTAATTACAAGTATTTGGCATTATATAGCAAATATGTTGCAGCAAGAACTGAAATTTCAAACATTTATTAACAAACACAATATTTACCTATAAATCGTGAGGTATGCAATTCTTAAGAAACAAGACATTCCATTGGAATTCAAGTTTCTACATTTAAAGGTGCATCTGCAAAGAGTAAAATATCAAATTGTAATTTTTTTCAATTTTACTTTTGAATACAGGCAAAGATTTTAAATAATTGATAAATATTTACCTCTTAATCGTTAGATGCGGGCTTTTCTACGTAAACGTCCTCCCACCCCTGACCCGCAGACTCTCTCTCTCTCTACCTGAAAAAGAGAGCTGCAAGAAAGGAGTTAGTAGTAAAATGGAAAAGAATAAAAAGAAACAATGAAAATTCATACCACTTCTCAGTACGTTTCACCTTCGATTGAAGTTTTGTATGAACTCCTTCAATAGAGAGAGTCCCAGGACTTTACGTATAATTTGAAATAAAATAGCATCTGAAAATGAAAGAAAAAGGATTTTAATTACAAGTATTTGACACTATATAGCAAATATGTTGCAGCAAGAACTGAAATTTCAAACATTTATTAACAAACACAATATTTACCTATAAATCGTGAGACATGCAATTCTTAAGAAACAAGACCTTCCAATGGAATTCAAGTTTCTACATTTAAAGGTGCATCTGCAGAGAGTAAAATATCAAATTGTAATTTTTTTCAATTTTACCTTTGAATACAGACAAAGATTTTAAATAATTGATAAATATTTACCTCTTAATCGTTAGATGCGGGCTTTTCTACGTAAACGTCCTCCCACCCCTGCCCCGCAGACTCTCTCTCTCTACCTGAAAAAGAGAGCTGCAAGAAAGGAGTTAGTAGTAAAATGGAAAAGAATAAAAAGAAACAATGAAAATTCATACCACTTCTCAGTACGTTTCACCTTCGATTGAAGTTTTGTATGAACTCCTTCAATAGAGAGAGTCCCAGGACTTTACGTATAATTTGAAATAAAATAGCATCTGAAAATGAAAGAAAAAGGATTTTAATTACAAGTATTTGACACTATATAGCAAATATGTTGCAGCAAGAACTGAAATTTCAAACATTTATTAACAAACACAATATTTACCTATAAATCGTGAGAGATGCAATTCTTAAGAAACAATACCTTCCAATGGAATTCAAGTTTCTACATTTAAAGGTGCATCTGCAAAGAGTAAAATATCAAATTGTAATTTTTTTTCGATTTTACTTTTGAATACAGACAAAGATTTTAAATAATTGCTAAATATTTACCTCTTAATCGTTAGATGCGGGCTTTTCTACGTAATTGTCCTCCCACCCCTGACCCGCAGACTCTCTCTCTCTACCTGAAAAAGAGAGCTGCAAGAAAGGAGTTAGTAGTAAAATGGAAAAGAATAAAAAGAAACAATGAAAATTCATACCACTTCTCAGTACGTTTCACCTTCGATTGAAGTTTTGTATGAACTCCTTCAATAGAGAGAGTCCCAGGACTTTACGTATAATTGGAAATAAAATAGCATCTGAAAATGAAAGAAAAAGGATTTTAATTACAAGTATTTGACACTATATAGCAAATATGTTGCAGCAAGAACTGAAATTTCAAACATTTATTAACAAACACAATATTTACCTATAAATCGTGAGAGATGCAATTCTAAAGAAACATGACCTTCCATTGAAATTCAAGTTTCTACATATAAAGGTGCATCTGCAAAGAGTAAAATATCAAATTGTAATTTTTTTTCGATTTTACTTTTGAATACAGACAAAGATTTTAAATAATTGATAAATATTTACCTCTTAATCGTTAGATGCGGGCTTTTTTACGTAAACGTCCTCCCACCCCTGACCCGCAGACTCTCTCTCTCTACCTGAAAAAGAGAGCTGCAAGAAAGGAGTTAGTAGTAAAATGGAAAAAAATAAAAAGAAACAATGAAAATTCATACCACTTCTCAGTGCGTTTCACCTTCGATTGAAGTTTTGTATGAACTCCTTCAATAGAGAGAGTCCCAGGACTTTACGTATAATTTGAAATAAAATAGCATCTGAAAATGAAAGAAAAAGGATTTTAATTACAAGTATTTGACACTATATAGCAAATATGTTGCAGCAAGAACTGAAATTTCAAACATTTATTAACAAACACAATATTTACCTATAAATCGTGAGACATGCAATTCTTAAGAAACAAGACCTTCCAATGGAATTCAAGTTTCTACATTTAAAGGTGCATCTGCAGAGAGTAAAATATCAAATTGTAATTTTTTTCAATTTTACCTTTGAATACAGACAAAGATTTTAAATAATTGATAAATATTTACCTCTTAATCGTTAGATGCGGGCTTTTCTACGTAAACGTCCTCCCACCCCTGCCCCGCAGACTCTCTCTCTCTACCTGAAAAAGAGAGCTGCAAGAAAGGAGTTAGTAGTAAAATGGAAAAGAATAAAAAGAAACAATGAAAATTCATACCACTTCTCAGTACGTTTCACCTTCGATTGAAGTTTTGTATGAACTCCTTCAATAGAGAGAGTCCCAGGACTTTACGTATAATTTGAAATAAAATAGCATCTGAAAATGAAAGAAAAAGGATTTTAATTACAAGTATTTGACACTATATAGCAAATATGTTGCAGCAAGAACTGAAATTTCAAACATTTATTAACAAACACAATATTTACCTATAAATCGTGAGAGATGCAATTCTTAAGAAACAATACCTTCCAATGGAATTCAAGTTTCTACATTTAAAGGTGCATCTGCAAAGAGTAAAATATCAAATTGTAATTTTTTTTCGATTTTACTTTTGAATACAGACAAAGATTTTAAATAATTGCTAAATATTTACCTCTTAATCGTTAGATGCGGGCTTTTCTACGTAATTGTCCTCCCACCCCTGACCCGCAGACTCTCTCTCTCTACCTGAAAAAGAGAGCTGCAAGAAAGGAGTTAGTAGTAAAATGGAAAAGAATAAAAAGAAACAATGAAAATTCATACCACTTCTCAGTACGTTTCACCTTCGATTGAAGTTTTGTATGAACTCCTTCAATAGAGAGAGTCCCAGGACTTTACGTATAATTGGAAATAAAATAGCATCTGAAAATGAAAGAAAAAGGATTTTAATTACAAGTATTTGACACTATATAGCAAATATGTTGCAGCAAGAACTGAAATTTCAAACATTTATTAACAAACACAATATTTACCTATAAATCGTGAGAGATGCAATTCTAAAGAAACATGACCTTCCATTGAAATTCAAGTTTCTACATATAAAGGTGCATCTGCAAAGAGTAAAATATCAAATTGTAATTTTTTTTCGATTTTACTTTTGAATACAGACAAAGATTTTAAATAATTGATAAATATTTACCTCTTAATCGTTAGATGCGGGCTTTTTTACGTAAACGTCCTCCCACCCCTGACCCGCAGACTCTCTCTCTCTACCTGAAAAAGAGAGCTGCAAGAAAGGAGTTAGTAGTAAAATGGAAAAGAATAAAAAGAAACAATGAAAATTCATACCACTTCTCAGTGCGTTTCACCTTCGATTGAAGTTTTGTATGAACTCCTTCAATAGAGAGAGTCCCAGGACTTTACGTATAATTGGAAATAAAATAGCATCTGAAAATGAAAGAAAAAGGATTTTAATTACAAGTATTTGACACTATATAGCAAATATGTTGCAGCAAGAACTGAAATTTCAAACATTTATTAACAAACACAATATTTACCTATTAATCGTGAGAGATGCAATTCTTAAGAAACAAGACCTTCCAATGGAATTCAAGTTTCTACATTTAAAGGTGCATCTGCAAAGAGTAAAATATTAAATTGTAATTATTTTCTATCAAAGATTTTAAATAATTGATAAAAATATTTACCTCTTAATCGTTAGATGCGGGCTTTTCTACGTAAACGTCCTCCCACCCCTGACCCGCAGACTCTCTCTCTCTCTACCTGAAAAAGAGAGCTGCAAGAAAGGAGTTAGTAGTAAAATGGAAAAGAATAAAAAGAAACAATGAAAATTCATACCACTTCTCAGTACGTTTCACCTTCGATTGAAGTTTTGTATGAACTCCTTCAATAGAGAGAGTCCCAGGACTTTACGTATAATTTGAAATAAAATAGCATCTGAAAATGAAAGAAAAAGGATTTTAATTACAAGTATTTGACACTATATAGCAAATATGTTGCAGCAAGAACTGAAATTTCAAACATTTATTAACAAACACAATATTTACCTACAAATCGTGAGAGATGCAATTCTTAAGAAACAAGACCTTCCAATGGAATTCAAGTTTCTACATTTAAAGGTGCATCTGCAAAGAGTAAAATATCAAATTGTAATTTTTTTTCGATTTTACTTTTGAATACAGACAAAGATTTTAAATAATTGCTAAATATTTACCTCTTAATCGTTAGATGCGGGCCTTTCTACGTAAACGTCCTCCCACCCCTGACCCGCAGACTCTCTCTCTCTACCTGAAAAAGAGAGCTGCAAGAAAGGAGTTAGTAGTAAAATGGAAAAGAATAAAAAGAAACAATGAAAATTCATACCACTTCTCAGTACGTTTCACCTTCGATTGAAGTTTTGTATGAACTCCTTCAATAGAGAGAGTCCCAGGACTTTACGTATAATTTGAAATAAAATAGCATCTGAAAATGAAAGAAAAAGGATTTTAATTACAAGTATTTGACACTATATAGCAAATATGTTGCAGCAAGAACTGAAATTTCAAACATTTATTAACAAACACAATATTTACCTATAAATCGTGAGACATGCAATTCTTAAGAAACAAGACCTTCCAATGGAATTCAAGTTTCTACATTTAAAGGTGCATCTGCAAAGAGTAAAATATCAAATTGTAATTTTTTTCAATTTTACCTTTGAATACAGACAAAGATTTTAAATAATTGATAAATATTTACCTCTTAATCGTTAGATGCGGGCTTTTCTACGTAAACGTCCTCCCACCCCTGCCCCGCAGACTCTCTCTCTCTACCTGAAAAAGAGAGCTGCAAGAAAGGAGTTAGTAGTAAAATGGAAAAGAATAAAAAGAAACAATGAAAATTCATACCACTTCTCAGTACGTTTCACCTTCGATTGAAGTTTTGTATGAACTCCTTCAATAGAGAGAGTCCCAGGACTTTACGTATAATTTGAAATAAAATAGCATCTGAAAATGAAAGAAAAAGGATTTTAATTACAAGTATTTGACACTATATAGCAAATATGTTGCAGCAAGAACTGAAATTTCAAACATTTATTAACAAACACAATATTTACCTATAAATCGTTAGAGATGCAATTCTTAAGAAACAAGACATTCCATTGGAATTCAAGTTTCTACATTTAAAGGTGCATCTGCAAAGAGTAAAATATCAAATTGTAATTTTTTTCAATTTTACTTTTGAATACAGACAAAGATTTTAAATAATTGATAAATATTTACCTCTTAATCGTTAGATGCGGGCTTATCTTCGTAAACGTCCTCCCACCCCTGACCCGCAGACTCTCTCTCTCTCTACCTGAAAAAGAGAGCTGCAAGAAAATAGTTAGTAGTAAAATGGAAAAGAATAAAAATAAACAATGAAAATTCATACCACTTCTCAGTACGTTTCACCTTCGATTGAAGTTTTGTATGAACTCCTTCAATAGAGAGAGTCCCAGGACTTTACGTATAATTTGAAATAAAATAGCATCTGAAAATGAAAGAAAAAGGATTTTAATTACAAGTATTTGACACTATATAGCAAATATGTTGCAGCAAGAACTGAAATTTCAAACATTTATTAACAAACACAATATTTACCTATAAATCGTGAGAGATGCAATTCTTAAGAAACAAGACCTTTCAATGGAATTCAAGTTTCTACATTTAAAGGTGCATCTGCAAAGAGTAAAATATCAAATTGTAATTTTTTTTCGATTTTACTTTTGAATACAGACAAAGATTTTAAATAATTGCTAAATATTTACCTCTTAATCGTTAGATGCGGGCTTTTCTACGTAAACGTCTTCCCACCCCTGACCCGCAGACTCTCTCTCTCTACCTGAAAAAGAGAGCTGCAAGAAAGGAGTTAGTAGTAAAATGGAAAAGAATAAAAATAAACAATGAAAATTCATACCACTTCTCAGTACGTTTCACCTTCGATTGAAGTTTTGTATGAACTCCTTCAATAGAGAGAGTCCCAGGACTTTACGTATAATTTGAAATAAAATAGCATCTGAAAATGAAAGAAAAAATATTTTAATTACAAGTATTTGACATTATATAGCAAATATGTTGCAGCAAGAACTGAAATTTCAAACATTTATTAACAAACACAATATTTACCTATAAATCGTGAGATATGCAATTCTTAAGAAACAAGACATTCCATTGGAATTCAAGTTTCTACATTTAAAGGTGCATCTGCAAAGAGTAAAATATCAAATTGTAATTTTTTTTCGATTTTACTTTTGAATACAGACAAAGATTTTAAATAATTGCTAAATATTTACCTCTTAATCGTTAGATGCGGGCTTTTCTACGTAAACGTCCTCCCACCCCTGACCCGCAGACTCTCTCTCTCTACCTGAAAAAGAGAGCTGCAAGAAAGGAGTTAGTAGTAAAATGGAAAAGAATAAAAAGAAACAATGAAAATTCATACCACTTCTCAGTACGTTTCACCTTCGATTGAAGTTTTGTATGAACTCCTTCAATAGAGAGAGTCCCAGGACTTTACGTATAATTGGAAATAAAATAGCATCTGAAAATGAAAGAAAAAGGATTTTAATTACAAGTATTTGACATTATATAGCAAATATGTTGCAGCAAGAACTGAAATTTCAAACATTTATTAACAAACACAATATTTACCTATAAATCGTGAGATATGCAATTCTTAAGAAACAAGACATTCCATTGGAATTCAAGTTTCTACATTTAAAGGTGCATCTGCAAAGAGTAAAATATCAAATTGTAATTTTTTTCAATTTTACTTTTGAATACAGACAAAGATTTTAAATAATTGATAAATATTTACCTCTTAATCGTTAGATGCGGGCTTTTCTACGTAAACGTCCTCCCACCCCTGACCCGCAGACTCTCTCTCTCTCTCTACCTGAAAAAGAGAGCTGCAAGAAAGGAGTTAGTAGTAAAATGGAAAAGAATAAAAAGAAACAATGAAAATTCATACCACTTTTCAGTACGTTTCACCTTCGATTGAAGTTTTGTATGAACTCCTTCAATAGAGAGAGTCCCAGGACTTTACGTATAATTTGAAATAAAATAGCATCTGAAAATGAAAGAAAAAGGATTTTAATTACAAGTATTTGACACTATATAGCAAATATGTTGCAGCAAGAACTGAAATTTCAAACATTTATTAACAAACACAATATTTACCTATAAATCGTGAGACATGCAATTCTTAAGAAACAAGACCTTCCAATGGAATTCAAGTTTCTACATTTAAAGGTGCATCTGCAAAGAGTAAAATATCAAATTGTAATTTTTTTCAATTTTACCTTTGAATACAGACAAAGATTTTAAATAATTGATAAATATTTACCTCTTAATCGTTAGATGCGGGCTTTTCTACGTAAACGTCCTCCCACCCCTGCCCCGCAGACTCTCTCTCTCTACCTGAAAAAGAGAGCTGCAAGAAAGGAGTTAGTAGTAAAATGGAAAAGAATAAAAAGAAACAATGAAAATTCATACCACTTCTCAGTACGTTTCACCTTCGATTGAAGTTTTGTATGAACTCCTTCAATAGAGAGAGTCCCAGGACTTTACGTATAATTTGAAATAAAATAGCATCTGAAAATGAAAGAAAAAGGATTTTAATTACAAGTATTTGACACTATATAGCAAATATGTTGCAGCAAGAACTGAAATTTCAAACATTTATTAACAAACACAATATTTACCTACAAATCGTGAGAGATGCAATTCTTAAGAAACAAGACCTTCCAATGGAATTCAAGTTTCTACATTTAAAGGTGCATCTGCAAAGAGTAAAATATCAAATTGTAATTTTTTTTCGATTTTACTTTTGAATACAGACAAAGATTTTAAATAATTGCTAAATATTTACCTCTTAATCGTTAGATGCGGGCTTTTCTACGTAAACGTCCTCCCACCCCTGACCCGCAGACTCTCTCTCTCTACCTGAAAAAGAGAGCTGCAAGAAAGGAGTTAGTAGTAAAATGGAAAAGAATAAAAAGAAACAATGAAAATTCATACCACTTCTCAGTACGTTTCACCTTCGATTGAAGTTTTGTATGAACTCCTTCAATAGAGAGAGTCCCAGGACTTTACGTATAATTGGAAATAAAATAGCATCTGAAAATGAAAGAAAAAGGATTTTAATTACAAGTATTTGACACTATATAGCAAATATGTTGCAGCAAGAACTGAAATTTCAAACATTTATTAACAAACACAATATTTACCTATAAATCGTGAGAGATGCAATTCTTAAGAAACAAGACATTCCATTGGAATTCAAGTTTCTACATTTAAAGGTGCATCTGCAAAGAGTAAAATATCAAATTGTAATTTTTTTCAATTTTACTTTTGAATACAGACAAAGATTTTAAATAATTGATAAATATTTACCTCTTAATCGTTAGATGCGGGCTTATCTACGTAAACGTCCTCCCACCCCTGACCCGCAGACTCTCTCTCTCTCTACCTGAAAAAGAGAGCTGCAAGAAAGGAGTTAGTAGTAAAATGGAAAAGAATAAAAATAAACAATGAAAATTCATACCACTTCTCAGTACGTTTCACCTTCGATTGAAGTTTTGTATGAACTCCTTCAATAGAGAGAGTCCCAGGACTTTACGTATAATTTGAAATAAAATAGCATCTGAAAATGAAAGAAAAAATATTTTAATTACAAGTATTTGACATTATATAGCAAATATGTTGCAGCAAGAACTGAAATTTCAAACATTTATTAACAAACACAATATTTACCTATAAATCGTGAGAGATGCAATTCTAAAGAAACAAGACCTTCCATTGAAATTCAAGTTTCTACATTTAAAGGTGCATCTGCAAAGAGTAAAATATCAAATTGTAATTTTTTTTCGATTTTACTTTTGAATACAGACAAAGATTTTAAATAATTGATAAATATTTACCTCTTAATCGTTAGATGCGGGCTTTTCTACGTAAACGTCCTCCCACCCCTGACCCGCAGACTCTCTCTCTCTACCTGAAAAAGAGAGCTGCAAGAAAGGAGTTAGTAGTAAAATGGAAAAGAATAAAAAGAAACAATGAAAATTCATACCACTTCTCAGTACGTTTCACCTTCGATTGAAGTTTTGTATGAACTCCTTCAATAGAGAGAGTCCCAGGACTTTACGTATAATTTGAAATAAAATAGCATCTGAAAATGAAAGAGAAAGGATTTTAATTACAAGTATTTGACACTATATAGCAAATATGTTGCAGCATGAACTGAAATTTCAAACATTTATTAACAAACACAATATTTACCTATAAATCGTGAGACATGCAATTCTTAAGAAACAAGACCTTCCAATGGAATTCAAGTTTCTACATTTAAAGGTGCATCTGCAAAGAGTAAAATATCAAATTGTAATTTTTTTTCGATTTTACTTTTGAATACAGACAAAGATTTTAAATAATTGATAAATATTTACCTCTTAATCGTTAGATGCGGGCTTTTCTACGTAAACGTCCTCCCACCCCTGACCCGCAGACTCTCTCTCTACCTGAAAAAGAGAGCTGCAAGAAAGGAGTTAGTAGTAAAATGGAAAAGAATAAAAAGAAACAATGAAAATTCATACCACTTCTCAGTACGTTTCACCTTCGATTGAAGTTTTGTATGAACTCCTTCAATAGAGAGAGTCCAAGGACTTTACGTATAATTTGAAATAAAATAGCATCTGAAAATGAAAGAAAAAGGATTTTAATTACAAGTATTTGACATTATATAGCAAATATGTTGCAGCAAGAACTGAAATTTCAAACATTTATTAACAAACACAATATTTACCTATAAATCGTGAGAGATGCAATTCTTAAGAAACAAGACATTCCATTGGAATTCAAGTTTCTACATTTAAAGGTGCATCTGCAAAGAGTAAAATATCAAATTGTAATTTTTTTCAATTTTACTTTTGAATACAGACAAAGATTTTAAATAATTGATAAATATTTACCTCTTAATCGTTAGATGCGGGCTTTTCTACGTAAACGTCCTCCCACCCCTGACCCGCAGACTCTCTCTCTCTACCTGAAAAAGAGTGCTGCAAGAAAGGAGTTAGTAGTAAAATGGAAAAGAATAAAAAGAAACAATGAAAATTCATACCACTTCTCAGTACGTTTCACCTTCGATTGAAGTTTTGTATGAACTCCTTCAATAGAGAGAGTCCCAGGACTTTACGTATAATTTGAAATAAAATAGCATCTGAAAATGAAAGAAAAAGGATTTTAATTACAAGTATTTGACATTATATAGCAAATATGTTGCAGCAAGAACTGAAATTTCAAACATTTATTAACAAACACAATATTTACCTATAAATCGTGAGAGATGCAATTCTTAAGAAACAAGACATTCCATTGGAATTCAAGTTTCTACATTTAAAGGTGCATCTGCAAAGAGTAAAATATCAAATTGTAATTTTTTTCAATTTTACTTTTGAATACAGACAAAGATTTTAAATAATTGATAAATATTTACCTCTTAATCGTTAGATGCGGGCTTATCTACGTAAACGTCCTCCCACCCCTGACCCGCAGACTCTCTCTCTCTACCTGAAAAAGAGAGCTGCAAGAAAGGAGTTAGTAGTAAAATGGAAAAGAATAAAAAGAAACAATGAAAATTCATACCACTTCTCAGTACGTTTCACCTTCGATTGAAGTTTTGTATGAACTCCTTCAATAGAGAGAGTCCCAGGACTTTACGTATAATTTGAAATAAAATAGCATCTGAAAATGAAAGAGAAAGGATTTTAATTACAAGTATTTGACACTATATAGCAAATATGTTGCAGCATGAACTGAAATTTCAAACATTTATTAACAAACACAATATTTACCTATAAATCGTGAGACATGCAATTCTTAAGAAACAAGACCTTCCAATGGAATTCAAGTTTCTACATTTAAAGGTGCATCTGCAAAGAGTAAAATATCAAATTGTAATTTTTTTTCGATTTTACTTTTGAATACAGACAAAGATTTTAAATAATTGATAAATATTTACCTCTTAATCGTTAGATGCGGGCTTTTCTACGTAAACGTCCTCCCACCCCTGACCCGCAGACTCTCTCTCTCTACCTGAAAAAGAGAGCTGCAAGAAAGGAGTTAGTAGTAAAATGGAAAAGAATAAAAAGAAACAATGAAAATTCATACCACTTCTCAGTACGTTTCACCTTCGATTGAAGTTTTGTATGAACTCCTTCAATAGAGAGAGTCCAAGGACTTTACGTATAATTTGAAATAAAATAGCATCTGAAAATGAAAGAAAAAGGATTTTAATTACAAGTATTTGACATTATATAGCAAATATGTTGCAGCAAGAACTGAAATTTCAAACATTTATTAACAAACACAATATTTACCTATAAATCGTGAGAGATGCAATTCTTAAGAAACAAGACATTCCATTGGAATTCAAGTTTCTACATTTAAAGGTGCATCTGCAAAGAGTAAAATATCAAATTGTAATTTTTTTCAATTTTACTTTTGAATACAGACAAAGATTTTAAATAATTGATAAATATTTACCTCTTAATCGTTAGATGCGGGCTTTTCTACGTAAACGTCCTCCCACCCCTGACCCGCAGACTCTCTCTCTCTACCTGAAAAAGAGTGCTGCAAGAAAGGAGTTAGTAGTAAAATGGAAAAGAATAAAAAGAAACAATGAAAATTCATACCACTTCTCAGTACGTTTCACCTTCGATTGAAGTTTTGTATGAACTCCTTCAATAGAGAGAGTCCCAGGACTTTACGTATAATTTGAAATAAAATAGCATCTGAAAATGAAAGAAAAAGGATTTTAATTACAAGTATTTGACATTATATAGCAAATATGTTGCAGCAAGAACTGAAATTTCAAACATTTATTAACAAACACAATATTTACCTATAAATCGTGAGAGATGCAATTCTTAAGAAACAAGACATTCCATTGGAATTCAAGTTTCTACATTTAAAGGTGCATCTGCAAAGAGTAAAATATCAAATTGTAATTTTTTTCAATTTTACTTTTGAATACAGACAAAGATTTTAAATAATTGATAAATATTTACCTCTTAATCGTTAGATGCGGGCTTATCTACGTAAACGTCCTCCCACCCCTGACCCGCAGACTCTCTCTCTCTCTACCTGAAAAAGAGAGCTGCAAGAAAGGAGTTAGTAGTAAAATGGAAAAGAATAAAAATAAACAATGAAAATTCATACCACTTCTCAGTACGTTTCACCTTCGATTGAAGTTTTGTATGAACTCCTTCAATAGAGAGAGTCCCAGGACTTTACGTATAATTTGAAATAAAATAGCATCTGAAAATGAAAGAAAAAATATTTTAATTACAAGTATTTGACATTATATAGCAAATATGTTGCAGCAAGAACTGAAATTTCAAACATTTATTAACAAACACAATATTTACCTATAAATCGTGAGAGATGCAATTCTTAAGAAACAAGACCTTCCATTGAAATTCAAGTTTCTACATTTAAAGGTGCATCTGCAAAGAGTAAAATATCAAATTGTAATTTTTTTTCGATTTTACTTTTGAATACAGACAAAGATTTTAAATAATTGATAAATATTTACCTCTTAATCGTTAGATGCGGGCTTTTCTACGTAAACGTCCTCCCACCCCTGACCCGCAGACTCTCTCTCTCTACCTGAAAAAGAGAGCTGCAAGAAAGGAGTTAGTAGTAAAATGGAAAAGAATAAAAAGAAACAATGAAAATTCATACCACTTCTCAGTACGTTTCACCTTCGATTGAAGTTTTGTATGAACTCCTTCAATAGAGAGAGTCCCAGGACTTTACGTATAATTTGAAATAAAATAGCATCTGAAAATGAAAGAAAAAGGATTTTAATTAAAAGTATTTGACATTATATAGCAAATATGTTGCAGCAAGAACTGAAATTTCAAACATTTATTAACAAACACAATATTTACCTATAAATCGTGAGAGATGCAATTCTTAAGAAACAAGACATTCCATTGGAATTCAAGTTTCTACATTTAAAGGTGCATCTGCAAAGAGTAAATTATCGAATCGTAATTTTTTTTCAATTTTACTTTTGAATTACGATAAAGATTTTCAAAATATTCTTAAATATTTACTTCTTAATCGTTAGATGCGGTTTTTCTACGTCAATTAATCCTTTTTGAGTTAAATTTAAAAATATTCTGTCAGAACATTGAAACTCCTCAGAAATTGTTTTAATTTAATATCATTTTAGTTTGTTTAAAATTAATATTCTTGGAACGACAAACGGAAGTCAAATCAATGTGTTATGCTTAAACAAAGCATTTAAGTCTAGAAATAGGCAGCTGGAAACTATTGCATTGAATTACATTATAAAGCAAACTCAATAAAATTTGTATACGAAACGTCCCAGTTTATTCTTAAAACAATATAGCAATTTTTAGAGTACTTAATTCTTTTTACGAAATCCGAATTAATATAGGTAATTCTTCCTAAGAGAGAGTTAAAAATTAATTAAAGTTTATTATATTGAATCACCGCCAAATAATTTGCCAGGCGTTTGTAAGAAGAAAAGTTGTAAAATCGGACTAATTTATTATTAGTGTAAAAGAAGGGCAAAAAATGGACCTTTGATTAGAATCGCAATTGAAATTTAAAGGGTGAAACAGAAATAATATGTTTAAGACTAACAAAAGAAAAATTAGACAAGAATAATCACTAAAAGTAAAGTGAATTATGCCGTGTTCCTTGTGTACTTAGCAAAATAGTACTACTTTTTAAAATTTATTTGCTTTGAATTAATAAAGAAATCGTAAATATTTAAACGGAATTAAAATTTCAATATAAAATTTATTCTACAAAATAATAACATACCAATGAACAGACGACTTACACATAGCAACTTAGTGCGTGAGATCTCAAGCTGAAATGACTGAAATGCATTTTTATAAATGTTTTCATTGTTATGACTCATTTTTTAAAAAAGTAGGAAAATTAAACAATTAGGTTTTGTTCTTCAAATTCAAAATTTGTTCTCTTAGTACCATTGTTTAAGTTCGATACAAACGGTTTTGAAATATATATATTATAAAAACTAGCTTTTTAGACCCGGCGTTGCACGGGTGTACCCTTGATAACGGTCATTTGTTTTTAGTACAACCATGAAATAATGGCGAAGTATTTTTTGGCGATCTTAATTTTACCATTTAATTAATCCGTATCAAATCGAATTTAATTTAACAGTAACGTTTGCAATGTTTGGCTACAAATTTAACTTAATTGCATCTACCGAGTTGTATATAATGTGAAGTGGAATGATAACCAGATTTTGGGAAATTCGCTGCTTGGCAACGTAACACAAATTTCTAAATCGCTACCGTCTATTCTATCACAGCTTTTTCGATATACAGCACGATAGATATAACAACCTGACCTTATATTTTGCAGATTTGAACTTAGAAAATAAGTTTTTTGTAAATTTGTCTTTCCTAAACTAAATTTATTAAATGATTAGAACATTTCGTTTAATATTTTAGTTAAACATTCCTAATTCAATTCATGGAATTTTACCATTGAAAACTGTTACATTTTGCGGGATCTGTTGTGCAGTTTTTGCCCGTTTTTGACGCACTATATCTCTGTAACAAGTTCGAAATACTTTGCAAAATTTATTTCACATGTTTATGCTATAAAGATATACTACATGTATTAATTTTTAAAAATATCACTCTGTCCCTTTTGAAATATTCTACTTTAAAAATTGGTAAAATGCGGTTTTTGACCATTTTTAAAGCACTGTATCTCTAGAACCAGTCCGAAATACAATACAAAATTTTTATCACATATTTATGTCATAAAGTTGTACTACCTGTATCAATTTCAAATTTTTCACTCAGTCCTTTTTGAGATATTTTACGTTAAAAATGGCGAAAATACGATTTTCAGAAATTTTGAAAAATTGTAAAAAAAATATATAAAAAATTCCTCAAGCTTTAAGCTTCTACAACAAGTAGTTTCATAACGTATTTATACAGGGAAAAAGTATTTAAGCCTAGTTCTTTTTCCTTTTATTAAATTTTCAGCGCTAAAACTCAAGTTTTAAGCGAATTTTCATTTTTCATTTGCGATTTCTTTATCTACCCTTTTTTATTTCGTCTTGATATCTATAAAATTAACAGAGTTATATCCGTTCAAGTGAAAGTAGTTTCCGGCCAAAATCGGCTTCGAAACAAAGTTAAAATAGCCGCCAAAAAAAGTATGAGCTCAAAAACCAATTTTACTTTATTTTCGAACTCATCTAGTATTAGGAAATATATGGTAAAAAAAATTAGGAACATCAAAAATGTTGAACAACAGGTCTGGGTGATTTGTAATGGATTGACCCTACCAGCAGGTCATCGCCTTCATTTGCAGAAAATAATCCAGCGAATGAACAATAGCTTGCTTTCTAGCAAATTTTACCAACAACAAATTTTTTATCTTCACCAAGCTCTGTTCAGATGTAATTAATGAAAGTGTAGGTAGAAAAATGTCCCCAATAAAGCTACTTGAACTTTTACCTATTATACTATGAAAAAAGTTCAAAAAGTTTAAAATTAAAGTTAAAAAAAGTTTTTGGCAACTTGACTGAATGAGATATTAAAGATTTATATAGATCCTTCAAGAGAAAGAATACAAAACTAGATTTATTCGTGTCCCCTTTGACACCACAGTTTCTGTCCCATTAGACCCCACAGTGCTGTTTTTTTTTATAAATGATTCAACACAGAAGCACGTGTATTTCACCACAGTAATTGACAAATAATATTTTGATCTATGATACGGCATCTACCCAAAACTATAGTTAGTTTAATTCATAAAATATTTTATTTAATTCTTCAAAAGTTCAGAAAAAAATTACATTAACTAACTTTGGATTCTACAAAACAACAATTCTTCTCTCCACTTCAACCCATGCTTTGAATGGCCAATCTTTGGTTGTTAAAATGTGAAGTCTAACTGTTGGAATGGAATGGAATGCGCCCTCTAGAAGGGAAGGGCGTAAGCTATGTAGCCCATTACCCCGCTCGCCAGAAGGAGCAGTCACAGGATACACACAAAGAAAGGACGACACAAACACATAGACAAATAACAACATTTATTGACAATTACAAATATCCATGCCTGACCGGGATTCGAGCCCGACCTCAGCAGCTCCAAAGGCCAGTACACTAACCATTCAGCCACCGAGGCGGCAGTCTAACTGTTACAATGCTGTAGTGTAGAAATATTTGTAAAAAAAGTAATTTTCCCCGCTTTAGACCCCTTGTCCCATTAGCCCTGCGTCCCGATTGCCCCCACTCTCCCCAATATAACAATTAACAGTGCTATTCCTATAGGGAAATCGGCTCACGTTTTGCACTCCTACACTGAGAAAAAAATTCAGATTTTTTTTTAGTAATGTTATAGAAATAACCAATTTTACAAGAAAAGTTTTTGTAATTCGGAACAGAAATCTTCATTTCTGCAGTTACAAAAAAAATTCCAGTATTTGCAGTTTCTTTCAACCAATCGTGGTCTTCTACATGGAGTTGCGCGCGCATCGCCACTAAAGTTTGGTCTCTATCGGGATTTAAGGTCATTTTAAATCTTCATTTCGCGACACAAGTTTAAAAATTGGTGAGTAGGGGAGAGTGTTGTACCATGGGACGCTTGTACCTTGGGACACTGTCAATTTCTAAGAATCTATTGGCAATATTCATACATTGTTTATTTCTAATAGTAGCCTAATAGTAACCAACAGACATCATTATATTAAAATTTAACACTAGCATCATTGAATTGATGAATGGGTGACAAAAAATGATATTTCATTACCCCAAAGTAAATATTTTTCTCATTCTAATATATATTTTTTACCTTTGTACTTTTTCAAAAAGTAAACTGCATTTGATTTTCTTCATAAAAGAGAGGATTTTAAAATATTTTGGTTATGAGAAAATAATGATAATGCATTTAGATTGACCATTATCTTGGTTTTATTTAAACCATGTAGTGTATTGTACCTTGGGACAGTAAAGCGTATTGTACCTTATTACAGGTCCCAAGGTACAACATATTCATGATTCGTAATAATTTGGATAAATAAAAATACCTTTATTATTTATTTTAAGAGCAATTCCACAAAACATGTAAAATACAACTCAGCTTTGTTATATATATATTTTGTAAGGATTGAAGTTTGAAAATATAATTCTGGCAACACCTGAAAATCTTTTTCCTTCCATGTGATGAAATGTTATAAAGCGCACATATTCTGATGTATTTTGAAATAAAGTTTGTTTTCTGACACAAATTAGTTCAAGTGTATGACTATCGACTGAATTTTAAAGTATGTCCCAAGGTACAACATCATATTGTACCTTGGGACAGTTTATCCTCTCTACTTTAAATGAGTGGCAATTTTTTAATTTTAAGCTGCCAGAATTGAAAAAATATATTATAGAGGAATATATTGGTGTGTTGAAATGCTGCTTTTAAATTTTTATTTTTACTATAACTATCGAAGAAAAAAATTATAATGTAAAAGTTGTCCCAAGGTACAATACTCTCCCCTACACGTATTTTTTTTATATTATACTAATTGTAATTCTTATTAGGGTATCTAGCATTGTTCCTGATTCTTCAATGTTTTAATGTTCATGATATGCCGTGAATATGATTTCGTGAATATGTCATGAAAAGTGTTCTGCTTTGCTAGATAGTATTATAAAAAGCGTGGAATTACAACAATTATTGGATTACTGCTTTTTTGATCGTATGTTAAGTTTCGCGGAGTAATTATAGACAAAATATATTCTGCGATGGGTGATAAATTAGCAGAAAAAAGTCAGCTATGCTTATTAAACAAAGAATAAGCAATTTGATTTTTTTAAAGTTTCTTTTTGGTTTTGTACGGACATTGTGTTTGCTGTATTTATAATTTATGCAATATGTTGTTCCCAGGAGGCCCAGTGGCTTAGTGGTAGTGCTTCGCATTGCCACGCCACAGGGTCAGGGATCGAATCCCAGACTGGGCGAGGTTGACCCATCCTTTCATGCCTTGAGAGTCTATAAAATGGGTACCAGGCATGCTTGGGAACTAAGCACTGGGGGTTCCGTTCTAAGAAACGCTCTGTTTACTAAGAAAGCGACAAGGCATTACATTTTCGGCATAAAAATCTGGTCAGGTTTAATTTTCATTTCTACATTTTTTAGAGCAGTTTGGAGTAGTTACATGTTTTTTATGCCTATATATATATAATTATAATTCTAAATGAAAATAAATGAAAGAAAATTAACGTAACTAATCGATTTTTTTTCTTTTAAAAATTTAGGATATAACCTGGATGCTGTGTTTGGGGATTTTTTCTACGTTTTACGGTAAGAATTTCAGTAAGTATTTAAGTAACAGGAAAGTAGGCAATTTTAGTTCTTTTAGAACTTCTTGTTTTTCTTTTTACACATCAGTATTATCTATGTACAGCTGTGGAAATAAAAAAGTACCCACTTGAGGTTATTTCATCCGTTAGTCACCCTATAGAATCGGACCTTTTTGAGATTGTGAACAATTAACATTCTGAGTTAATTGCACGACACAAAATTTGCATAAGGGACCGTCTTCATATTAAAAATGTTATGAACTTTGAAATTTCCAATAGCAACACCCAATTTTAATAACTTAGAAATGTTAAGCTCTCTTGAAAACCCTTAAATCTAAGTTTTTGTTACATTTGAATGAATATTTGACGAGTTATTCAATCGAATCACTTGTGGACATTTTGGGGACCATCTCTAAAATGACAAGCAAGCATGCATGCATGCAAGGCCGTTTTTATTATCAATTACACACGTAATCTTATACACAGTCCCCTAATGGGTAATTAAAAAGTATTTTGTGATTTACTCATCAAATTATGAATAAAAAATTTTAAAAATTGGGATTTCGCTTAAACTTAATGTCTTAAATTTATTTCTTTAAAAATATTAAGGGGTTTCTATTCATATTTTTTTTAAAAATTAATATAATAATTATTTAAAAATATAAAAATTGTTTTAAATACCCCAATATTGAATGTATTTTGTTTGGGTTATTATAATATCTTTTTAGTTAGAAATTCGTTTTATTATCTTAATTATTTATAGATTGGGATAGTTTTTTTTGTGCAACTCATTTAACATTGTGGGACCTAAACTTTGCACGTCTCTAATTCCTCTAATAATGCTTAAAAACTAACAAAATTTGGCATTTCGTATTAACGTAGGTCATAGATTTGAAATATGGACTCAAAAAGGGGTGTTACTATTGGAAATTTTAAAGTTAGTAATATTTTTAATATGAAGATGGACCCTTATGCAAATTTTGTGTCATGCCATTAACTCAGAATGTCAATTGTTCACAATGTCAAAAAGATCCGATTCTATAAGATGACTAATGGCCAAAATAATCTCTAGTGGGTACTTTTTTATTTCCGCAGCTGTACCATTACACTCTAAATCGAAAGTGAAATAGTAGAACAGTTTAAAATATGTGCTTATTTTTTTTCTTTCAACTTCCGGATCAGAGGGAGAGAGTGCAATTACCCTCGCAGCTACCATATTTATACATTATGTACGTTTATGATTCACGCATTAATGTTAAGTATTTGTTTTCTTTCTTAAAATTATTAGTATCTTTACAATAATTTTCTTTGCTGAATGCCACTAAAATAAGTCGTAAAGTTTGCCGATCTAGGCTACAGCCTACTTAATAGAAATCCGGCCCTGAATATCGTAGCATTAGATCTACCCGAGGACCATCACACTGCTTGCAGGTTTTACTACATTTGCTTAAACTTTATAATAAAGAAAACTAAATCCTTTTTTGGAAAGATTTTATTCATTTTTTTACAGAAAGCTCAATTATTACTACAGACTCTTAACACACACAAAATGTAGTTAACAACTGACATTCATTTTTTCAGCTGAAATGCAAAATATGTCACAGATTTTTGAAAACTTTGCCTTTAATCCAATATACAGTCTTTTACTCTTACACAATATTTTCCCATTAAAAACCTCTAATGGAAATTATCGTGTTAATTCCTTGTATAAAGCAAGAACACAATGCTTGTCATAATAATTTGCATATTTACTTAATTGATTTTATTCATTCTTGTGTTCCTTTATATGACACGTCCGTGTTGTGATTAAGTATTAGTCTAGTACTTAAGATATATTTCATCAAACCCTTGAGTCAAAGCCATATGTACCAAATTTTGCATTTCAGATTTACTTAATATACATTCTCACAAGTTGGCAAGGTTAGGTTAAGTTTTGATACAAGTGAACCTATTTACCACCATTTCTCAAATTTTCATGGCAATACCTACCATTCTTGGCTAAGTCTTATTTCACAATATATTTCCAATTTTGTTACATACATCTCTTGTCTCCTAAAGTTGTCAAGAAGTTTATTTTGATGGTTAAAATGTTGATGTCGATTGAAACCAGAAGAAGTTGCCTTTTAATTTACACATTGCAATAGAGTATATATATCGTACTAAACCTGTACTATTATCTGGGATTTGACCGTTTTGTTCTTGTAAAAAGTGAATTTAATGCTATTATTTATAAAAATTACATGGTTATCCAAAAACTTAGTGTTTAATTATGTTATACACCATCTTCACAGAGTAAGGTTTTGGATCACCTTAATATTTTTAATCACTTTATTTACTTTTTGATTTGTAGAATTGTCAATTGGTGTATATTTTTCAGACAGACATTTTTTCTTCATTGCCCAATTATTGAACTATACATTTGAGCTAATTTATGGTTTATTCACAAATTTGTTTTGTAATTACGCATACGCATGTGTTGATATTAATTGTAAACTGTGTTTAAACTGTATCATTCCAATAAGTTGCATTAGCACGTGTAATTTATAAAGTCTCATATTAAGAGATAATTTGTTGTGTATAAGCAGCAATGGTAGAACTAAGTAATCTTAATTTCTAGTCGATACATTAACAATCTCTTAATTTTGTTTGTCTACTATGATTCTGTTCTTAACAAATCATGTATTTTAACCCTTCTCTTATTTATCGTATTACAAAAAAACTTATTCGTTTCATATTCTGATATCTTTGCACTATCTTTCAGAGCATATATAAATTTAAGCTGTTATGTAATAAACGAAAATTCATAAGATTTTAAGCTCCGGTTAATTTAATACTAATGCGAACTTACTTACTCAAAAAATATTATACAAGTGCAAGATTTTAAGATTGGAAATGCACTTGAAAGAAATGTATCATTTTCCTTTTTAATATCTGATTGTCGAAAAACCTTCCAATAATTGACTTTAACATTTGTAAAGAGTGCTTGCGATTTTTCTTTTTTATCAAAATTTAACTTACTATAAGCAATTAAATTCATATAACTTCGGTAAATATTAAAAGTTATCTAAATATATAATTTCATTTATATACTTAGATGTATTTCTAGAAAGAGGGGAATAGTTGACTCTTAGTTTATACCATTGCTACAATTTCGTGTTATATTTCTAAAATCTAAATTTTGTTAACATTCTATGACTACATATTAGAATTTTAGGCGATTCGTTACAGCGCCAAAGGATGCGAATCAAGCGAAAAATTAATCGGCAGTGATTTATGATCAATGAAGTTGAATTTTAGATGATTTCCCCCTCTCCAACACCAATATGGCGCTCGTAATTTTCAATCAGATGATAGTTTTTTTTAATGATGCAATTTTGTATGGCCCAAATAGAACAGGAATCGTTGAGCCATTGTTCCAAAATCTGTCGTCGATTTATTTCCAATTTTTCGAAGGGATTGCAAGTGTTCGATAATTTGATCAATCTAATAAAAGCATGTTATGCTAATTAAAAAAAAATCATATAACTGCCACAGTTTTATGTCGCATCATTGTTGGAAATTGATTTAATTAAATTTGGAATTTTTATTTATAAGCTGAAAAATTTCAATTAGGTTATTCCATTCAAGCTCAGCGTTTTTATTCGATGATAAATTTTGATATCGTCGATTAACAATTCGGTTTCAAATAATGCCTTCATAATGTTACCGATTGCACTACCAGCAACAAATTATGAATAAATATTTTTTTATGTAGGATTATTCTAAAATGGCACACATTTTATGAGCAAATTTAAATTTTAATAAAATATCGCAAACACGCGCTTTTTTTAATCGAATTGCGTTATTTAGTTTCAGAATAGCTATTTCTACAAGTGGTTCGCTTTTGAATGATTTCTAAGGAAAAAAACTTTTCACGACGAATACGAATTCATTAAAATAATTCATAAATTTATAGTTATTTTAAATAAAAACTATAAACAAAAACATCCGTTGTAGGTATATTTGAATCTTTAGTCTATTATCTTTATAAAAGCCACCACCAGCGTATTTTCTTAGTTGAATACGCACAAAACAATATTTGTATACATGTTTTTCCTATGTCTGTTTATCCCTAAAAAGTAATATAGTATATAGATAATAATTAATATTGGTGTATAGATAGTTTATATTATTGGACTATATGAATGATTTAATTCTGAACTTAACCTTTTAAAATAGCTAGAATATTCGTGAGCTCACAAATATAATGAAGGCCCAATGGTGATATGAATATATTTTAGAAAACATTTCACACCCCACTTTTTCAAGTCATTCAAACCATAATACAAATAGCTAAAAATATATTTATGCAAAAAACGAGCATGAAATAAATTAATTTTAAGCAAGATTTTTAAAAAATGAAAAAGATTTTCCCAATTTTTTGTACTTCTATCAATTCCTGTCTAAAACTCAAAGAGAAGTTATCCATACATAAATAGGAACATTTTCGAAACGCAATAAAATTAACTAAGTTCTTTTGGTTATATTATGTAATAAACACAATATATACATTATATTATTATACATTAATATATACACAAAAATTACAAAAAAAGAGGTGGGCTTTATTTTAAAAAAGCTCATACAAATGTAACCCCCTAAAAAACCTATTCATAAAATTTCTTTATCTAATACAGAAACATTTCTGAATTACACAAAAAAAATCCTTTTTTTAATAAATTAACTTGATCCAATTTTCCCTATTTCTTTAGTCTTTGTTTCTCTTTGAAAAATGGCGCAAGATGGCTAAATTTCAACTTTTCTTCTAACTTGAAATTTCTTATAGTAACTTCGATTAGTTACTTTTTTGTAATAAGTAACTGTAACGGTTGCTATTTAAAAACAACTTACGATTCCCTGCTATTTAATAAAATAGGAGCAAATTTTACAGTAATGAAACATCTAAAATTAGACATTTTATATCATCGTAAAATGATATGAAATGGTCAAAATTTTGGTAGCGATTATTAAAAGCCCACCTTCACAAATAACTTAACTAAATTATTTTCTTGGCATAGATCATCGTCAATTGTTTCACAAGCACCTACGAACAAGTACCGTTACAAGCAGTTTTCTTAAAGCATAAAAAAAACACAATCGATTTTAAGTATTGGAAGCTCATTATTCTTGGAATGTAAATTATGTTTAAGGCAAAGAACTGAAACAAGTTTTGCTAGGTCATAATAAAATAAAGATAATTCCAAAACTTTAAGTCCTGTTTTTATTACAACTGTGTTACATTAGTTAAGCTAGTTTTCGATCTGATATTTCTGAAAAGTGGTTTAGATCCTATTCCCGAAATCCAAATGATCGCATTCATTCAGCATAAAGGCCTCACAGTAAATCTCCAATTATCCGAAGCAATTGAAGAGCACAGGGGAAAAACCGCTTGATTTCGTAGAAGGCTTTCCTCAATAGGCCTCTTTGGCGATCATAGCGAGAAATCACCTAAATTGGTGTATTACACCAAAAACAAAGCGAGTAACCGGTTTCTTTACATTAAAGAAACCGGTTACTCGCTTTTTCTTTCGCGGCAACCCTGATTGGACACGAGTAGCAAGTTTGTACCGCGAATGGAGAACCGAAAAGAAAAACCAGTTTCCTGCCGCCAATGTCCGCCAAGCAGACACAATTGCGGGAAGACTCCTAATAAATCAAGCGTTTCTTCCCCTGTACTCTTCAATTGGGACCTAACCACATTCAGACATTTACTTCATGTATTATTGGGCTGTGAGATCACGAAGTTGTAGCTTCGTTGTTATCCAAAACCTTAGCATAAGATGGCGTTCAGCAGTTTGAGTTATAGCTTTTATAATAGTTTTTTTTCTATTCATCTTATGTTGGAATGTTGGTTTCTTTTGGAAGAAATGGTGAATGAATAAAAGCTTACTGCACTATATATTCAAAAATTAATTTTAATAATAAATGAGCATATCCAAATAAAAGCCGTTGCTGTTAGTACAAAAGTTTATATGCTACATATAAATTTTTATACCGGGTCTATTTGTTAGTGCTCGTTTCTGTTGGATGTCATGCCTAGTTTATTATTATTTTTTTTTTTGGTCGGCTCACTTTCAGAAATAACACTTTCGACGATTCATGAATTCTCAAGCCTCATTTCGTTAATTTTGAGGATTGTTTCGTCAAACTATCACGTGACTTTTGAGTAAACGCGAATCCTCACTTTTACGATCGTGATTTGACGATTCTGTATCTTGATTTTCAGGAAACTGAATCTCATTGTTGCACTCACATGCTCAAAAATGACGAAATATTTCTTTAGATTAGACGGCATTCAAATCCTCATAAAAATGACGATTCAAATTTCCGCACTTTGAGGAAACGAAAACTCGGAGCATTTGCCAGTAACGGAATCGTGAAAATTAAGGAAAATTTCGCCGTTTTTGAGCATTCATTTTTTAGAGTGGGTTCAAAAAACAAAATTACTAGGCATGACATCCAGCTAAGACGAACACTAACAAATAGGGCGGTAGGAGATTTTTTTTCTTCCGAATTTCGTATAATTAGTAACCCTTCGTATAATTGGAGTTCTACTGTACTACTAAACTGAATTTTCACAAATGGCTGCCCTATTCGTAACAGAAATTTTAAGCTGGGATCCTAAAAAAAAATTCACTGCTAGTATAAGTTCTTTGGTGAGTGAGAATCATGTTAGAACGACCAACAACGCAATAGTCAGCTAGTATATACTTCATGATAAAGCACAAAATAAAAGTTCAAAGGAAATATTCTTTCTTCTTTCAATACAGTTCTTGAATACTGCCTCAGTGAGGGGATGCGTGTTGGGGGTCAGTGAAATTTGGCGAAAGGGCTATAGTCAAGCAATTCATTTACAAGTCGACGCTTTCCCCCGTGGCTTCACTGCCTAGAAGAAAAGATTAAAAATCAGTATATCGTCACTTAAGTTCCCACATGTGCTATCTAAATTTGCAAAACAGTAGAAATGTGCTGAAAGGTAACCTTTGGCAAACCTCCCAAAATCGCGCCAAAAGTCGGCCGCTAACCCAACCGAAATGATAGGATGGGTTAGGATAGGTTTGAATTATCGTCACATTAGAGCTACACGAGGGAGAACAGAAAAACGTGTTTGTTGATTTAACACCGGCTGTTCGGACTTTCTTGTTACGTAATATCGGTCTACATAATGTAATGCTGAGATATGTAAAAAGAAAGTCCGAACAGCCGGTGTTAAATAAACACGTTTTTCGACTCTCCCTCGTGTAGCACTAATGCGACGATAATTCAAACCTAACCTATCCTACAATTTCGGTTGGGTTTTCGGCCGACTTTTGGCGCGATTTTTTAAAGTTCGCCAAGGGTTACCCTTCAGTTCATTTCTACCGCTTTGCAAAGTTAGATAGCACATGTGGGAACTCAAGAGACAATATAATATTTATTCACATGCATAAAATACTATTAAGGGGGAATGGGGGCGCGCTGGATCGCGGATCTTCAAGGCAAAGTGCATTAGTGTTAATCCAATGGAGAAAAAAATATTTTCTCCACCACATTTCTCCGTCTGTATTCAATGTTTTTACAAACGGATTTTTTTTATGTGATCAATGTAGCTGACTTACAGGTCCTGACAATCAAACTTTTTGAAATTGGTTCGAAATTTTTCTAATACTTTGAATAAATAATTTCGCAAAAAGTATTCGATGCAATTTTAAAAAGGAATATCATAAAAACCTGTAAGTTATCTACATTTATTATTTAAAAAAAAAGTTCGAAGAAATATTCAAAACAGACGGAGAAATGTGGCAGAGAAAATAGTTTCTTTTCCCCTTGGATTAACATCGAGGCGATGGCTTTTGTGAACAGGCCTCGTAATTTTGTCAGCCTTGACGTAGTAACGCCAGGTTAGTTTAAATTTTCGTCGCACTAGACCTACACGAGGGTTTTTGGAGACAGCGTCATAATTTAAAACCTAGTAGCAAAGCCAGGTGAAGTGACATTTGGTTAACATAGTGACGCTTGGTGTTTTGACGCAGAAGTCGAAGTTTTTTTAGAGGTAGTAACTTATTAGCCTAAGAATTTTTTTAAAATATTTTTTCTTACTATTCCTGTTTTTTTATTGTATAAATTTTTTGCTTCATTTTATCTGCTGCAAAGTTTGAATTTTTTTAATTTCATTTTAATATATTTCAAATGATGTTATTTTTAAAACATGCATTTGGGCAGCTCACAATAAGTGACGCTAAAAACACTATATCCATATCAGAAAATTAGTAAATTAAATCATTTTAATTTTAACACATTCGCTGCCACTGACGCGAAAGCCCGTCGGGTGTTTCCGATTCAAGATCACAGCATATTTTGATGAAATTCATAGCACCATTTCGCCAACCGTTCTTATGAGTTCAAAAACTCAACCGAGATAAACATGATGGTCTAGTGGTTACACAAACTACACGATCTAGCTCTTTCATCTACCCTCTTGTAAGATATTAAATTGACGCCTATTAATCCCAGATGTGATTGATGAATTTCCATACATAGATTTTAATAAAGCTTATGCAGTTTTTATGCAGTTTTTTTGTTATTGCAAAGTGTATCTTTCCCCTATATACGACAAATATAATACAGCCATAATTATATTGAGATCAATTTAATTTGGTGATCAATTTGAGGATATAGATAGTAGAATATTAGATTTTATAACCGATCCTGCGGTGCTTTTAATAATATTTGATAATTTGAAAGAGTGCATTCTACTTCAAATTACGAGGTTAGGTCTGTGATTTATCGTCGCACTAGAGCTACACGAGGGCCCAACGCAACAGTTAAGGGCGACATCGTACGCAGCGTTAGGACTTTGAAGGATATTTAACGTGTACTCCCTTACACTGGGTATTATTCGTCGGACATTTTTGGCAGCACGGGCCGTTTATAGGTCGGCAGTTATTTTCAAATTACGAGGAAATTAAATCTTTCGTCTCAAGTGTATGGCGACCAGATTTCTCAGTGCGGTTTAGTGATTCAACTATCCAGCTATAAAAATTGCAAATAGCCTGTTTTATTTTTTGTATTTTTTCAAACAGAAAAAACCCAAAACATATGAATCATGAAATATAATGATGATTTCATAGTCTAAAAAATAATCACTGAAACAAATCTGGTTATTGGTTTTCAATTCAATAATTAGTGGCAAATGATGACTCACATGAGTTGTCCGGTTGAAAAAGGCCAGGAACATTTAACCGCACTTTTACGACTAGCTGTCGTGTAGCTTTAGCTAGCGACGTTAATTCAACCTAACCTTGTAATTTTACGATCTCGAAACTAGATTTGTACTTTATCGAAAATGTAGAAGAGTTAGTTCATGTTCTTCTACTTCATCAGCCCTTACCGATGAAAATTTTCCATCGCTATAAGTGGCAGTCAACGTGTTAAAATGCAATCATAAGCTATGGTGTGCTGGATTGTCCCTTTAGCAATAAAATTAAACTAAATAAATCAGTTTAATAAACCTAATTTAAAAAAAATTGAAAAGCATATTTCAATAATTTATTTTGTACAATAACTAAATCATGCGCGAAAAAAAAATCGTCTTCCACCGTTACATATTCGTAACCTACGGGGAAAAAAACCTTAACAAAATGACACCTCAGTTTGGTTTTACCATGTCACTTGACGGCTGTACGAAATTACGAAGCCTGTTTACATTAGCCCTCGAATAACTGTAGTGTAACTGTGATCTAACCAACCAAATCTTACTTTCAAACAATCATTTTCTGATAACGCGTGTTGATTGTAATTCGCGGGCCGCCACTGAAATATCTAATGATAATATAGTAACTCTTAGGTCGGAGAAAAGAACTTGAATCGGTTTTTAAGAAATCCCATAAGTCACAATTGAATTTTATCAAAATTGAGTTTTTGATGTTAACCCTTTCACTACTGAAACGGCCCACGACGGCCGTCCGATTAAGGATTCGATAATAATATGCCTATCACATATTACGAGGAAACGAAAATCTTTCGTAGCGCACGGTTTAATCAATTTATCCTATGTAAACACAATTTCTGTGAAGAAATCAAGTTAATACAGTGGTTTGCATAAATGGGAAGCAGCCGAATACCGGAGAGAAACCCTAAAAGTCACAGACCTAGTCGAATTGCTAGAAGAGGGCGTGAGACGCAGATAATTATTGATTTTTTTTTTCAGAAACCCCGTAAGTTTATTATTGTATACGATTGTTCGGATTAATTTTTTGCACTTTATTTTTGGCATAAAATTTTTTTGAGAAGAATAAACAAAATTTTAGCTACAAAATACGAGCTAGTATTTTTCTTGTAATTGAACTAATAATTGGGTTTTTTTTTTTCAGAAACCCAATTAGTCAGAAAACTTAACATTAATTTTAAATATTAAATAATACTCCCTTTCATACCCTTTCAAGTTGTAATAAGGCATCCGGCCCAAAAGAGTTAAATGTTTTGCTCAGTAATTTTGATGCAAGGTTGCTGTTAAGTTTTTTTTCAGTTTCTCAAAAGCTATGGTTAGTGAGTTTTCAGGAAAAATTGATGCAACGGACTTTGGGGACTTTATTCCTTGTGAACAGACTACACTCTAAACAAACGAGCGATTTTAACTCAGTCCGAGTTAATTTTCACTTCTCCAGTGTCGAAAATGCACTTCCCCTATAGGAGTGGATCCTTTGTATGTTAAACCTGCGACAGGATCACTCCAAACGAGTGATTTTAACTCAGTCTGAGTCAATAATCACTGCTTTCCAGTGTCGAAAATGCACTTCTCCTACAAGAGTGTATTTCATTCGTTTGTTTTAAGAGTGTACAGTCACGGAACACTTACCAGGATCACATACTACCATATCTTTCTGGCTCGTTACCAAGGAAGACTCTTTAAGACGTTTTGAGAGAAGGGTAGGAGGACCTTTAGTTTGGACACCGTCTGCAACAAAGAGAAAGCTTTCAAAAGGAGCAGCCAATTTTAAGTTGAGAAGAGCAACAAATACATTGCTTAATATTTTTATAGAACTTCTATCAACATAATGTAAAAAGTGCAACATAAACTAAACTCTTCGGCGCAACAGCCCATTACTGGGCCAAGACCTGCCGTGCCCATTTCAGCTTTCGTGACCAAGGGCTCTGGGGTGCTAGGCATATGTCCAGTGAAGTGGTCAGCTTCAAGCTGAACCCCCAGTGTTTAGATCCTAAGCAACCTTGGTACCCATTTCACCGACCCACTCAAGGGATGAAAGGATTTGTCAACCTTGCCTCGCCCAATCCAGGCAGGACTCGATCCCCGAAAATGTGGCGTGGCAATGCGAAGCACTACCACTGGGCCTCCAAAAGTGCAACATACTCAAACAAGCAGGTGATCAAAAATTACTGTTCCGTTCCTACCATTCTTAAAATAAGTGAAATTTTTTCTGGGTTAAAATCTTAAGTTATCAATTTTTGACAATTATGTGTGATGCTGAAAAACCTTCCAGTCATGTGATAGATTTATACATCTACACCCCTCGAAGGGTCAATATCGAAGTTTTTTTTTCAATCCTCATAAAATAAGACACTGATTCCAGACTGACCTGGCGTCTTTCCGTCCATCCAGTGCAGTCCTTTCCCGACCTCGAGCGGGACCGTCCAGGACTCGGGGTCCGGGGACCGAACCCCGGTCACCTCCTCGGGACTCTTGACCGTGGTCAGCGGGACCTTGGCCGGACCTCGGAACACGGCGGCTGCAAACAAAAGAGGTTAGGTTGGATTAATAAAAGCTAATGGTATAAAAACTTAAAAAAGCTATGTCTTTATTATTTTGTAGCAATAATTCACTAAACGTATTTATCAATTACCAAAATATTTCTTTTTACGCTATGTCGATAGCACAAATGGCAACAAACGAAAATTTAGGGAAACCCAAACAGATGAAACTGTCGAATCATATTACAGAATATCTTTATTTATTCCGTACAAGTACATTGACAAAATAATTAGTGAGTTTAGCGGAGGTTTGAAGATAGTATGGATACTTTATCAAAATTTAGTATTTACTCTTTCATGTTACTGTAAATAGGGTTTGTTTTAACAATTAACGAAAATGGCAAGGTTTAAATTTTGAGTTTGGAATTCATTCGATTTCTGGGTAGGTGAACGAATTTTTAACTAACCTAACTTACAGGCATATTTTTAAACAATCGCTGTTTAAAAAATTTCATAATCAAATGTCAAAAAATTACACAGGTATCAGACAATTGTTTAAAATATTTTAATCCTTTTCACGCCCTTTCACAAATTTGATTTTTTTTTTTGTGATAATTTTTCGTGAGGTTCCAATTCCAATGAAAGAACTATTTTTGTGCCAATTTTCGAATTTGCTATAATATTAGTTTCCTATGGGAATTTTTATCAACCACTCACTCTCCTAAGCGTTTTTCCTAACACTCTAGTTAGTAAAACTTGATTGTAAACTTAGTATACTTGTGCAAAAATAGCATTTTAGCATTGATAAAATTTCCCGGACCCCCCCACCCCCCTCCTTTACATCCTGGGGGTATTCCTCCAGACCCTTATCAGTTTGTGTAAAAGAACCCTTCGGAAATTGAGGGGTCATAGGAGCCTTAAAAATGTGCAAAGAAGGTACTACGAAACATAGTTTGATCTTTCATGTCATTTTTGAACTACTCAATGTATAAGTATAATTTTTTTACATGTAATTCTACAAGATTTATTTATTATAAAACAAATTTTAAAATTTATGAAATTTTAGCCAAAACTAAAATAAAAGACATTAAACTTGAAGCTATTTGAACACATTGTGATTAGGCTTGCGCGGCAAATTGTGAGGTCAAAATTGAAAAAATGACCAAGAAAATGACTTTATATTGTACAAATATGTACAAACAAAGACTTATACCTAAATTCTCAGCCCAATTTTAATTAGAAATTATTTTTTAAAAAATTTTAAATCAAAATTTTTATTAATTTTTTTTTGAAAAAAGTTCTTAAAATAATTTCTAATTAAAATTGAGCTGAGAATTTAGGTATAAGTCTTTGTTTGTACATATTTGTACAATATAAATTCAGTTTCTTGGTCATTTTTTCAATTTCGACCTCACAATTTGCCGCGCAAGCCTAATCACAATGTGTTCAAATAGCTTCATGTTTAATATCGTTTATTTTAGTTTTATCTAAAGTTTCATAAATTTTAAAACTTGTTTTATAATAAACAAATCCTGTAGAATTACATATAAAAAAATTATACTTATACAATGAGTAGTTAAAAAATGACATGAAAGATCAAACTATGCTTTGTAGTATCTTCTTTGCACATTTTTAAGACTCCTGTGACCCCTTAAGCCCCCTCCTCGAAAAAATCCCGGCTACGCGACTGGTTGGAAATTTTATAAAATGTTAGAAAAGTTATACGCGTGAATATGTTTTGACACATATTATAAATGTTGTATCAGCGCCATCTAGCGGCCACTTATTGAAACTCTGCCCTGAACCGCCATCTTTTTGTCACTAGTAAAGGCGGTAAGGGTGGAGAGAGGATGTAATTCTTCAGAGCTGCACCTTATTAAATGGATATTTCTACACTAAAGAGTTGCTTTCTTCTTTACTGCCCCTCCTCCTTACTAGACATGGGGGCTCACCGCCGCCTTGCCACCCGCCTTTCGTCGCAAAAATCGATATTTTTTAAAAAATTTTAATTTAAACTTTTACAAAACGAAAGTTCAAGTCCCACGAGGTTCAGACATAAAGCTCCACTCCACGGTGGGCAATCACGAACTCATGCACAAAAACGAACTTTTATCTACACTGCAATAAATCAGCGATGCCAAAATCGCCATCGTCACGAAAAAAGTGAAAACTCCCGCTTCAAAAGGAACTTCCTGCGCCATCGTCAAGCGATTCCTTCTTCAGCCGCCAAGCCGAAGTCGCCATCGCATTCGCCATCGTCGACCCCATCGTAAAGTGGTTTTTTTCTCTCGCCGTTAAGCATCAGAAGACGCCACCCGTGAGTCAGCCATCTTCAGCCGCTAAGCAGAAGACGACACACGACGACGAGGTCCACAGCACGTCAATCCGAAAAACAAAAGTAACCTCCATAAAACGGAATACAACGTCCACAGAGCACGTAAGAAATTCTACTACATCGCCGACGAAACAAAACCAAAAACGACCAAAAAGGTAAAAGTTTTCTTATTTTTTTATTCAAGATGTATAAAAATACCAAAAAAGAAGATTTAGTGAAAGTTGCTTTTGAATTGGACATCGTACTTCCAGAAAATCCCACGTTAACTAAAATTAAAGAGCTAATTGAGTCCAGTGAGACCTATACGAAAGATAACGAATTCGTTAAAAATTTAATTGCACAAACGGTTGATGAAAGAAATGTTAAACTAGAAATTGAAAGAAATAAATTAGAAGTCGAAAAAGTAAAACTCGCTCAAATAGAACGAAATATAGAACTAGCTACTCTTCAAAACAATGCCGAAACTCAACATAATATTTCGAAAAGTTCCGAAACCGATGATTCACCTAACATCGAAAATCTTATTCGTTCTGTTAAAACTCTTTCAATGCCAATCCCTAGCCGTCCAGAAAATTACAGCTTATTTTTTCGCATCGTTAGAACGAGCATTTAATACGAAGAATATTTCGGATGAGTTATTGAAGTCAGAAATACTTATAAATATGTTAGGCGAAAAAGCAAATCACATTTTATTAAATATTTCGGATAATGATATCCAAGACTACGAAAAAGTCAAAAATACAGTGCTACGTCAGTTCCAACCAACCGCACAGGATTGCCTAATTAATTTCCGCCGTATGCAAAGACTCGCAGATGAATCACACACGCAGTTTGCTTCACGATTGCAAACAACTTTCGCATATTATTGCAAGATTAGAAAAGTCAGTGACTTTGACACTTTATGCCAATTAATGGTTTCAGATAAATTGTATTCTACACTTGACCGAGAGACTCAGTCATACATAGCTGTCACACAAGGCGAAGAATGGCTAAAGCCAAATGATCTTGCACAAAAAGTTGATATATATTTTACATCACAGCGTAAATCTCTAAGCGAAGTAAACCGTCGCCAACACAACAATAACACCTATCAACAACAACAAAACAACAGACCACCATACAATAATCGGCAACCATACAATAACTTTCGTAGACCACAAAATCAAAATTCCCGTGGAACAAATAATAATCGCTTCAATCAACGCAATGTAAACAACCAACGATCTGAAAACGAGTCACACGAGAATAACAGTCCAGTATTACAAATAGCTCCAACAGCACCCAAACCACGTGATCACGGTTCCCTTCAATATGAAAATGTACTACTTAACAATAAAATTACGCGCGCTATTATTGACAGTGGATGCACTCATATTTGTGTCAAAGCCGATTGTTTACCCAAAACAACAACATATGATGATGAAAATATCACATTACAATCTGCATTCGGCGACACGTACACCGCCAAATCCGCCAAGGTAAAACTCTCGTTGCCACAAAGACAACCGAAAACATACGATGCCGCTATTTGCGAGAGTTTATTTTCAAATCTAATAATCCCCCCTTCAATTTTCCATGAGCTAAAAAGATCACAAAATGAAAATGCAGTCGACCCTCCAAAAACAAATAATACCACGCAACCCGAAATCAAAGAAATAAAAAACAAATGTCAAAATACTATTCACATCGCTCCGAAACAAGTCGCAGACGAAAAGTCTACGAATCACGCTGGCGACTATGGGTCTACGAACGAAGAGAGCGTACGAGACGACGCGTCAATCACCTGTCAACCAGACGTTAGGGCACACCCACAAACACGCACGAACCAATCAGAGACAATTAGGGAGGAGCATTCGAGGAGAAATTTGCTCAAGCTCGGGAACGAAGAGAGTAGATTTTTTTTAGCGGAACTAGATGATGTGTCGAACCGATTAAATTTGGATAACGCCACCGGTAAAAGTTTAGCCTACTTTCCCGTAAAACACGCTTCGGCGAACGAGTTTACGTCCACAATGGATTGTGACTACGGTAATGACTTATATTTCACACACGTTCATAATACGGATATGAAGAAACGTTTTTCACATTTAATTGAAGAATATAATTCGAACAAATTAACAGATTTAGGAACTTATGAACATCAAATTTTCGCTTCAGACGTACAAGGGGACAAGCCCATATTGCAAAATGTAAACAAACCATTGGACACTACGGGGACCAACCCAATATTTAGTATTGTAAGTGATGATACGCTTTTTGAAGATGAATTTTCTCACATATCTGATGCGAATATACGAAACACTATTATGAAGATGGTCAAAACTTATAAACCGAATAAAATTAAAAGTACTAATTATCAAATGAAATTAATTCTGTTAGATGACACACCTATATTTCAAAGACCACGCCGTCTTGCATTGTCAGAAAAAAATTGAGGTAAATAAACAAATTAAGGAAATGTTACAAAGTGGAATAATTCGAGAAAGTTTTTCAGATTTTTGTGCTCCTATAGTTTTGTGTAAGAAGAAAGATGGTTCAACACGTTTAGCGATAGATTTTAGATTGATTAATCGGAATATCGTAAAAGAAAGATTTCCTTTACCCCTCATCGAAGACGTTTTTGACAAATTACAAGGTGCTTCTGTCTATTCGAACCTTGACTTAAAAAATGGTTTCTATCACGTTGATGTTCATGAAGATAGTCGTAAATACACTTCTTTTGTAACACCAGACGGACAGTACGAGTTCACAAAGATGCCTTTTGGACTATGCAACGCACCATCTGTTTTTCAAAGATTTATCCAAATTGTTTTTCGAGATCTTTTAGAAGATGGAACTCTGATTCTCTATCTTGATGATTTGATTGTACCCTCATCTGATGAGTTTGAAGGTCTACAAAAGCTCAAAAAAGTTTTACAAGTTGCTTCGGACTATGGACTTGAGTTTAATTTCAAAAAGTGCAATTTTCTACAACGAAAAATAACTTTTCTCGGACATATCTTGGAAAAAGGTACAATTCGACCATCGTCACACAAAACAAATGCTGTTTTAAGTTTCCCTCAGCTTAAAACGACGAAAGATATTCAATCCTTTTTAGGTCTGACTTCGTACTTTAGAAAATTCATAAAGAACTATGCAGCCATTGCAAGGCCACTAAGTGATCTTTTACGGAACAACACACCTTTTCACTTTGGCACAGAACAACAGCAAGCTTTTCTACAACTAAAACAAGCACTCTCCACAGAACCTGTGTTACACTTATACAAACAGGGCTCACCATTACAATTACACTGTGATGCTTCATCAAAAGGTTTTGGTGCTATTTTGCTTCAAGCTGACAACGAGAACAACCTGCATCCCATTCACTATATGAGTGAGTTAATTTCACTCCGTCAGTCTGGAAAATGCACTTACCCGGAAGGAGTTCTGAGTTAATATTCAATTCTTTCCAGTGTTGAAAATGCACTTCTCCTACTGGAGTGGATTTCACTCTTTTGTTTTAAGAGTATGTTTGTTCCGGAGATAAGATGAATTTTTGTGGCAAATTTCATGACGATCTATTGCGTGGTTCTTTAGATCTCGTGTCTTATACAAACAAACATATAAACGGAAGTTGCCTTTTTAATTAACAAAAAGGAATTATCCAATCAAGTTCCTTGTTAAAAGAACAATAAAAAAAACAAAAAATTCACTCCACCCACCGTGTTCTCCGTTCATCTTGGGCTGGACGGAATAGTCCCCATCCCCGTTCACCATCTTCCCTCCTCCTTCCGAGTCCTCCGAGTTGAACCCGTTCACCAGCGGCTCCTCCTTCTTCTTGGCCCCCTCATCCCCGGAGTCCTGAGGATCCGCTTTCATCCACACTTTCCCGTCGTCTCCCCCTCCTCCTCGGGCGACGGCCCTTGGCTTCATGCCAACCGGAGAGCCCTTCTCGCCGGCGCCTGGGACAAAGAATAAGAGCACGTGGGATAAACTATCTCGATGACCAGGGCCTGATCTAGAAAAACACGAACTGTAGATAAACTGAACCATGATTGCATCTTCTTTTAATTTTATTAGATTTCTATTACAATCTGAAACGTTTCTCTAACACTTCTTCCAATTCCTTGTCTTAGAGTTTGCTTGGGTCGACTTTTGAAGCTATCAAAATGCAATCTTGTATTGACTGTGGTTTTCTATTTGACGACATATTAAACTTCCCATTTCGTGATCAAATGATGTTTTTAAAACCAAAATTAAGAAGGCAAACCGCAATTAATGATATCACTTTGTTTAAGAAGTTTTATCGTATAAACGAACAATTTAGTTAGATTTTAGAACATACGAACTTTTTATACGCATTTTATTATATTTATCATTGTGAGTTACTTCATTCTAACTCTAAACACTTCACGCCTGGAACCCAATAAAAAAAGGAGAATAGGGTCCAGAGTGAAGTCATTGGGTGTTAGTAATGATGAGGATGGAATGTCCTTAATGGAATTTTCTCCAGGATATTTCTGTACAAAAGTTCTTGATTCAGGAGGACAGGAAATGAAAAATATATTTTTGATGATTTTTTTACAGAAAACAAAACAGCTAAAAAATATAACTTAAAGGTTTTTTTAAAAAGAAAACTTACTTGAAGATATTCAATACTTAAAAAATCTTTTGTTGAAGAATATTTTAAAGAACCCGAACTTTTAGTTGGAATAACAAAAATAGTTAATTTTAAGTTATTAAAAGCTGTCAAGAAAAAAAAATTCGAAAAATGAAAGTTTGGATAGAAATTTTTTAGTGAAGAAAACATACATCCTTTTTAAAAGTAAACTTGAAGTTATTCTCTTTCAGTCCCTTTTTATAAATATTTTTTAATGAAGAAAGACTATCAAAGTACGATTTGTAACTTAATCACACTTAATCACCATGGCTTACTGAGCTAAACGTACCTTTATTCTCCATTACATACATAAAAATAAAGTTAAATACAGTGGAATTCACCCACCCCTCCTCCCCCCAAAAAGTAGTATTAAATAAGTTTTTGAAAAGTACATCAAAAGGACAAAAAGGAATAAGTTCTTTTATTTTTCAATCTATTTGATATCTAAAAAAATAGTAGGATTGAAATGTGATGATGAAAACTTGACTCACTCTGCTTGTGGGACTTCTTTCTCCCTGAGAGGTCTCCATGTCCCTTGACGGGCAGATCTCTGGGCGCCCTGGGACGGCTCCTCTTGGGAGATTTGTGTACGGGGATCACGGGCTCAGCCGATTTCGGCCTCACTGGGAAAACAACACAAGGGGGGAGGGGGTTAGGTTGTATAAAAATACATAATTTAAATTAACAGGGACTTATTTAAAAAAAAAAAATGAAAGACAAATATTTGTTCATATTTTAATACGAAACATAATAAGCACAATTTCACGCCTTGAGTCTGATTTCCTTGGTAATAAACAAAATAAAACGAGTTTAAAGAGAAAATATGAGGTTATCTAATTATTAGAGTTTCAAATTCTCAAAAAGAGGGATGCGTTTGCACACTCCAGAGATAGGGGTGTCAGCGACGGCCCAGTGTTCTCTTAATTAACCAATTATTCTACATCCGTGTTTATCTTATTTGCGTTGTTTAGTTTTGTGTAAAAGGAACTTTATATAGGTACATTAAATCAAAAGGAACGCTAAGAGTTTTCCAATTTCGTTCATAAAAAAAAGTAACACACTTTTCAAATGACAATTGCCAACGCGGCGCTTACTTTAAAAATTTGAACTATTAATTTCTTCACTAAAATAACATTTGTTACAACATTAATTTTTTAAGTACTAGCTGCAACCTTACTAGTCTGACCAGTTTTAGTGATTAACTTTTCGACCATTGAAATTATCGTTAAATTTTCAAACATAATATTTTATTTAGTTTACTTTTGTTTTAGAAACCTCTGTAAATTAAATGGGGACTATTTGCAGAATTTTTCTAACAATACAAAATATTTAAATAACAAACTAAACTGCACTGCGAAATGCTGCAGTATGGTCACCTTGTAATTTAACACTAAAGCAATATTTATTATTCATTAACTTTCTTTTAATATAACTTTACTAATAAATCAAAAGAAATGATTACGAAGGTATCTTAATACAGTGACAGTAGAAATCCAATCATCCAAAATAGTTGGGACCTAAACACATTCCGATATTTTGAAATTCGGATAATTCGAGATACAATTGAGTCCCGCTTATCCGAAAAGTACGGGACTCAAATTCGGTTTACCCAAATGATCGGGAATTTTTTTGCTAAAATATGAAATATATACGCATAAATAAATACACCAAAAATACGTACTTACAAAGTTAGATTTATTTCTCAAAATATGCAGTACATTTTAATATTTGCTGCTCAATTTCGGTCCCGCACCTTTTGGATAAGCGAGACTCAACTGCAATCGAAAAAAAAAAAAACCGGTATATTCAATCAATTACTCAATGTATTGTTAGGCTGTGATCATGTAGTTCTAGTTTAGGCAGTCTTCAATCCAACCAAAACCAAAGTGTATGGTTCTGCTTCGACTTTTTGAGTAATTGCTTTTTGTAATAGTTTATTCAACTTATTATAGAATCTTGGTTTTACAAAAGTTTATGTGCAACATATAAACGTTTATAATCAGCCTATCTGTTAATATTATATCTGTTGGATGTCATGTCTAGTATTCTTTTTTTTTTGGTGAATGCAAAAAAATTACTAGGTATGACATCCAACAGAGATGAACTGTAACAAGTGGGCTGGGGAGGAGTTTTTTCCTGACATTCGGATAATCAGCACCGCTGCGGATAATTGGAGTTCTACTGTATTTATATTTTAAAATGAGTTCATTTATTGAAGAACACTATGTAATCGAACGTGCAACTTACCTGTGGTTTTTTCCACAAATGGTTTCTTTTTTGTGGAGCCATCTCGTGACTTAGGATAGTCCAAAATGTCCCTGTAATATAAATGAAATTAGGGTACTATAAATGCACTTTTTTCTTAATTAAACTAAAATAACTGAGGCAAAAACTTGAATTGGAGATAAAAAGGTTTTGATAGCGCTAGAAAACGAAAATTTCTATAAGCACTATTAGCCCATCAAGGTCATGCATAAAATGACTACAATATAAGCAAGAAAAAGACAAAAGGCTAGTGAAGTTTGTATTCTATTTACAAATGATAATTGATGCAAAATGCTGCATAATTCATGTTTTACCTATTACAAGTTAAAGCAACTACTCATTTATATCGTTAGCAACGACATTCTTTTTTTACAACTAAGAGGATTTGCTCTATGCTTGGCAAGCCTGAGTTTATCTGGAGAATATTCGAGCAAATACATTGTGTTCACTTCATGGAAGGCACAAGTATAACCTTTTTAGAGTAGAACTCTTTGTAGTACATGTGTTGAACAAGATAGTTAACGGGTAAGCCTGGATTAAGATATACATATTGCAAGGTCAAATCATAGTGTACTTGTCTTTAATATAAGATATAATTAATTCAAACTTTTTAAAGGAGTTAAAGAGCGAATTCAAATTAATATTCAGACTAAACAACTTTATGGATTTAACCTGGAATTATCGGATTTTTAACTTCTTTTTGCATTTCTATGCATTTCGAAGGGGGGAACACTTAACTTTCTCTTGGCACCCAATATCCAGAAAATGAATATTACTAACTTATATCCTGAAAATCGAAGATTCGTTGGCTGAATTAACGTCGCACTAAGACCGCAGTTGGCAGATCTAAATATCTAACCTTTACAAAAGTCAGAACATGTGACTATCATCTGAACATCTACTTAACTCTGAGATTCAAAAATCTTCTATGGGCTTAAAATATATAAAAACCAAGCCAATTACTACAAAGCAACGCTATATAAATGAAATCCAAGAGAGCTTTTGGAAGGATCTACTGCCTTTTTTTAATCGGAGGTGAAAAGTGACATTTCTATGTCATGTTAAATGCAGGAAGCCTTATTTTATACCACGTCCAGGTTCGTAATTATCAATATAAACACAGGCATGAATCAACAAGTTTTAACTAAAAGGGAACTACGCACATTGTCTTCTAGATCTACGCTCGATCTGCACACTACTCATGCACTGGCCATACTCACGTCTTATCTTTGCGTTGGTGCACGGGTACAGGTCCCGAGCGGCCCCGTTCCTTGGTCGGACGGTCATTCCAAGTCCTGGTGGAATTCACGCACAGTTAACCCCATTACGTTAGACCCATTTGGGAATACCATTAACACCACTCTCATAGAGTAGTTAACCCATTACAGACCCATTGAGGAATACCATTAACACCAATCTTATGGAGTAAAAACTAAGTTTCTTTTTTAATTCGTTTTTTTTTTTGTGTAACTTAATTTTCCCTACATGAACTGATTTGCACTACACTCTTAAAACAAACGAATGATTTTAACTCAGTCTGAGTTAATTTTCACTTCTCCAGTGTCGAAAATGCACTTCTCCTACAGGAGTGGATCCTTTGTATGTTGAATCAGCGACAAGATTACTCTAAGCGAGTGATTTTAACTCAGTCAGAGTTAATTTTCACTTCTCCAGTGTCGAAAATGCACTTCTCCTACAGGAGTGGATTTCACTCCTTTGTTTTAAGGGGTCATATGAGTCTTAAAAATGTGCAAAGAAGGTACTGCAAAGTATAGCTTGATCTTTCATGTAATTTTTTAACTACCCATTATACAAGTAAAATTTTTTTATAAGTAATTCTATAAGATTTATTTAATATAAAACAAATTTTAAAATTTATGAAACTTTAGCCAAAACTAAAATAAATGATATTAAACATAAAGCTATTTGAACACATTGTGATTAGGCTTGCGCGGCAAATTGTGAGGTCAAAATTGAAACAATGACCACGAAAATGACTTTATATTGTACAAATATGTACAAACAAAGACTTATACCTAAATTCTCAGCTCAATTTTAATTAGAAATTATTTTAAAAAACATTTTAAATCAAAATTTCAAAATTTTTAAGCTGAGAATTTAGGTATAAGTCTTTGTTTGTACATTGTCGCGGTGTGCATTTATGGTTTAACAAAAACAATGTCGTGATATCAAATAGTATGTGCATATATAAATATCAAATAATATATACATATATCAATCATTAGTATCGAATAGTGGTTAGTACAAAATAATTATAAAGGGAGCGTTGTGATTTGAATAACTGGGGCTGCGACTATCCCTGTCAGGTTGCATTAATTTTCCGAAATGAAATTGCAATATAATTAATAACATAATATGAAAACAATAAACTGCTCTAAATAAGGAATCCCAAATTTTGTCTAAGAAAGCAAGTTTATTAACCCAATTAAATGTGATAAAAATGAAAATTAAACAAACAAAGATAAATATATCTGGATTTAAGGAATGGATTGAGGTTGGATGAAGTAAATATATAAATAAAATAATTTAAATTAAAATTGTGGCATGTTAGATTACGTTTTCAATTGGGATTGAATAACTATGCAAAATGAGACTCACGGATTGATGCTCGGACTTCTATGCTAGTGGATGTATCGAGACGGGAACATTGGTATGGGAGTGCTGGAGGTTGACATCGGAGAATAGCGGTAGGCTGGGATCAGAGGACTGTGAGAGGCCAGGCCGTCGGAGAAATACAGCAGGCTGGGGTCAGAGTGCTGGAAGCTGCCAGGCCATCGGAGAGTCTCGGGAGGTTGACATCTCAGCGCTGGGAGTTGACGTCTGAGAGCGCCGGGTGGCTGGGATCTCAGCGGCCAGGTGCAGGCGGTGCGCTGGATTTCAGCGGATTTCAGCGGCCAGGTGCAGGCGGTGCGCTGGGAGCTCAACTGCCAGGTCTGGAGGTTATTCCTTAGATGCTGGAGCAACAGATTAGGGTGCAGGCGTTTCACCAAGAGTCCATTTTACCGTGTTTGGAAATAGCGTACTCAGGACTGGAGCTGATGGGCGATGTAGGAGATTTTTTTTTGGATTCTAAAGCTTCATTTTTTTTTAATTCTTTTCTTCGCTCCTTTTCTTGGCAAGATATATATATATTAGTGCGGTTTTCTTCCACGTCCTGGCCCGCCTTTTTTGTGGGCGTTGTCTATTCGTACTATTGGTTCAAATCTCCCTCTGTTTTATTGCCTCTGTCCAATAGAATCAGTGGGAAAGCCAGCTCGTTCCAGACATTTTTCGTAGAATTCCAAGTGAGACCACCTAGTGAGTTTGTCGCCAAGAGTTCTCTCGCTGTCACTCTGACTGCTAAGTCAATGAATTTATTGGCCTTTTTATGGCCCTACACACTGAAACTTCTTATCCGCGAGTCTCAAATCCCATTGTAAATTATTTCGCTACTGTGGGAAAGGAATGTTAAAAAAAGGAGCGATGCATTATTGTTACGATCAATTAATGCATCACGACATACATATTTGTACAATATAAAGTCATTTTCATTGTCATTGTTTCAATTTTGACCTCACAATTTGCCGCGCAAGCCTAATCACAATGTGTTCAAATAGCTTCATGTTTAATATAATTTATTTTAGTTTTGGCTAAAGTTTAATAAATTTTAAAACTTGTTTTATAATAAATAAATCTTGTAGAATTACATATAAAAAAATTATACTTATACATTGAGTAGTTAAAAAATGACATGAAAGATCAAACTATGTTTTGCAGTACCTTCTTTGCACATTTCCAAGACTCCTGTGACCCCTTAAGAGTGTATGGTGTTAAACCATTAAAGGCTACTACTTTTGGAGTGTAATTAACAACTTCCTTACCAAGCAAAAATATCTAAACTTTATGTTTAGAAATTCGCATTTTGTGTAATTTTATTTGTCTTACATAAATTGTTCTGCACTATGATCTTAACCCATAAACGACGACTTCGTTAATACCATTAACATCTTCATTTTTGAATAAAAGCGTTATTTTGAAAGGGGGGGGGGGTAATTCGTCTTTCGTGTAACTTTTAAGGGAAGGGGAGGGGTAATTCGTCTTTCATGCAACTTCATTCGTCGTACATGAATTGTTCTGCACTTTTATCTTAAACCATTAACATCCTCATTTTTGAATAAAAACTTTTTTAAGGGGGGGGGGGGGGTAATTCGTCTTTCGCGTAACCGTATTTGTCCTACATAGATAGTTGTGCACTATGATCTTAACCCATTAACGGCGATTTCGTGAAAATAACGATATTTCTTTTTTTAATAAAAACGCTATTCTTATTTTTCTATTCGTTTCTTGTGTAACTTATTTTGCCTTGCAAAAATATCTTTAGGACAATTGTTTGAATTTGTTTGAAATTTTGTTATTCAGATAAAAAGCAAATTGCTTATTTTCGTATGGCATTTTTTTTGTCAATCATCATTAATACGTAACAGAACACCAGACATACGCTATTGATTTTTGTATTGGGATAAGACCTTATATTCCATAAAGCCCATAAATCTTCCAAAAGTTAGTGACTTATGTGGAATTTACGAAACGTCAATAAATTATCATTTTCTTAATTTCTCAATTAATTCAAGTAAAATATAACTAACTTTAATTCAGACATTGACCAAACGTAATAGTCGGATAAATGTTAAGAGGAATCCAATAATTCAGAACTGCATCAATTATTAGAGCGATATGCTTACCTGCAAGAGGACACTGAGCAAGGGGACAGGATGGTCCGGCTGTCCCTCACGAAGAACTCGGGGGCGGGATGTTCGGTGTTGGCCCCCGTGTGACTCCTGGCTCGGTACTGGTCGGCCTTGCGAAGCCTCTCGACAACTTCCGAGTACCAGGCATGCTGGTCGGTTTCCAGGCAGCCACCGGCACCCGCTTCATTGTCCTGGAAAGAGAGAAGAAACTATTTAAGCAAACTACACTGCTCAAATCAATTAGGGGGGAACTTTGGGTACTTTTGTTACCTATTTGGTCCCAACTTTTTATTTTTTGTTCCAAGAATCGAAAGTTTGTGAAATTGATTCATTATGCATCGAGAATGAAATGGTAAACAATAGGGAAAAAATCTTATTTTTTAAACTAAAATTTAAGGGGGGGGGGGAGATTCGAAGCATAACTTTTGAATAAATTAACACTATTTTTTTTCAAAATTTCATGTGTTAAAAACGCAACTACACTCAAACAAACGAGCGAATTTAACTCATTCTGAGTATTTTCACTCCTCCAGTCTTGAAAATGCACTTCTCCGAAAGGAGTGGATCCTTTGTGTGTTAAGGGGTCATAGAAGTCTTAAAAATGTGCAAAGAAGTTGCTACAAAGCATAGTTTGATCTTTCATGTAATTTTTTAACTACTCAACATATAAGTATAATTTTTTATACGTAATTCTACAAAATTTATTTGATATAAAACAAATTTTAAAATTTATGAAATGTTAGCCAAAACTAAAATAAATGATATTAAACATAAAGCTATTTGAACACATTGGGATTAGGCTTGCGCGGCAAATTTTGAGGTCAAAACTGAAAAAATGACCAAGAAAATGACTTTATATTGTACAAATAAGTACAAACAAAGACTTATACCTAAATTCTCAGCTCAATTTTAATTAGAAATTATTTTAAGAACTTTTTCCAAAAAATTGATAAAAACTTTTAAATTTTGATTTTAAATTTTTTTAAAAATAATTTCTAATTAAAATTGAGCTGAGAATTTAGGTATAAGTCTTTGTTTGTACATATTTGTACAATATAAAGTCATTTTCTTGGTCATTTTTTCAATTTTGACCTCAAAATTTGCCGCGCAAGCCTAATCCCAATGTGTTTAAATAGCTTTATGTTTAATATCGTTTATTTTAGTTTTGGCTAACGTTTCATAAATTTTAAAATTTGTTTTATATTAAATAAATCCTTATAGAATTACATATAAAAAATAATAATTATATATTGAGTAGTTAAAAAATTACAGGAAAGATCAAACTATACTTTGTAGTATTTCTTTGCACATTTTTAAGACTCCTATGACCCCTTAAACCTCCAACAAGATCACTCCAAACGTGTGATTTTAACTCAGTCTGAGTTTATATTCACTCGTTTCCAGTGTCGAAAATGCACTTCTCCAACTGGAGTGGATTTCATTATTTTGTTTTAAGAGTGTATAGGTAACTCAAATAACAAACATACATATCGCAAAAAGAACACCAAATAATTTGGATACCATATATTACGAATTTTGCAAATCAAGAGCTTAGTGGAAGGTCCGGCCGAGTGACACCTTTTGAAAAAAATTTAGATTTTGTGACAATGAACATGTTATTCCTCCCTTTAAGTATCACAAGATTCCTCTTTTCATGAACTTTAAGTATATAATTTCGCCTTACAAGTGCCCTTTCTAACGTATTCAAGTGCAAATTAAAAAACTGTAAACCTCTTTTTCACGTTTTCCCCTTTTTATCACTAAAAATGTGAAGAGCTTAGTGGAAGAACGTGATAATATTTTCACTATAAAACAGACCTGAACTGTCATGTTTTTTTTATAAGTTCTTAAATAATTAAACTGGTTGTCTTGATATTATGAACTGTTTTGAATTTTACGTGCCAAAAAATAGATATCTTCGTAATAATATCAACTGTTTAATTTAATATTTTTGTCACATTTAATAATATTGAAATTTTTCGATTATACAGATTTTATAAACAGTTTAACAAATTACATGCCATTGATCCCTTTTTCATGCAATTTTTTTAAAAGTAAATGTGTTCAACTTTTAACTAAAGTTTGATGTACGATATCTGTGTCTTACAACGCTGGATATGGATATTGTTATATGTATGGTGTTTTAAACTAATTTACAATAATAACATTTTATCATAATATGAATTGTGTTGCAATGTCGTATGGTAAGCCCACGGACATGATGGGTGAAATGCGAGAGACAATTTATTTTCATAGAATCTATTTATTTATACAAATAATTATGATAAGATTTTATGTCAGGAATGGTGTATGAATACTACTAAAAGATAAACTGTTATTATGAAGATATGTAACTTGACTGCGATTTAACTATCAAATATCACGTAAAAAGCTAATAGGTGAGACATCCCACGGACATGATTGGTCATAGTCTGTGGACACAAAATTTAACATAAAATATTCGGAATTTTATTCGGTTAACTTCAGAAGTCAGATAAAATAATCATTTTAAATTCATTCTATATGAAGTTTCCTTTTATTTAATATGGTAGATAACTCCAGGGGGACATGATTCAGTTCGTTTTATGAAGAATGACCGTTACAACGACTTTTGGGTTTAAGAAACAAATATTTTCCTATCTTATAAATCTGCACAGATGCTAAACTATGCATGTTAAATGTTACGGATGGATTGTTTAAGACACTTGACTCTCCTTACCAAATGGAACAAGCGTATACCCTTTAAAAAATGCTGTATCACTTGTTGAGTGAGTCTTTCATATCGTAAAAACATGGCGTATATATCAAAGACTTTGAAAACCACAAAAAAGATATTTTAAGATGTAAAAAAATTAAGAGGCTGGTTATGCCTTGCAAAACTTTTCCCAACCACGCCTAGCACCAAACATACTCATCAAAATTAAAGCAACTGTTGCGAAGACAAGATTCATTTGTGTAAACAAGAGCTTCTGCGTCCAGCAAAGGTTTACATTCGCCCACAAAAACTGTCGAACTGTTCACTTATCGAAATGTAATTTTTCTTTTGTCATGAGGAAAAAAATAATATAATGTAATAATACGTGTATCCTGTAACTTCGAAGAAAATTTCTAAGAAAAGAAACAGCCTCACGAACTTTTACCATTGCATTTTGTTAAAACTCACCATAGCATCCGCTTTTTTGCTGTCGATGCGTGGAGATCAAAAATGAAAGAAAAACCTATTTCCTAAAGTTATAAAACATAATAAAAAAACCCGCTTCGCTTCAGAAATTACAGACGGTTTTATTATTTTCGACAGACATAAGTCGAAAGTAATATTTGGAACGTAGAAAATAAATCAAACCGGTTTTATAACTTAATGAAAAATACTATTTGTTTTAGAACATAAAAAGTAGGATGCAATAGATTTTTATTAATTTCTATCTATCTTAAAATTATTAATTGTTTATGCTCATTTAGAAAATTGTTTTCGTTCAAAATAAAATTACTGATGACACAGTTCAAAGTAGAATTCATTAATTTAACATTTGTTTTGCAATATCACAATCAGGAACGCTTTGAAATAAGTTAAAAAGATGCGATACAAAGCAGGTTTTCAATCAAATTTTATTAAAAAAACAAGCCAAATGACGCCAGTGATTTGATTGAAGTAGTATAAGTAAGAACCCAATATCTTTCATCTGACGAAAGAATTTAATCGACAATGTCGTGTTGTAGAAAGATCTGATATTTTAATGATTTCAACTATGATTAAATTTCTGTTCTTTATTTAAAACTTAAAATAAACTTAATCGTATTAAACTAACTTTTCCAACATTGTATGTGCTAAAGTTGGGATTCTTCCTCAATGTAGCGCGGTGATTAGGCATTTCTTCAAAAATTACTTACAGAGCTACAGCAACTCGCTGAGGTAGTGGTCAAAGCTCCAATTTGCTGTTCAGAGCATTTTTTTCAAAACGCATGTGGTCATGTATTATACTACTGTTTTAGTTTAAAAATTTGTCTCGGCCTGAATCAGATAGTATCATTGTTCAAAAAATAGTATTTTGTATCGTGTAAAAACATCCATTTAACCACATATAAAAAAGTTCATAAGGTTTAGTGGCTGATTAAAAAGCGTCATCATTTATATAAAGACAGACTCATATAAAGTGTGAGATATTAAATGCCACTCTAGTTATTAATCAATGTATGCTGTGATGACAGAAAAGCCAACTGAACAGATTCTGTGTTCTTTTTTAATAAATTTGCACCTGCATGTGGCACAATTTGAAACTGAAATCTTCGATATAATCTTTGAAACTTTTTGAAAAATAATTGTGTTTTTTTTGTATATAAAATCATAAAATACCTTTATATTATGTTTCTCAAAAAAAGAAAAAATATACATAAAAGGAAAATAAGATTGAAGATTAGCCGCGGTCTCCACAAGGTGTATATATTTGTATTAATTGTTGTAATAAAACTGAAGAAGGGACAGCTTTCTCTACTTGAAAAGTAGGTAGTTGAGCGGAAAAATAGCAAAATGTTATGTTAGGTTTGAATTATCGTCGCACTAGAGCTACACAAGGGCTATTGGCAACGGGCGTCGTATTTTAGAACCACATTCAAGTGACAAACCAACACCTGAATAGGCACCCAACGCAACAGTTAAAGGCGACATTGTTCGCAGTGTTAGGATTTTGAAGGATATCAAACGTGCACTCCCTTACACGGGGTATTATTTGTCGGACATTTTTGGCTGCACGGGCCGTTTATAGGTCGGCAGTTATTTTTTCTATGCCAGAACCCGAACCTTTCGCATGCTAGGCGAGTGCCTAACCGACTGGGCTCCCCAGCCCAGATAAATGTTTTATCTAAAAGAACAAACGAAATAAGTATAACACCTTTCCGAAACGAACGACTGTATCAACCTGAGCGTGTAAATTAACTTTTTCAAACACGTTATAAATCACAGTTTTAGAAATCGAAAATACTTCTCCGGCAAATTAAAACCTCCGTTGCGTGTAATTGAAAGAGTTCTTCAGACGATTTCGAATGTCTAATACTGTATTTTGAGTGTAGTGTGGACAGCATCAGTTCGTTGACACTCCAAAGCAGTGGCCCGTGAACAAAGAGCATCTATATACGTGTTCCGAAGGTTAAGAAAAAAAAAGGCGAGATGATACTAAAAAGTTGAGATTCTGTTTTCCTGAGGTGACCTTATATGGTCACTTCTTCCTGAAATAACATTATTGGAAAAGTCAGGTGGTCAGTTAGAAACTTATTTTGTTCGGGAGAAGGGGGGGGGGGGGGCTTATATAAAATAATCAGGTTGTCTGTAAATCACCACATAGTTGTCTGTAAAAGGATAAGAAAATGACACACTTATTTACATTTCGAACGGTAAACATGGGCTATGATTTGTACTTTAAGAGGTTTCTTGTTTAAAAAAAAATAGACTATTTGACTGCATTATTACTTATTTCAAATTCATTGTCAGTTAAACTATAGAACTATATTATTACTAATTATTTCAAATTTAATATTATTTAATGCCGTAATGTTTGCTTTTAATTCTCTCCAGTTAAAAACACTTAAATTATCAAAAGCTTTTTTTATTAAAGATAACTGCAGAAAATGTTAGTTTCAAATTGCATAAAAATGTACACAATATTTAACTTTTAATATTCGACGTAACATAAAGCTTATTTATTCAAATACTGATAGTTCATTCAAAGTAATAAAAATTAGGTTTAAAATCCTTTTGCCTTCTGAGTGACAAATGTTAAACCGATAAAGAACTGTAAATTATTTTAAAATTGTCTAACCAGAGTATTTCATCTTGAAACACAATTTAAAGTTTGAAAATAGTTACATTTATAAATTCAACGCTCTTAAAAATTTAAATTAGACTAAGTCAAGAAATAAAATTCATGCTATGGATCTTTAAAATATATATATAAAAGAAAATATTTATGGATGAATGTTTGAATTTAATGACACAGAGGAATCAAAGGTCATACTGCACCAAACACTACACTCTTAAAACAAAAGTGAAATCCATTCCTATAGGGGAAGTGCATTTTCGACACCGAAAGGAGTGAAAATTAACTCAGACTGAGTAAAAATCTCTCGTTTGTTTAAAGAGTGTAGGTTCTTCAAATTAAAAGGTTAACATGGCTTGTAAAAGTGCCACTTTATACATATAAACTATTTAAGTATGGAAATTCATCTTAAGACTTTTTTATAGATACAGTGTTCAAAATTAGACTAAGAAAAAACTGGGTTAAACCATTTTATATGCTTGCTGCGACAAACCACCATCGCAATGCGCTTGAGTTGGCATGCTGCCGATCGTCATTAATCTAAACCTGCATCATATAAAGCACGCCCTTTTGAATTAAATTAGGATAAAGCGGGAAAATGATAATTCACAAATGAATGCCAAAAGCTGGACGGAGTTTGTGAATTGTTTCATGCAAATTAGATTAAGTGTTGTGTTATGAGGGAAAAGACGTTATATTTCCTTGTTTTAATTATAATAGTGGTGTTTGAACGAAAGCGTCTGTGATGTAACATTTTAGGCAAATTGAAACGTCGAATTTGAGGTTTAGATAAATGCTGAATAACGGGCTCTTGTAATATGCAATAGATATAATACATGGAGTCAGTAATTTTTGAAGTTAGTCGCAATCTTAAATCCATAGTAAAAATTTTTTTTTAAAGTTTTGAAAAAAATTAAGGTTCAAGTTCCTTTTTTAGGGCAGAATTATTTATATTTTGTTAGAAGTCAGGGGGGGGGGGGGGGGGGCCCCAGTTTTCGTCATTTTTATACCGATTTTTTTTATCATAGATTTATTTCGTAAAAGACATTTGTTCTTTTTACACTTAATCGATTCTTAGTCTGAATTTCCATAAAAAAAATTATTGCATTTATACCTGCAATTTTTAAAATTTCAATTACTACCTAGTATAAGATATAAGGTAATGAAAATACAATAGATTCCGCTTATCCGAAATTTATGGGATCAAAATTGAATGTCAAAAATAAAAAAAAAATACTGCATATTTTGAGAAAAAATCCTACTTTGTAAGTACACTCTTAAAACAAAAGAGTGAAATCCACTCCAGTAGGAGAAGTGCATTTTCGACACTGGAAAGGAGTGAATATTAACTCAGACTGAGTTAAAATCGCTCGTTTGTTTTAAGAGTGTACGTCTTTATTTTTTTTGTGTATTTATTTATGCGTATACACTATACATTTCATATTATAACCGAAAGGCTCTGGAAAATTTTTTGATAAACCGAATCCGGATAAACGGGACTCTACATCTACTGTTTTACGAAGGGGTCGAAAATCCGAAATTATAATGTGTTTTGTACACGTTTTGGGGGATGACGATTAAGCAAAAGAGTTTATCGAATACTGGTCCTTCTGTAAGTCGGTCTTAAACCACTCTACTGCTCGAACCTAAAAAAATCGGTCCTCAAATTTAATACAAGAGTTCCTCCTGTCCAACGTCAAAATAAGATTTTCGAGATAACTACTCATCACCAAAGGGTTGCAGCTGTAGTACTTTTTTTTTGTTTTGAAAGTGCACAACTTTTTTTTTGTTTTGAAAGTGCAATAGAGTGCCGCTTTTCCGAAAGGTACGGGACCAAAATTGAGCATCAAAAATAAAAAATAAAAATTACTGGATATTTTGGGAAATAAATCCAACTTTGTAAGTACGTAGTTATTTTTTGTGTATTTATTTATGCGGATGCATTTCTTATTTTAACCGAAAGGCTCGGGAATTTTTTTTGATCAACCGATTTTTGGATAACCGAGATTCAAATAAACGAGACTCTTCTGTATTGAAATTACTTTGTAGGCTATCTAATTATACTTTAAATGTATTAGGTTGTTGAGCGGTAATTGAAAGCCGCATAGTATATTGCAAACTTTAAATTTAAAAATTTCTTACATTAAAAAAATTAATGTTATCTTATAATAATAAAAGAAAGAGTCTGTCTGTCTGTCTGTGTGTATGTCTGTGGATCGCAAAAGACCAACTTAGACTGCTCTAAAAAATTCGAAATTTTTAATATAGATTCCTTTTAATACCTACGTGTGCACCTGAGGCTTAGTTTTTTCATATTTGATTGTGATTTTTAATTAATATAATTAGTTTCAAAAAAACGTCATCCACGTGGGAGTGCGGGACCATAACAGGGCTTGAAAATACATGGACCGGGCCGAAACGGAGGCTTGACGCCATCCTCTATTAGTTTGATTGATTTTGGTTGAGATATGCGCTCGCTCTAAGGCTGCTTCATCCTGTATTAGTGTTTGCTTTTTTTAAGTGCGCATACGCCAACACGAATTTAATTTTGTTTTGATTCTGAGTGTATTTTCACAAGGTAAGCATGTCTCTAAAAGGAAGCAATGCGAAGTAAACGGGTTCCCAGTAAGGCGGGACCATACTGCTAGTATTGTATATTTCAGGGACGGTTAGGTTTGAATTTTCGTCGCACTAGAGCTACATGAGGGCTATTGGCGACGGGCGTCGTATTTTAGAACCACAGTCGAGTGACGAGCCAGCACCTGAATAGGCACCCAACGCAACCGAAAGGGGGGTGGGGTTGAACCTCTCCCACTGTGGGGTTTGAACCAGGGGGATATGATAGTCGCACCATTTACCATACCAATGAAAAATCAGGATTTTAGAAAACAGAGAAGAACGTCAACTACAACTAAGAGAGAAAAAGAAATTAGACACATAAACTAATACTACGTTTGGCATCTAATGGCAAAGCATTGCTATGAGCAGCACTCTAATGCAGTGTTTTTATCAAACAATATACAACTAAACATACAAAAAAGGCCGAAAAAAGGATAAGTAACGACACATTGTCTTTGATGTAGCTAACTTTGGAGCATAACAGAGCCGAGTATAAGGTAATAATGTAGTCAGTTATTGGCATAGATTTAACTGATACAGCAAGAGTTAAGTTAGGTTATGTTTGAATTACCGTCGCACTAGAGCTACACGAGGGCTATCGGCGACGGGCGTCGTATTTAAGAACCACAGTCAAGTGACGAGCCGACACCTGAATAGGCACCCAACGTAACTGTTCATAATCAGCGCACTGTAGCAATACGAAGGCTTGGCAATGGTTGTCGTAATTTAGAACCAGATTCAAGCGACAAGCCGACACCCATGTAGGTAAACAACACAACTTTATCGTGCACACTTCGGCTGCTCAGAGCATTTATTGGTCGACTGTTATTTTGCCAAAGCCCGAGCCTCGGATTTTTCGCATGCATGTCAAACGCCTTACCGACAGGGCTTCCTGTGACCGTCAGAACTAAAACCAAGCTCCTCGGCGCAGCAGTCCAATACTGGGCCAAGGCCTGCAGTGCTCATTTCAGCTTTCGTGACCTACGGCTCTGGGGTGCTAGGCATATGTCCAGGTATGGTGGTCAGCCTCACGCGGAACCCCCAGTGTTTAGTTCCCAAGCATACTTGGTACCCATTTTATCGACCTACAAGGGATTAAAGTATGGGTCAACCTCGCCTAATCTGGGATTCAATTCCCGGACCTGTGGCGTGGCGATGCGGAGCACTACCACTAAGGCACTGACCATCAGAACAGGTACCTTATTTAAGATAATTTTTAGTGTTAAGTTTTGCGTAGTAGAGAAAAATATTTAAATTTTTTTCTGACTCTGAATAATCTTCAATAACTCTGACTTCATTTTTTTCATTATCTGATTCCGCATTTCGTCATGCATCGGAGCCTCACTACAATAGTTTTCAAGGAGGAGTGATTTTTTTGACGCCATGCTCTGTTATGCATAAGATTAAAAAAGAAATAAACGAAAAAAACGAGCCTAATTGATGGCCAAGCAGCAAGTATGAGTAATAAAAGAATAAGAGCTGCTTACTTACAATGAAAGAACCATCAATGAGGGGATAGGAGTACGAACTATATATGCCCAAATCGTCGACTGCTCTGTCCTGAAAACATTGAGCAAAATTTCAGACATCATAAAGAACATAATGGCATGATGCGTGGCGTGCTCATAACAATGTTTAATAGGACCATGTTTGAAAAAGTAAACCAGTCAATGGCAAAAAAGTGAATCAATTTAAATCTTCTTAATTATATACAGAATACTATGTACTGGTGTGTGTTTCCGCAGTATGATGTACTGGATAAATTGAAGAGTGTATATACAAAACTCACAATCTTCAAAGCGTAACTAAGGTATACACTCTTAAAACAAAAAGAGTGAAATTCACTAGGATAAGTGCATTTTCGACACTGGAATGAGTGAAAATTAACTCAGACTGAGTTAAAATCGCTCGTTTGCTTTAGGAGTGTATGGTCCGGAAACTTCATTGGAGATGCCTTGAATTTATCATTGCTAAAAATCACCACTGAACAAACATGATAATATATTTATTTTGGAGAGTGATTCTAGAATTGTTTTCAATTGACTCTCGTGCTAAGTGCAGACAAACAGTAGATAGGCTTCATATTTTTTCGATATTGGAAGGGTCCAATTGCAAAACTCTCATTATAAATAATGTAACTGAGATATAGGGTCTGGTCCGTTCTTGGGCGATTAAGACCAATTTAATTTACTTTTGTCAAATTTCGCACCAATATACAGACTTAACCAAATATTTTAGTTAAGCTTCATATAATGGCAAGTATCGCAAATAGAACCTTTAATTTTTATATTCCATGGGTCATCAAGAAGTACACTTTATATGTATCGGAGTAACTTATATTAAAAGTTGAGAAGTAATAAGTTATACGTTTTGTTCATCACAAGTTTTAAATCTTTGCGAACTAAATAATAGGAAATATTTTTTGAGTTAAATACTTTTTAATAAAAGATGATCTTAGTACCAATAGTAGCTGTGTTCTAGTATGTAACATTAAATGGGGTTCTAACACAGATGTGGATAAAATGGATTTGATGTTTATACTAAATAATTTATCCCACTATTTAACCGAGTGACACATAAGCGTTACTTAGAGATCATGTCTCAGTATTAACAAAAATAGCTTCTTTTATACTTCCAGATCAAAGTGGTCTAAACTTAGTTGTTTTTGAGTAAATTAACATGAAGTAGCTACAGCTAAAAATGATTATAAGTTTTGTAAATAGAATTTTAAGCAATGCAGGTGGTTTCCTAGAGTCGATAATATATATTCCATTTTCTTGGCAGAGTTAATGTGTTTGAACAAATAAAGTATTAAACAAAGCGTAAACAAGCAGTTGTTTGTCATTAAAAATCAAAATATGTAAACTATTTTTAACAAAGTGCTGAAAAATTTGTTGGGTGATATTATTCCAATGCAGAGGATGTAGAATTGGGCATTGTTTACACTTCATTTTAATTGTTTTTTAGCAGAATCATTTGCTAACAATATTGGAGGTTTGGTTGGATTATCATAGTAATAGAGCTACTCTTCATCTATTGGTGACAAGCCATATCTTTGAACTGAATTCATCAAAACCCTGAAAATTTTAAGCAGGCAAGACATCATGGCCCAGAAAAATTCAAAGCACACTAGTGCTCTAAAAAAACAATTTTTTTAATTGATTTTTCAAACTACAAAATACACATAAGATGGCATTGACCTTTTTTAGGAAAGAATTTAAAATTCTAAAGGCCAACGTCTTATTAACTAATCACACGAGTCCAAAATTTTTTTAAACGTTTATAAAATAGTTAAATATATCAAATCAGTATATCAGGTTCATAAAAACCTTCTGGTCGCATTCATGGGATAAAAACAAAAGAATGAAGATCTGTAATTTATTCGTGGTAATAAATTCATTTAATGATGAAGTAAAAAGCAACAAAAAAAGTTTAAAGAAATTTCATTTACGAATTAAAGATAAAACATTTTATTTTTTAATAGTAAAACTGGATTTTAAAGTTTAAACGAAAACCGTTTTAAATATTCAACACCAAAACCTAAAAAGAACTTATAAAATAAATTTACCTCTGCCGTAATTAAGCATTGATTGAAATTTATCTCTGCGTAATTGTATCTATATTTTTTTAACTAGAAATAAAATTATCTTCGAAAAAAAAGGATTCTCATAATTGTTCGGCTTGTACAAGTAAAAAACATTAGATTATGATATTTAGAATATAAAATTTTTTCTGAGCGTCTATAGTCATTCATGACATCAAAAAGCACATCATTTGATTCTTCAAACTTTTTTCTATTATAAAATATTTTTTTTTATAATTCTCAATAGATATCAGCCCTATTATCTTTTAAAATTATGAACAGACAAATTATGAAGCTAAATGGCATCATTGAGGCCGAAAGAATTAAATTTTTTTAGTGATTTAAAATAGTGCATAACTTAAACATGTATAAACATAATTTTTTTATCAGTCAAGAATTACATATTTTTAGTGGGAAAATACTGTTTCTCTAGGAAAAAGAAATACAGACCAAGTTTTTAAATGGCAAATTTTTTTATAACTAATAAACTCTCAAACACCAATTATACTGTTATCTAAAATCAATGAAGCAAGAATGTACGCATATTTAATTATTTAATACAAATTCAGTTTAAATACTATTTTAGCATTAAAAAAATAGGCAACAAATGTATTTCATTCTATATTTTTCTATTCATGAATTTTCCAGCCGTATAATTAAGTGTTTAATAAGATTAAAATTTTAATTCTAAAATTTACTGAACAATTAAAACCAAAAACTATTTTACATAAAAAAAATTTACAAAAATTTAGAATAAACAAGAATTTTTTTATCTGAAAAGAAAGCCCATTTAATTTTTTAAGCTAAAAACTTTAAAGTATTCCATATTTTAAAACAGATACAGTAAAGTAATTAATGACCAAAAAAATAGGATAGAATAAAATAGGATAGTTGCAGAAAAGAAATGCTTACTATTTACTCTACTAGCAAATGAATCAATGTTTAACTCTAGAAGCTTATTTTTGCATTATATTTATTATATACATTCATTTTAAATAATAGATTAAAAAGTATTCAACATGAATGTTTTTCAGCATATTTATAAAAACATTTTGAATGTGTACAAAATTGCATTTCGATCCATAAGCATCCTAAAAAAATGATTTCTTTCAAATTTGTAGATTGCAATTCCAAACAATGTTACATAAAAATACTCACATTTACAAGAATTAAAAAATAGATAATTTCTAGTAAAAGTGAAAAGGGTAAAAACCTAAATTTAAAGAAATGTTTTGAGGTAGCTCGGATCTTTTAAGCAAATTATTCAAATTAAGAAAAAAACTTTTAATAATAACAAATAGTATATAGTAATTTCTAAGTCTAAAATATAGTTTTAAATTTTTTACAATTTAATTTCTTAATATATTTTTTCATTATGTTAATAATAAAAATGATAGTTAGAATAGTTCATTGATTACAATCATCAATGTAAAATAAGGTCAGTGGCATTTTTTGTACGTTTAACTGAACGCTTTTCCGTCCGCCTGTCCGTCGAGACGAACGGGAAATAAGACGATTTGTTATAATTACAGTTCGAACAGTAAGAATTTTTATTTAAATATTTTTTAACGATTTGATATAAGATACTTAGGTTTTATACATCGTGTCCATCCGTCTGCCCGCTTTTTTTCTTTTGTCTATCCGTCTGTCGTATTAATATCCGTTTTACTTTCAGTTCGTTAAATATTTTTATTCGAAAATTGAAACATCGGATAGGGTAGACTAACCAGTGAATGAACGTTTAAGACGTCACGTTCGCCAGTGAATGAACACCAGGATATAATGACCAGGACAACCATTGTCAGATAGCTTCCTACTACATGGGAGGAAGTTAGTGTTGCCTATCCATATAGTGGAACGATTTTCAATCCTTATTTTTTAATTATATTTACCAAATGTTCATTTACTGGGGCCTGTTCCACTCACTGGTCAGTCTATCCAACTATACTTTTCACCTGTTTATCCATACTAGTATAAGAATTTCAATGAGTATTAAAATTAGAAAGGATGTTCTCTCAAAATGTGTTTACAATTTTAATGAATCTTTTCAAAGTACCTAGATGCATCTTTAATAATCTCTTTACTTTCATTACTTCTGAGCATTTAATTAGATAATGCGAAAACATAATACATTTTATGAATGCAATACTATGGATTTAGAAAAAATCATTCACACAACATGTTTTAGTTAATTATAGATAAAACAAACTATTTAATATTGATTTAATATTGCAACAAAAGATCTGTAGCCGACGATAAAAAAACTTTAGTCTTTTAAAACGCACAATTTGTAAAAAAATTTTAACCTTCTAACTTTTTTGGTGCAATATTACTATTATATACTTTCATCAGCAGGATTAGTAAATTCTTAAAATAAATATATATTTTGAACAATAGATAAATTTTAAGTGGGTTAAATAATTTTTAAAAATGCTATTTTTAAAAATTATTAATTTTAAAGAAAAGCCTAACATTTAAGCTGCAAGTTTCGTTGATGAATGGTTTCATTGATTCGAAAGATAAAACCTGGTTCCCTTATCTTTGATGAAGGATAAGTTAGGGGGATTTCACTGTAGTTCTGCTAGCGTCTTATGAAATGCGATACTTACTTTGATCAATCTTGTCGCCTTCTTCCAATTTCCGTCGACGTAAGTGTAGGCGGAGAACGGTCGGAATTTGGACTTGTATTCTGTTTTCTTAATCCGACCTCTGGGGAAAAATCGAGATAATTAGTATAAAGAAGTACACATAAAACAAAATGCTTGTTTTGCTATATTTTAAAGTACTAACGAACAAGGTTAGATTTGAATTATCGTCGCACTAGAGCTACACGAGGCTATTGGCGACGGGCGTCGCATTTTAGAACCTCAGTCAAGTGACAGGCCGACACTTGAATAGGCAACCAACGCAACCGTTAAGAGCGACATCGTACGCAGCGTTAGGACTTTGAAGGACATTTAACGATCACTCCCTTACACGGGGTATTATTCGTCGGATATTTTTAACTGCACGGACCGTTTATTATAGGTCGGCAGTTATTTTGGCGATAGACCCGAACCTGGTACCTTTCGCATGCTAGGCGAGTGCCTAACCGACTGGGCTCCCCTGCCCCTACTAAAGAACAAGAAGCATCTATTCATTGAGATTGTCACAAAAATTGAAAAATTGAAAGTTTCATAATGATATCTTGTATCGAAAAAAAGTTATTAAATATTTTCTGGAGTCATTCTTATACGTTTGAATACGTGTTTCGTCTGCTGGGACACAGTACCCGAAAATTGGTCAAAATATTAATTTTTCGGTTTTTACTTCTTATTATTTACAATATCTTTCTGAACATTTACAGAAAGTTTCATAATGATATCTTTTGTAGAAAAAAAGTTATTAAATATTTTCTGGAGTCATTCCTATAAGTTTGAATACTTATTTCGTCTGCTTTCAACCTTTTTTCTGTTTCACGTTTTTCAATTCTTGTGTTTAATAAATTCCTAAGGCTTTTTTGCTAATTAAGTTAGAATTTTGAAATTGTTTACCTGTGTTCTTACATATATTATGCACAACATTGTGCATGGAATAAGGTCTTCTATGTAAAGTTATTTTTTTTTAATGTGGAATTTAATAATTTGTATTTTTTGTGTATTTTTTTGTGATTTTCACTGTAAATGCATATTACTTTTAACTGTCGCTCACATTTAAAAATCCATGCACAGCTCTTGAACAAATAGTACTAAAAAGAAACCATAAAAGTTTGGTGAAGTTATTCTTAAAATTGAAGGAGGAGTAGGGTTTAAAAAAAGTTAAAATTTTTGACATCTTTTTTTTTTTTGAATAAATGAAAATCTACTTGTAAACATTCATTTTTATTACTAGAAATTTTTTATTTAGAGTGAACATTATACAAAACCAATATAATTTACAAGTTTATGTTATCATTTCTAGAAATAATATTTTGGGTAATGCGTCCCCTTAACAATAGATTTTATTGTTAGTTGTAAGTTAATGTGGACGCATGCAAGTATGTTTTTTTTAAAAAATGATTTTGACCTAGCATGCATCCATTTTTGTACTTTGAACGCAGTCATGAGAGTACCGAACATTAGTTTCTTTGATTGAATTCTCTGGTAATATTTATAGAATACACTTCTTTAAGGGGGTATGGGACACTTTTAACTCTTTTTTAATATTGCAGATATCAATATAATTTTTTTCCATAAATGTATACTAAATATACTTACACTTTTAGATAGTCAAAGGTTTTAAATCATTACTTTTTTTTTTAAAAAATGAAATGCGTCAAAAAGTGATGTTTATTATTTTTGTTATAAGTCAAAAAATTATTTATTGACAAACAAAAATTTAGCATTTTTATAAACAGGAAAATGTATTTAACAAACTGTCTTTACCGATTTTTGCTATTTGCCATAGTTTTTTTTAAAAAAAATATTGAACTTTTTTTTGATAATTTCACAGGTTCACTTTTTTTATAAAAATTAATAAATAAAAAAATAAATCCCTAAAGACAAATAAAGATATATGTTTGAAAAATATGTGTGGAAAATTTTAACACTATGGGCAGTAGATTTTAACTTATATCAATTTAAAGTCAAGAAATCATCGAAAACACGATCGGGGAGAAAAACAGCTTTGAAGTTTATCCCTTTCCTAACTGAAGCTCTTCAAACCGCCCGAACGACTAAGGATTCAATAATGTTAATCCTATCATATATAACGAGGAAGCAAACACTATAAACGTGGTTGGCCAACACAGATGTCATGACACAAAAAGCTACATATCTCACGTTCTACTGCAGATATAAATAAAATTTTTGTTTTATATTATTCTAAAATATTTGTGTTATTTTTAAAGATAATAATATTTTTTGAAGATTTCGTGTCCTATACCCCCTTAACTTAACTAAAGCTGAGAAAATCACCTACATTAATAAATTTATACTTAAAAAAAGATACAATGAGTAATTTTACTCAAATTTTCAAATTTAATTAATGCTTTCAGAAAAAGACTTTATCAAACGAAGCCGAGGAGTAGTACAAAATTAGGATGATTTTCACCTAGAATGCGTCGATTTTGTACTTTAAATGCACTCATAAAAATACTTAACGAAAACTAATTTCTTCTCTGATAATATTTTACAGAATACACTTTTTTAAATTTAACTATAGCAAAGAAATTCACTAACAACTATAAAGGTATACTTTTTAAAAGTTAAAATAAGTGATTATATTCGAGTTATTTAATGTTTTTTTTTTTTTTTGTAAAAAGGGACTTTAGAGAGAAGCCGAGTAGTAGTACAAAATTGGCAGTAGTACATACCTCTTGACGGCATCCAGGACAGCATCGTCGTCGTCCTCGGGCGGCATGTTGTTCCACAGCTCGATGGACGACTCGCCATCTGAAAACAGTGAACATTTGTCAATGGGAATGTTTCAGATGACGTCATGCTCTTGTTTTCATTTTTCTTCGTATAGTCCGTCTGTCACTTCTTAGCATCTCAAATATTTTGATTGTAGAAGATTTCACTTTGAAAACTTGAAAACAGGTAAAGAACCTAAAGGAGGGAGGGTTGCTAATCCCATAATGTTTGGAGAACAGTGGATTATTGGGTTAGTTTGTTTGGAAATAATGTGTCACACTTAAACTACACGTGGGTTATTGGTGAAAGGAGGGTAGGTTAGGTTTTAGATTATCGTCGCACTAAAGCTACACGTAGGCTATTGGCGACGGGCGTCGTATTTTAGAACCACAGTCAAGTGACGAGCCGAAACCTGAACAGGCACCCAACAAACCGTTAAGGGCGACATCGTACGCAGCGTTAGGAATTTGAAGGATATTTAACGTGCACTCCCTTACACGGGGTATTATTCGTCGGACATTTTTGGGTGCACGGGCCGTTTATAGGTCGGCAGTTATTTTGGAGGAGCCTGGACCCGAACCTGGGACCTTTCGCATGCTAGGCGAGTGCCTAACCGACTGGGCTTCCCAGCCCCTGGTGAAAGGAGGGTTATAGTTAATTGCTGATGGTCCTCGACAATTTTACATGCATTTCTTTTCTATCTGGACTTGATCATCAATAGCATGTATTTTTTAACATGTATAGCATGTAATAGCATGTATAATTTATGGTTTGGGGAGCCCAGTCGGTTAGGCATTCGCCTAGCATGCGAAAGGTCCCAGGTTTGGGTCCGAGCATCGCCAAAACTGCCGACCTATAAACGGCCCGTGCAGCCAAGAATGTCCGACGAATAATACCCCGTGCAAGGGAGTGCACGTTAAATATCCTTCAAAGTCCTAACGCTGCGTACGATGTCTCAATTAAAGGTTGCGTTGGGTGCCTATTAAGGTGTCGGCTTGTCACTTGACTGTGGTTCTAAAATACGACGCCCGTCGCCAATAGCCCTTGTGGAGCTCTAGTGCGACGATAATTCAAACCTATCCTATTATTTAACATATTCAGTACCACCTCGGGGAAAGCTATAAGTCAAAATGTAGCTATGCAATAATAATGAACCCAATGTAAGTTTGAACTACATTTTTCTTGAGAAACTTTTTCTACACCTTAAAGAAATATGCTCTTGCAAAAGCAATGAATCGACAATTGTAGAAACTCTTGCTTAATCCAAATTCTTTCTTTCCCCTTTGCGTTTTATGAAGGATCGTCTGGACTCGTCTATAGAAAAAGTAGCTAACTAGTTTATCTACACTTATTGCCAATAAAATAATAACCTATTTTACATAAATTTTTTCCATACATAAAGATTTTTTTAAACTGGAATATGCCCAATCACAAAATTATGATTACATTACATTAAAAATTGTCATTAAATTCTGTTTAAGTTTTATTTGCTTTTTATGATCATTAATTAAATACTTATATACATTATATCTATAATAATAAAAGAAAGAGTCTGTGTGTCTGTGTGTATGTCTGTGGATCACAAAAGACCAACTTAGACTGCTCTAAAAAATTCGAAATTCTTAATATAGATTCCTTTTAATACCTACGTGTGCACCTGAGGCTTAGTTTTTTCATATTTGATTGTGATTTTTAATTAATATAATTAGTTTCAAAAATACGTCAACCACGTGGGTTTGCGCGACCATAACAGGGCTTGAAAATACATGGACCGGGCCGAAACGGGGGCTTGACGCCATCCTCTATTAGTTTGATTGATTGAGCTTGGTTGAGATATGCGCTCGCCCTAAGGCTGCTTCATCCTCTATTATTGTTTGCGTTTTAAGTCCGCATGCACCAACACGAATTGAATTTAGTTTAGATAGTGAGTGTATTTTCACAGATAAGCATGCTTCTAAAAGGAAGCAATGCGAAGTTAACGGGTTCCCAGTAAGGCGGGACCATACTGCTAGTAATTATTATAAATAACACTTTAATAAGTTTGGAAAAATATTTGAGACCAAATTTTCACAATATATATTGACCAAATCTAGCGTTTTGTGAAAATCACACAAATATATCGTCACTTAAGTTCTCAATATGCTATTTCAATTGAGATAGCACATGTGGGAACTTAAGTGACGATATAACGGATGATTTCTTAGAATTGTATTTTATAAAACACTTTTCAGTGAATTCTCAATCAGTTGTCTTCGTGAAAAGGATATTCCAGAGTAAACAATTATAATGCATATTACTTTGAATTATCTAATATGAAATATAAGGTAACAAAAGTATTGCCTTGGAGATGAAATTAAGAAACGGAGATCGCGTTTTCTACACGTTTTGGATGACGCTGAATGGATTCCAAAAATGTCGTTTTTGAAAATTGGTCCGTCTGTCAGCCCGTCTGAAACCCACTCTACAGCTAGAACTAAAAGAAAGACAGACTTCAAATTTGGCACACGAGTTCCTAATACCTGTCATCAGAATAAGATTTTCGAGAAAATAGCGCATGCGCAAAGGGTTGCCACCATAGAATATTTAGGTTTTAAAGGTATCGCTGAAAAACGATTACCCTTGTACAAATAGTTCACTGTTCTTTTTTCATTCTAGCGTATCAAATATATGTTAGTAAAAGGTAATTGAAAGTCGTGTGGTGTTTTACATCCCTAGTTTTTTTTTTAAATTTTCACCCAGTTTATTGTTTTGAATTAGCACATCAGCTTTTGTAAGGTACAACTGCCCCAAGGTACAGCAAATCACCCTACATGCATTCAGTCAGTATTTTCACTTTTTAAAATAGAAATAAAAACGTTTTAAGGAATCATTTTTAATAAAAACCCATGTCTACTGAGATTATTGGCTGATAATTGAAGTAACCGAAGTATTTTAAAAACAAAATATAAAAGTAAAATATTTTTTTTACAATGCATCTTATATTTCGTGTGAATTTAAACTACTTTCGAAGATTTGATTACTTTTCTGCCTGTTAAGTATATGCAAGGAAAAACAACCTTTACACGTTCTAGATTTTCGTAGTTTTATTTTAGTAAGGCTATATGACAGCAAATAAATATTTAAAAAAAATGTATTACTAATCCTGACTTTGCTTTCAACTATACCATTGCTAGCCAGAATGTAAGCTTCGAAAAGACTCTTGTCCTATCCCTTCACTGGGTTTTTACGAAAAGGGGGGGGGGGGAGGGACATCGCTCATATAATCCTAGCGAGCTTGAGGTTTACAATCAAAACAGTTAGTATTTCCCCATGTAGGGTGGGGAAAAAACCGAAACAGCTACAGATCACCCCGTTTCCAAGAAAACCGCACTCGTGGATGGGGGAGGAAATGCTTTCCAAGCTTACATTCTAAATAGACCTACTATAGTTAAATTACGACAAAAAGCAACTTATAAAACGGTCAAGACATTTCTGCATATACCCTTGTTAAATAGTCTGCAACACGTTAGTGGCATCTTTGACAACACGATGTACTATCACAACTATCTACGTCATCCAATAAATCTGAGAAATCATTCTCATTTTGTACAAGATTCTCAGAGCATAGCATGTAATATGTTATTCCACCGAGACATTCGCCAGACAACAGCTTTTTTTTTCTTATCTATTAACCGAAGCATGACCAGAAATATTCGGATTAACAGTACAAATCTTTGCGGTATGTCTTGTGAGGAAACAAATAGATGTTTCGTTCCAAGGGATTGTTCAGTAATGTTATGACAAATGTTTTCGTTTATGCTTTGTTTAGTATAATACAGGATGACTGAACTTGTTATTTTAAAAATTGCTTTTAAAAAAATACGAGATTTGTGTCGATAAAAAAGTTTTACAGTAAAAGTAATAAATTGAGAACTATTAAAAATCCCCGTACACTGCCTCCCCACAACGAATAATACCATTTAATTCCTAGTGTATTGCTTTTACTGTATTTTTTTTAAAAAAATTGAATAGTTTTTTAAATACTCAATGAACACATAATTGCAAATTGAAGTTACAAAATTAGCGGCTCTGGTTAAACGTGTCCGCCTCGTAAGCCCAATATCGCGGGTTTAAGCCTCGGTTGAGTCGTCGGATTTTCTGGATGGGAAAATGGTTGACACGCATGTCATGTGATTACGTGGCATGTAAAAGATATCTGGAAGGCCCATTTGGCATGGGTTCTCTCGGCAAAATTAAATGTCGGCATACTTTAACATCCACAAAGAGCTCGGATTCATTGTAATCTGGGTGTCAAAATTTTTAGCGAGAGTCGCCTTTATGATGCCACAAAGAAATGGCTCTCAGTTTTGGGGAATATGCTGTCTGCAAATGCTTGACCGCCAAAGTTGCAGCCCCATAAGAGAAAAAAAGTTACAAAATTTTGTACGAAGATTAAAAAGTGTTTCCTTCAAAGTCATATATTCAAATTTAATGATCTCATTTTTCCAATTCGTATTAAAGTTATGTTTTATAAATCAAATCACTTTTATTCATAGCTTCAGCAATTTACACAATTAGTGCATGTAAAATAGTGCTCAAACAAGTGAAGTTTTTCACCATTTTTTCTCTACCGTTAGCTGAAGAGAGAGCGAGTTACTTATGGAATTCATACAAGCAAGTATTAAAAAACTGTTGACAAATTTTTTATGACTTTTGAACAAGCATCGTTGTTGTTCTTATTTAGTCGCAGAAAAGAAATCATTTAATCAAAGCTTAAGCACTTCCTCGTTAAGGGTGTAACAAGATATTTGTTTATCAACGATTTTCTAAAGATGGCGACTAATTTTTATAATTAAACTAGAAAAATACAATTACTTCAACTGTAATAAATAAAAAACTATTTAATTTCGGTTATAAATTATAATAAAAGAATTCATATCTTAAGAAATTTTGAATTAAGATTCTCTGAATGAACATCAGACCCTTTAAGTATACTAAAATGTATCGTTAAACTTTTAACTTCTTTTTCGAAAGAACGGGCTTAATTGAAATAATAAATTTTAAAACAATATTGAAAACCAATTGCCTGATGATTCCGATTGAAGATTAACGTTTTTTTATAACAACTTGCAAAAAAGTTCACTTTTTTATACCATATTCATTCATAAATAGTTGCGAAAATGACACTTTACGTGCTTACGTCACAGACAGAACCGAAAGTGAGACTTTCGGCACTAGTGCGGTAAAGTAAATAAGAGTATCTGATTGGTAGAAAAACAAAATGATGTCATGAATATCTCCTTGGTAACTAAATGGTCACGAAACTCACTGATTTCTATTGGTTCATTACTTTTGCATTTTCTAATATCTTCATGGAACTACAAATACTACAAAAATTATTAAACGATATTTTCGGCACTAGTTACTTAAACAACTATTAAATAATACATAAACTTTACCCCAGACAAATATACAAATCAAACTTTACCATAAACCAAACCACCATCTGAACATATGTCCACAACAGAACTTGCATTGTAACAGATTCGAAATAAATGCACCCCCAAATCCCCATTCAATATATGCAATATTCCCTGTCTAAATCCGGGAAATCCCGATTCTTTCATTGACGCTTGGTTACCAGGCAACCATAGATCGGGGACAACTTAAATATAAGTTGCCCAACAGCAGCAGAGTGTCACAATGTCTGCTGGACTAATGGATGGATGTCTGGGGAAGTAGTTGTTTTCGTTCTTTTCCATCTATGTCTATTTTGGGGAGATTGAACTTGTGATCTTTGGGCGTTGTAAATCGCATCGGAAGTGGAGACTCCAAAACTGATGTTGGGATTGGGTCGTAAAATCTGGTGTGGGCGGTGGACTTTCCTTAAGAAGATGTAATCTGGTGTTTTAGGGTTGAGTTTTTTTTTTTTTTAAGGTTGTTTATGTAAAGAATTTCAATGTTGTTTTTGAAAAAATTTACTCTATTAGTAAGTCGTAGTTTAACCCTTTCAGTCCCAAAAATTTACTACACTACAGAAACATCTGATATTCACAAAATAAGCTTATTTTAGGTCACATATACGAATTCCATAAGAAAAAAAATTCATTTATATTTTTTATATGGTTTTTGAAACAATGCCAAAATTTTTTAATTGTGGAAAACAACAAAATAAAAAATATATATATTACCTAAAAACCCTTCGAGTTATATATTTTTAGGTATCTGACCATATTATTAAAAAAAATTAGTAATTATTTTAACCGAAATAGTTTAAATTGTGTTTTAAATATGTGGAACTGAAGTGAACTTATCAAAAATCAGGAGAAACGCTTGTTGACTATTTTCTAAATAAAAAAACTAGTAGTTCTGACTTCTATTGAGATAAATGTAAAATATTTCATGATAGAACAAAGTGTGAAGAATCGAATGATGTGTGTTTGGATGTCATAACGGGACATAAAAATTTTGAAAAAATGTTGAAAGTGATGATGCCAAATGGTATCACTGGGACTGAAAGGGTAAATGAAACTTTGTCATTTTAGTACCTTTTCCTCTGTTAATATCAATAATAATCTGTCCTACAATATCAATAATAATCTGTCCTACAATATCAATAATAATCTGTCCTACAATATCAATAATATCCATAATTAATATCAAGATTTAATCTGTCCAACATACGTTTTTCAGTACTATGGTCTTCATTTGATTTCCTTGGTTTATTAAGATAAACTTAGGGAGAAAACTCATTTTCTAGTACAAATTTCTTGCTGATCGTCAAAATGAGCTAAATTACCAATGTCTAAGAGGGCTCCAAATTCTGGTATACGCGAAAGATATATTTTAATTTGCTGACACTAATTGAATCAAAACTAGGTTTCATACAAATTCCATCGCATTAAGAGGTTTAAGCTGATGTTCGACAAATATTAATTCACTTTTAGTCACGAAATGTAAAAAAACTAAAAGGTAGTGGTTTTTTAGTTACTCGACGACATTGCAGAGGGGCCCCAGGATCAAAAGTTGACTTCAGTTTCAATACTATTGGAGCTGTTACTTATTGAAAACAGTGTTAAAATTATATGATGCCACGTTTTGCATCGAAAAGTCAATTTCTGAAATTTAACGCAACAAACTAGAGGGTCGTGACACAACACGACTTTCAATTTTCCTTATTTAATCAATATATATTTAAAGGCAATTATATGTACTTATATAAGGTAATTTCATTAACTTCAAAACCTAAAAGTTCTATGGCATCACTACCATTTGCACATGTAATTTTCTCAAAATCTTTATTATAACGTCCGATAGGTACTAGTAGTCGTTCTATCCAATTTAGTATGTTGATCCTTTAGTTTGAATATAGAGAGGTTTCAGATAGTCCGGCAGACTGCGAACCAATGCACTACTTAAACATTTTTTTAAGCGCGCTCCAAAACGAGTAGGAAACCCTAAATTTTCCATTTCGGATTTTCGACCCCATCGCAATCTATTCTCTACATATTTCATATTTACATAATTGAAGTAAAAATATCTTCTTTCGGTAGCTGTTTGCATATTTGAAGAGTACACGGGAAAAACCGATTGATTTTTCAGAGAAGTTTCCTTAGCTGGCCACTTTGGCGATGATAGCGAGGGGCCTAAACTTGTGTAAGGAAACCAGTTCCTACCATAGATATCATAGTTAAAGTAATATAGTGGCAGATCACGTGACCTCCAATGCTAACGACGGGACGCGCAAGGAGCTCCCATAAGAGCCCCAATGAAGTCAGTGTTTGAAGGTCACGTGATATACCAGTGTAGTACTTTAACTACTATCTATGTGGTTCCTAGCTCAGGCTATTGGTGATCCCGACTCTTGGACCAAGCGAAGAAGAAAGAGAGAAACCCGTTTTATGCCGCCAAGCAGAAAGTTGCCGGCGTCCGCCTAATAAATCAATCGCTTCTTCCCGTGTACTCTTCATTTGTAAGACCAGCTGCTCAGTGTCTATGAGGCATTAAGTGTCCGCCTCATAATCCCAACTTCCCCGATTCGATCCGCGGCTGAGTCGTTAGATTTTTCAGGATAGGAAAATATTTTGCACGTATGTCATACGAATATGCGGTATGTAAAAGATCCCCTGAGTACCCATTTGGCTTGGGTTCTCCTTGGCACACTCTAACATCTCCAGAGAGCTCCTATTCATTGTAATCTCAATGTCAAAATTGGTAGCGAGAGTCGTCTAGATGGTGCCACAGGAGAATGGCTCTCAGTACAGAGGAATATGCATATCATAGTTAAAGTATTAGATTGGCAGATCACGTGATCTCCAATGCTAACGACAGGACGTGCATGGAGACCAAAATTGGAGGAGTACGAGTCCAGTGTTGCCACCACATTAAAGAGAAAAATACCACGAAAAAATACCATTTAGTTCTAAAATTACAAAATATTACTAGAAAAGCTTTTAACGTTTTTTTTAAAGTCACTAAAAATATTCCAAAACTGCGGCTAGTATTTTTTATAGTATTTTCTTGAAAAAATTTTTGAATAAAATTTTATTTTTTCGTAGGACTTTTGTCCAAAAAGTGGTGGCAACACTGGCCCCATAAACCTCCAATTTCTGATCTCCATGCGCGTCTCGTCGTTAGCATTGGAGGTCACGTGATCTGCCTATCTAATACTTTAACTCTGATATCTATGGGAATATGCCGACTCTTCAAAGGCGGCGAATACCCAAAATTTCCCAAAATTCTAAAATTTTTACTATTGCTTTAATCTCTTCCAAATTTGGCATAGTGATTTCAAATATAATAAATAATACTATTTAGGCATTTTTTTTAAAATTTAAATATAATGTATTTATTTTAAACTATGTTTTTCTACTAAAAAAGGAGGTTTACGCTAACAAGTCTACCACATTGAATTTTCATCCTATAAACATTAATTATGCGTTAAATTCTTCGTTTTGAACTGATGCATGCAATGCCCCTCTAGAGTTACATACAAATTACAAGAAAATAAGTTATTAAGAAAAATGTTACAAATTAACCACAAAAAAAGGAATTTTTTCGATTAACTTACACTTGGACATTTAAAAAAAAAACTAATATATTTACACCGGATGTTAGAGGTTCATGGCACAGATATATATTGAAATAGCATCTGTAAAAAAATTTAGGTAAATTAATGTAAAGCTTTATGCTAGAAGTGTTGGCGCAACCCCCTTTTTTTAGGCGAAAAACACCGTTTAAAATAAATCAATTATGTTTAAATAAAAAAAATTGCCTAAAAAGCATTGCTCATTATATTTGAAATCAGTATGCCAAATTTGGAAAAGATTAAAGTAATAGTAAAAATTTTAGAATTTTGGGTATTCGCCTACCTTAACCGCCAATGAAGCAGCCCCGTTAAAAAAATGCAAGACTACTCACCGACCGTGTCCCTCCTGGCATTGATGAGCCCCATGGAGGCGGACTTCCTAGCCGCTGGGCTATCAGGCGTGCGCGGGTACGCCACGAACTGGGAGCGGTACTCGGTCGAGTGGTTCCGGGGTTGGCCGCCGTCCTCAGTGGCGCCACCAGGGGTGCCCGGGTGGCCGCGAGAAGGGGCCCCGTCCATCATCTGACATGCACACAAAGAGAAAAAGAAATGTACTAGAGCTGCTTCAATATCGACTATTTATACTATACTCCTTTCGATTTCAACGCAAGCTTCGAAAGCGCTCTCTTCCCCTACTCCCTTGAGTGGTTTTTCCAGTGAGTTTGAACTGTAGCTACATGAGGGCTTTTGGCGACTTGCTTCGTAATTTAGAACTAGTCAAGTGACGGTCGACAACTGTGTAGTCACTCAACGAATATTTCGAGGGATACATCGTAGGTAGCGTCGGACCTTTAAGGCGTATTTCATGTGTACTCCCCCTACACGGGGTATTCATTGGATTTTTTTTTTGGCTGCAGGGGTCGTTTATATGTTGGTCATCAGTTATTTTATGTATTTTATGATGCCCAGATCTAATCATGGAACCTTAAGCATGCAAGGCGAGCGATTTAAACTTGGCTCCCCAGCCCTTCACAAAGGAATGCAAGAAAAAGCGAATCAGGCGGAGGTGGTTTCCAGGAGACGGCGTAGGCCACGCTGTTCTAAACCTTGTTTGAGGCTTTGCTGGGAGGTTCACCGCAATTGCTTTCCAAACCCAAGTAAAGTGCGGAAAAAAATTGAAAAAAAATCGGCACTCGCATAGTTTTTGTGGAAAACCAGACGAGGGAGAGCGGAGAGAATATTCTTTGAAAACTTGCGTTGTAATCGAAAAGACATTTAACACGCCCAGAGCCACAATTATAGGAAGTATTTTTGGCGACATGAACAATGCTTTGTTACTCTGTCCAAGGATAGTGGAAATTCAAAGCACTCTTAGCATATAGCGAACCAACATGCGACTTTGATGAACGCAGAAAAATCACACAAAGTTGTCCCTACTGTCAGCTTAAGAAGTCTTATCTCACAGTTATTCGATTAATTATGAATAATATGGACGGATTTGATTAATTTAGATCGAATATATGGCCTAGACATTCGAAAGGTAATAATTTTTATCATCATTTTAGAATTGGCGTAATCATTTCAGAATTTTCTTTCTGATCATCTATAGCTATTTATAATAGCAAAAAGCACATCATTCGATTCTTCAAACTTTTTTCTATTAGAAAATATTTTTTATTAATCCCAATTGTTGTCAGCCCTATTATTTTTTAATTATGATCAAAAATAGGACGATGCCAAATGGCATCAATAGGACTGAATTATCCGTTCGCCGCTAATTCGCCGTTCTCTTCTAAATACCGAAGACCTTGGTTGCTTATTTAGGGGAAACGTTTTGTTATTCGAAAAAAGCTTCGAAAAACGGTCTAAAGCATAACTCCAGGAAAGATACCAAGCCATCATCGATATATCAAGGGTATTTTAGATATCCAACCAATAGGGTATTTGACTAATTTTTTTTATCATAAATTAAGTGTGTACAAAATAAGACTTTTTTCTTTTTTCAAATTTTTTTTTAATAATTTCAAAATTCGGACGAAAAAGTACGCGCGAAAACGCTTTCTGGCTGTCACGTGGTATTTGTGACGTCAAACACCTTTTAGGAATCTACTACAAATTTGAACTATCCGCCTCCGTAAAACCGTCTATTATCTCTATAATTCTTATTTTAATAGTAAATTAAATCATGCTAACAAGAAAAAATAAGGCCTGTTTGTTTATACATACTAATGACGTCCGCAAAATCGACGGGTTTGTGAATACGTGACGTATCGTTGAAAAAACCTCTTAACAATTTTTTATTAATTAAATAAAAATTATTTAACGCAAAAAAAAAAAAACGCAAATGTTCTTTAATGAAACAATTTTTCTAAAAGTATTTTTACTTCTAGCTTTTAATAATGATAAAAATTAGTGTTAGGATAAACAAATTGCTAGAAATTCTTACCGATTGTTTGTCCTCCTGTTTTCTGGAGTCATTTTCATCAGGCATTTTAGAAGATGATTTGGAATCTTCATCTAGAACCTACAAAAACAGTTTTCCCTCATAAAATTTCCATAAAAAACATAATATTTTTTTTATGTGTGAGAATTTTTAATAAAAAATATTTGGGCCATTGACTCGTTTATTGATTTTTTCGAACTGAAGCATGTAAAGAGGACAATAGGTTGTCAAACAAAAGTTAAATAATAAAGCATGCGAAACAAACGAATCAGCTGGAAAAAGTATTGAAGGAAATAAAATGAATTTAAATCATGGCTCAATTGTTTTATAACTGGGGATAAAATATTTTTTTAAAGTAAAATTTGTCTAGCCAATAAAATGTTTTTTTTTTAAAATGTTTTTATTGACAAACAAGTTTTAGGAAATTAACTATATATTTTTAGAAGTTAAAGGTTTTATGTTTTCGTAATTATACCCTTATTAACTATAAAGTACGTAAAATAATTTTACTATTAGGTCTTGCAACACAAGCTTAATGATTTTTTTTATAATGTCATTAGCAAGATTTACAATTTCCAAGGAAAGGCACTAAAACTTATTTTTCCAATAATAATTATGCAGTTCTCAATTGCAGTTAACTCGTAAATAGTTTACGTGTAGCTCTAGTGTGACTTATTTCATTCGAAACATAAGACGAAGTGATAAAAAGCAGACTTATGGTAGTTATTTTTATTGTCCTCGATGCAGGATTAAAAGGTGATTTAGTGGATAAATCACGTCGTACTGTACTCCAATGTCGAAAAATGATTTGCTTGACTTGCCCGGGTGGAAGTAAAAATTCGAATCAGGCAAGTATAATTTTTTACAACTTGCCCACGAGCAAGTAAAACTTTCTAGTTGTCGATTTTTTTTTAACGACTTAACCCTCTAATGCATACTGTTACCGTTTGGTAACAAGTAACATAATCCACTTTATTCTATTAAATTAGATTTCCTCCTACACAAATCTGTGTTTTTTTCATCTATTACATTTCATTTTAAATTTTTAGTCACTAATAATCCTCATAGATCACAGTAGTAAAAGTGTATTCAAAATTAAAGAGTGAGGCTATTAACTTTTGTGAAATGACGTTTTTGGCAGTATTCAAAGAATAATATTATTAGTACTAAATACTAATGATTTGTTTTGAAAAATTAATCATAGTTAAAAAGGGTTATTTTGAAATATTTTAGTAGTTTTCTAGTCATTATTATCAAATTTGGAATTTTGCAGTTGGTTTTTGTCATATGGAAAATTTCTTAAAAATTGAAATTATTTAAATTGTAATGCAGTTAAATTTTTTTTAGTATTTTTCCCATAATGTGTGAGTATTAAAGATACACATATATTTTTTTGGGATGAAAATAAAAATTCATGCATTAGAGGGTTAATCTAACTATTTTTGTAAAAGTATTTCCGTTGGCAATTGTACTTTAGCATTACTTAAAAATGAAATGTGACAATCGATGCTCTGCATAAGGACATCAATACTGCAGTTTACCTGCCCATCGGAACTTCGACTCCATAGGTTTAAAGAGCACCTCTGTCCCTGTTATGACTTACGATCAACGATGATACATTTGATGATACATTGATGATGTATTAGGATTTTAATTAGCAAAAGCGTACACTCTTAAAACAAGAAAGTGATATCCACTCCTATAGGAGAAGTGCATTTTCGACACTTGAAAGGAGGGAAATTAACTCCTAAATAGCTCCTAATCGCCATAAAATCGCTTGCTTGTTAAGATTGTTGGAGGTATATCAAAACAAAAGAGTGAAATTCGCTATACCAAAACCGACCTTAAGTTTGCAGTATACAAATGTTCTATGACAAAAAGGGTAAATAGTTCTCATTTTTGAGTGCGATAATCGAATACAAAAAGGTGTTTCACATTCAATAAACAATTGATTTGTTATTTCAAGACATAAATTTATAATTTTTATTAGTTAAGCTTCAGTTAGAGTGTTATTTTAATTATTTTTTTCCTTCGATTTTGACGTAACAGGGCGCACGAATATCAGAGTCGAAAGGAGCAGCCAATCAGAGTACGCGAAATTGCGGCACCAGCCGGGTTGTTTACCCAGTTTCCTCCGCTCAGTACATTTCTCTGCTGCAAACTTAAGCTCGGTTTTGGTAGTGAAAATTAACTCAGACTGAATTAAAATCGCTCGTTTGTTTTAAGAGTGTAGTGAAGACTTATTTAGTATGTTTAGGTGAAGCTGGCAAGTGGCCCTCACCTTGTGATGCCTCGACGAGGCGTCGTCGTGGTGGGCGGATGCGACGTGGTCCAGGGAGTCAGACGAGGACTCCTCGTCGCCTCCCTTCTCGTACAACAGGTGGTCCCGAGCCGGCTGGCCCGGATACTTCTTCTTGCGGGGCAGCGAAGGCTCCACGCTCGAAGAAGACGCTGCAAGAAAATGGAATTATTAGGAGTGAACATTTACCCAAGTATCCTGTGAAAAAATCGGTGTATTACATTCACGTTGCGTCAGAATACTGAACACAATGCTACCAAGGAATAAGAGACTGGCCCGGGTTCGAATCTTTAGATCGCCAACCCTTTCCAGCTGAACTAACTCGGCACACAGAGTTTTGGGAAAGAAATGAAATCCTTTTTCGGTTACAACGCGGTAAAAAAGCTTTTTAACGAGCATATTTTGACATAAAAATTGTTCAAAGAAAATAACAGTATTTTGCTTTAAACGTTCTTTATATCCTTCAAAAGTAGCATAATTTATTTTCACAGTGTAGCACGCATTAGTTTTTAACACGTTGCAGAAACGAAAGGTCGTTTAGCTGCAAAAATGTAACCAAGAAATTTATAAATAGCAAAAATTTCTCGTTGGGAATACTAATTTGCAACACATTTAAAATAATTGTGAGGTAGGGGTGCTTTTTTTTTTTACTATTTTGCAAAGGAATAGAAAAGCACCTTTTAAGATCTGGCTCCCAAAAAGAACTACGTACGACATAATTGCTCCACAAGGGCACAGAATTACTCCACATCAGCTGAAGTATAAACTTGTTTTTATTGCATGAGATTAAAAATTAACTGCAAATTCAATCACTTAAAAATAATTTAAATTATTTTTCTGTAGTAAATGGTTTTTTCATGCTATAAATTTCAAAATTTTAACGAATTACTAAATTCATACTTTTTTAAAAATCGTGTTTCTCAATAAATAATTTTTCATTTTGAATCTGCTACTTTCTAACTCATTAAAAAACATTAATTCACTAAAAAATTATTCAAACCAATAAGCTATTCAAATGGAGATTCGGCTTTCGCCTTTTCGATACATAAAAAAAAACAATATAAAAAAAAAGTTACCTTTTTGGTTATTCTCACTTTTTGTGCCAAAAACATGTAATATTTAATATCATTCATTTAATTGTTGCTTTAAATCCAGATAAGAATCAAATAATTGAAAAATTTAAACAAAAGTAGCAGCTATCGTAATAACTCATTTTACCTCAAGCGGTTCTATGTGGCAGCATTTGTTACATATCCACTTATTAATACGGCGTTTGTAATTTCATCTGCTAGCGATGTCTTCAGCTGCTGTCATACTTCCCTTTGTAATCTGAGACTAAACCATTGTTTAAATGATACTGAGTTCCCATCTGACGAGGCTTTTTGCATGAATTTAATGAGTTTGTTACAGGATCTTGTACCTGTCTGAGGTTTCACCTTACACAGTATTCTAATGAGCAATTGTGTGGAAATAAAGTGTCTTATGTATTGAACATAAACGAATTCTACAGTTTACAACTGGAATTTTGTAAAACTTGTCATGATTTATCAACTAAAGAACCTAACAGCTTGTCAAGCATTAATTTTTTTAAAAACTATTTCATTCCCAGATGATGCCATTCGGCATCATCATGTTTCTGATCATAATTTTTTTTAAAAAAATAAGGCAGACATCTTTTGGGATCAATAAAAATTATTTTCCAATAGTAAGTTTGAAGAATCGAATGACGTGCTTTTTGATATCATAAACGGCTATAGACGATCAGAAAAAAAAATCTCAAATGATGGCAAATTGTCATTGGGTCTGAAAGGGTTCATTCAGTCAAATATTAATTTATTTAGATTTTATTCACCAATTATTTTATATGGTAGCCAAACTTGGGCAAATATTTTTTAAAAAACAAGTACAATTAATCGATTGCTCATTTTTTAAGAAAGATACTTTGGTCAACTCTTGGAGCAATTAAAACAATAATGTATAAAGAAATATAACAATATATATACAATAAATTAAACAACCCAAGATTTGGATACTCAAATTCTGCAGGAGAGCTGGGGCACGTTATTTTTGACTAGCCGATTTCAGCCCGAGAACTTTGACATTTTCGGAGATTAAAGGAATACAGATAAAAGGAAGATTAATTGCTAGTGGGTTGGGATAGCGTAGAAAAATACTTGAAGTTGGGAGTGAACATGGAGATATCTAGATATGTCGTTTTGCCTGAAGGAAACATGTTGAGAAAACCTTGTTCTGAACTAGGATATAATGTTGACGAATTTTATGAAGTACCGAAAACAATTGAAAAATATCAAGAATTACGCTGAGAAAACCTCCAAATTCTCAGTTAAATTAATAATTTTACATGAGTTATTAATATATATTTAACGAAATTAATATCTAAATTATCATTAATTTGTAATTAAAGAACTCTTAGAATTCTCTTAAACATTTTCAAACCCATTCAGTTTTCTTTCATGTAAAGCTGATGACTAAAATGAAAAGGTAATTCATTATATTATATCATATAGCTCCATCTTTCCGCAACAAGAAATGGATGAGTCAGGTAATGATGTGTCATGCTATTTTTTATGAAGTTATTGTCGTGGTTTCCTAAGTCCTTTTACATACCTAAATTCCCGCTTAAATTATGAAGTTTTGATATTAGATATAAGTATTGGTTCTTAAGGTAGCTTCTAACCTTTGAAGACTTATAATTATTTTTAATTAATAAAATATAAAGGATATCATACAACCCATAAGAAGTTTAAGTTGAAAAGTTTTTAATTAGAGGGGGGGGGATGCAATTATTTTTTTATATCTGATTTTTTCAGGATTTTAATTGAAATTTTGCCTAAAAACTGCCTTCAACCAAGATTCTTAAATTTTAAAAATACCGAGATATTTAAATTCTGCAAATTGGAAACGAGAAAGAGGTAACCACTTCCATTTTAAATGCAATCTAAATCAAAGGATTGAAAGATACGACTTCGACCAAGGTTCAAATCCTTCATTTACTTACTCAGTACATGTACAAAAATATTTGAAACAATTTAAAGCAATAGTTTTGGGGGAAATGTGATTTGCGATAAAGTAAAAACGTAAAAATCTTGTTTAGAGATAAGCAACAAAATGTTATTAAGAAAGTAATCATTTAACTCTTAATTACATTTAACATTTCTAAAATTATTTCTCATACTTGCGAAAACTACCCTCTGATTTCAAATTATCAACCATTTATGAAAAAAAATTCTTTACAAACACGAACAATCTTTAAACCATTTCAGGACAAAAACACCTCATTCAATAACATACAATTACTGCCGAACGTTTGCAAGCTAAGATAATTCCATACATAAACCACTTATTTTCTTAAGCACATTATAAAATATAAAAATGAACGTATTGACATAATAACGCTTACTCACCTAGCATGATATGGTAACACCTAAAACAACGTCAATTTTTTTTTCAAAAGCAAATTATCAATGCAATAGGTTTTTCAAATTCAAATTATTCCTCAAACTGCCTTATCCAAACCCTACCTCACTATTCAAACTATCAACCATTTATCAAAATAATAATTTCTCTACAAACACGAACAATCTTCAAACAATTTCAGGACAAAATCTCCTCCATGCAAGTCTATCAGCAACACACAACCATTTTTCACTAGCAGGACATCCTAAATGACAGGACATTGGGTAAAGCTCGAGCGATGGGAATAGAAACTGCGCTCCAATGCCCTCAGACTAACGTTGACATTGTAGTTTACACTTGCATGAGCACAACGACGCTTGTTTTCCGCATATAGAATACTTACATATTTCCGACATCGTTCGTAACGTCTTCTAGGTCGGAATATAATCAGTTAACAAGAGTGTTAGGGATGTCATATATGTTGGGTCAGAGTTATGTATGTAAGCTTTTAGGGTATTTACGTGTGACGGACACTTATTAAGTTGTTACTATTGTGTTGTTACTATTGTGTTGTTACTATTATTTTTTTTTACTTCTACACCGAGTTTATAACGTAAAAAGTGGAAGGAATTATAATTGTTTAGTTAGTTTATCTGTCTCTCACTTTCATAGTCTACATTACAAGTGTAACAGGCAAGTGTGATATTTAAAAAAATCTCTAGTATCGAAATTTTAAAACATTGAAAATCTCAAAGTACTTCGAAATTGTTTTTTTTTTCATTTAAAAAAAACTGCAACGTTTAATGTTTATTTAAAAATCATTAGAAGCTATTTTATTGGAATTAAAACAGCATTGACATTCACAACAATAATTCTAAACATTTTATTTCTTTTAAAATATAAATTAAAAGAAATTTATTCTTGCGACATCAATCAGTTTGAAATGAAGTCGAAATATATTTCACAAGGGGATTCCTTGATTGTATGTTCATATGAAATGTTTTGCATCTATTTAAAACAAGGAATATTACATATTTATTCTTTGAACATAAATAAATGAAACTAGCCAATTTTAGCGTATAAATGTTTAATATAGAATTAATACTATGTTTTGCGCCTTACTATGTCACATTTAGTGCGGAAATAATAACTATTTACACTACAATTTAAAAACGTAAAGGCTAAATAATCTAAGCATTCTCTTTAGGAATTCAGGATATATTTAGTACAAAACGGAAACATTGACGTCATATAAAATATTCAATTGTCTGAAGGTTACACATCCCTCCCATTTCTTAACCATGTCTGGGCTTAAAGGGTGTGGCTTTTTGCCCATATATCCATCATATTTATCAGGGGGTTTCCTAGTTGACGCCTTCGTTTCTTAGAGGGATGAAGGTATTTGAAGGATTTATCCTATAAGAAGACCTTCCTTTGGAAATGAGAATAAAAGGTTATGTTGAATTATCGTTGCACTAGAGCTACATATGGGTTATTGACAAAGGGATTATAATTTAAGATTGATTCCAATATTGAATCAAATATGGTAATTGATCAATAATAAGAAAAAAAATTATTTTGAAACTTATAATGAAGACGCTTCCATTTTATTTCAAAATAATACTCTCAAAATCAGGTCATGGTTGAATATTTTTCCACTTAAGGGGTCATAAGAGTCTTAAAAATTTGCAAAGAAGGTACTACAAAGTATAGTTTGATCTTTCATGTAATTTTTTAACTACTCAATATACAAGAAGTATAATTTTTTATATGTAATTCTATAAGATTTCTTTAATATAAAACAAATTTTAAAATTAATAAAACTTTAGCCAAAACTAAAATAAATGATATTAAACATAAAGCTATTTGAACACATTGGGATTAGGCTTGCGCGGCAAATTTTGAGGTCAAAATTGAAAAAATGACCACGAAAATGACTCTATATTGTACAAATATGTACAAACAAAGACTTATACCTAAATTCTCAGCTCAATTTTAATTAGAAATTATTTTTTAAAAAAATTTAAATCAGAATATTAAAATTTTTATTATTTTTTTTAGAAAAAAAGTTCATAAAATAATTTATAATTAAAATTGAGCTGAGAATTTAGGTATAAGTATTTGTTTGTACATATTTGTACAATATAAAGTCATTTTCGTGGTCATTTTTTTCAATTTTGACCTCAAAATTTGCCTTGCAAGCCTAATCCCAATGTGTTCAAATAGCTTTATGTTTAATATCATTTATTTTGGTCTTGGCTAAAGTTTCATAAATGTTAAAATGTGTTTTATATTAAATAAATCTTGTAGAATTACATATAAAAAATATACTTATATATTGAGTAGATAAAAAATTACATGAAAGACCAAACTATGCTTTGTAGTACCTTCTTTGCACATTTTCAAGACTCCTATGACCCCTTAACACTTCCTCTTTATATTTGAACTAAAACAAACCAAAGAAATAAAAGGAGTATTTCAAAGATTATTTCGTGTAATCATAATAATAAACCAGTAAGAAATATTACTTTAGAAACCAGTGCTGTTGAAAGTTTTCTACTTAAAGTTCACTTACTATTTTACTAACTTAAATGATGGGATTAAGTATAAAAAGTTTTTTTTTAAAAAAAAGAAAAGGGCATTGAACTTTAATCCAAAAAAGAAGCACAAGTCATACACATTTTAGTTACAAGAGGCAACAACTTAATATAATTTAGAAATTCTGTATTCACGCCAAGATAGCTATGAAAATATCGTCATTCAAAACAGAAAGTCAATATTTTATTACCGTGTCGACGATTTTCCCCATCTTTAGTTGGTTGCCATGTCAACCAATCAAGAGGTCGTAAACCTGTCCTGCCTTTTAACACGCACAAATCACAAGTTTGGGTTTCGCTGCCGCAATTGATTGTTTCATTAGTTGCGAATTTTTACTGTAGAAATACACTAAAATAGTAATTTAGTTATAATAAAGTTGAATTTACAAGCAGCTTTCAATGCAGTTGTTAAAACGCACCCATCATAAAAACACACAAATTTTACTTAGACAAAATTATCGCATCATTGAAAACGGTATTCCGAAAATTAGTTACTTTTATAGTTTAATTTTATTAAATGTTAAAAAAAATCCAGTTTTTTAGGTGATTAAAAAACTTCCCAAACTAGTATACGTTTAAAAATCCTCCCGATTTTCACATTCACAGTTTTAAGTAGGGTAAGGTGGGGTAAGTGGGCCATTGGGGCAAGTGGGCCACCCCCCTGGCATTTCCCGAATTATGGACGTAAAAAAAAATCTGTTGCAATATTTTTACGTATTTACCCCAATAGATGCAGGAAACATTATGGCATCATTTTCACTTAAGTATGTAACAAGGTATAATCCTTTTTGTGAAAATTTTTAAAATTGCATCTTTTCGTAATTCACGCCATCATACTATTTTTATATTTATTTCCAAACGGTTCATGATACAAAACAAAATGTTATATATTTTGAAAGTGTATAAAACATAGTATCTTTTTGTAGTGTCATGTACTTGTGATGTTGATAAAGTTAAAAGAAAATTGGGGTGGCCCAGTTGCCCCGCGTTTGGGGTAAGTGGGCCACCACAATGGCGGGGTAAGTGGGCCACCCCTGGCCCACTAGCCCCAACTCTTTAATATACTTAAAAAAAGTCATATTTACTGATTCACAGGGTTTGTCATATACACTATTCATAGTCCTATTCATTGACATAGGCCAGTTTAAAATCTGTAGCCCTAACATTTTTTTTACACTACATGCAAAAATGACAAGATGAAAATTAACGTATTTTTTCTTGTAGTAAGCTTGCAAGCCAGAAAAAGTTGCTATGGGGGAACTATCAAAGATACATCATTACTTTTTTTTTCAAACACTCAAAAAATCATGTAGATTATTCCACTTGCCCAGCCTTATCTCTACCAGTTATGTGTAAAAATATATTAGGGGGGTGGCCCACTTACCCCACCTTGCGGGGCAAGTGGGCCACTCGGATGACCAAAATGAAAAACATATTTTTTATATTTATTTTTTGCCAATTTGTGTTAAGGTTGTCATGGGTACAGTAATAACATATGAGAGAATGGACCACAAAAAAAAATAAGTTGTTAGGCCGATTATATCCAGTGGTATGAGGGTCTAAAGTTGAATTATGCCAAAAAGGTGGCCCACTTACCCCACCTTACCCTAATTCATTTGATATAAAGCAAAAGCAGTAAATTTGCGCGAATAACATTTCACCATCCACAAAAAACATGTATAAAACAGAGTTACAAATATTCTCCTTTACATTGTTAAAAACTTCGTACTAGTTTTTCAAAAAAAAAAAGTTCCTTAAGTGATGTTTTTCACAATGTTTATGAAATTGGTTTCTGAAATCTGAAAATTGGTTCAACCTAAAACTGAAAATATTGATACTTTTCACCAAACAGTCGTTCAGCTGCTAGGAGAACCATAGTTTTTAGTGAAACCAAGGGCGAAAATTCTAACGGAGATGGCTTAAAACGAATAGTATGCGAGATATATGAAAATTCAGAACTCACATTATCTAAAGTATAATTGAGATGTAGGCAATTCTTAACACTTTAGACATAAGAAAGCCTTCTTAAAAGGACATTTTATCTATTAAGAATAGGTTTACTCTGAGAATTTGTTTTTTAAAAGAAAGCTGAGCAAATTTAAACCCAACACCTTAGAACTACTCAAAGATTTTAAATGTTAAGCAAGCATCTAAAACTATTACTCTTCTCCAAAGTAAAAAAAAAAATCAGAAAAACTTACCTATAAGCTGAAACGCATTTGATAAATGACTGACGCAAGCTACAGAATAAAAGTTTTCGTCTATAAAATAGGCCGGTACAGGCAAAGATGTATTGGCGAATGGCCAGACATGAGTGTTAAAGGTGTATGGTGCGAATATTTCATATACCTGCACGGAAACAATGGAACATAACAGCTAAAAGAACAGCACGAAGATTCAAGGCATGAATACCGATGAACCTTTTCAAGGATGCAAAGTATCACATAAATTAAGATATCTTGGCAGAATTTACAATTGTATATTGTGAGCTTTAGAGTTTGTTAGATGTGATACTTGAAAAGCATGTTCCAAAAAGGATATAGGTTTTATATCATTTATAATGTGAAGTTTTTTTGTTATGGATTGTTAAATATGTAGATTAAAAGTGAAATAGACAAGAAATCAAATTATTTGTCAAGTATTAAGCTAGAAATCTTGCTAGATATTTTATAGATGGTACATAAAAATGAACCAAAAAATCGCATTATGTTTGTATAAGTTTATTTATCCAAGTTAGTAGCATAATAATTGTTTATTTAGTTTTTTTACTTGGGGGTCGTCAATTTATGTCCACTCATTACAAAATGAATTATTAAACGTTAATGATAACTGAATATTATTTGGGCAGGGGAGCCCAGTTTTTTAGGCATTCGCCTAGCATGCGAAAGGTCCCGGTTCGGGTCCGGGCATCGCCAAAATAACTGTCGATCTATAAACAGCAAAAAACAGCATCGGACTGCAAAAAATGTCCGACGAATAATTACCCCGTGTAAGGGAATGCAAGTTAAATATCCTTCAAAATCCTAACGCTGCGTACGATGTCGCCCTTAACGGCTGCGTTGGGTGCCTATTCAGGTGTCGGCTCGTCACTTGACTGTGGTTTTAAAATACGACGCCCGTCGCCAATAGCCCTCGTGTAGCTCTAGTGCGACGATGATTCAAACCTAACCTAACTAAATATTATTTATTTATACTTAAGTAGCTTATGCATTCGTTATGTAAACTTTATCCTCTGTCTTCTTTATTTTTAAGTGTGTTCATTAGAAAAAAAAACAATAAAAAAGAATCATTCTGATGATTAAGGAAGCGTGTGTTTAGAAATGAAAAATAAATGGTTTTATTAATGATGATTTTTTTGACGATTTCTTCAAAGTAAAAATGACCCAAAGGAACTAAAATTTCAGCAATATCCGCAATGACCATTCGTGTGGAACAATATTAACCTTGGTGAGAAATCTTCGAAGCACTGCACAATGCGTGACATAGTCGCTCGATATAAAGTGATACGAACAACCAAGTCCCGACAACTTTGGCGAGTTGGCGACAACTTCCGTTCGCCGCATGAGGCAACTGTCAATTAAGTATTAAAATGGTTTAATCCCAAAGCTGGTTACCCTTTTATTTTAAGTTCATTAGCTACAGGTAACGTAGATTGCCATACCACTGGGGTTCTCACTACTGTTATATAGTGGCTATTCGTATCTTAGATTCCAGAAAGTCATAGTCATGGTCGTAAATAAATATCATCGTATTTTTTTATTCATAAAATAGCCAACAAGCGTTTCACCTGATTTTTGATCAGCTCACTTCAGTTCCACATATTTAAAACACAATTTAAACTATTTCGGTTAAAATAATTACTAAATTTTTTTTAATAATATGGTCAGATACCTTAAAATATATAACTCGAAGTGTTTTTAGGTAATATATATATTTTTTTATTTTGTTGTTTTCCACAGTAAAAAAAAATTAAGGATTATTTCAAAACCATATAAAAAATTTAAATGATTTTTTTTTCTTATTTAAGTCGTATACTTGACCTAAAATAAGCTTATTTTGTGAATATCAGAAGTTTCTGTAGTGTAGTAAATTTTGGGGACTGAAAGGGTTAATTATGGACGACCCGAATTATGGACGTAAAAAAAAATCTGTTGCAATATTTTTACGTATTTACCCCAATAGATGCAGGAAACATTATGGCATCATTTTCACTTAAGTATGTAACAAGGTATAATCCTTTTTGTGAAAATTTTTAAAATTGCATCTTTTCGTAATTCACGCCATCATACTATTTTTATATTTATTTCCAAACGGTTCATGATACAAAACAAAATGTTATATATTTTGAAAGTGTATAAAACATAGTATCTTTTTGTAGTGTCATGTACTTGTGATGTTGATAAAGTTAAAAGAAAATTGGGGTGGCCCAGTTGCCCCGCGTTTGGGGTAAGTGGGCCACCACAATGGCGGGGTAAGTGGGCCACCCCTGGCCCACTAGCCCCAACTCTTTAATATACTTAAAAAAAGTCATATTTACTGATTCACAGGGTTTGTCATATACACTATTCATAGTCCTATTCATTGACATAGGCCAGTTTAAAATCTGTAGCCCTAACATTTTTTTTACACTACATGCAAAAATGACAAGATGAAAATTAACGTATTTTTTCTTGTAGTAAGCTTGCAAGCCAGAAAAAGTTGCTATGGGGGAACTATCAAAGATACATCATTACTTTTTTTTTCAAACACTCAAAAAATCATGTAGATTATTCCACTTGCCCAGCCTTATCTCTACCAGTTATGTGTAAAAATATATTAGGGGGGTGGCCCACTTACCCCACCTTGCGGGGCAAGTGGGCCACTCGGATGACCAAAATGAAAAACATATTTTTTATATTTATTTTTTGCCAATTTGTGTTAAGGTTGTCATGGGTACAGTAATAACATATGAGAGAATGGACCACAAAAAAAAATAAGTTGTTAGGCCGATTATATCCAGTGGTATGAGGGTCTAAAGTTGAATTATGCCAAAAAGGTGGCCCACTTACCCCACCTTACCCTAATTCATTTGATATAAAGCAAAAGCAGTAAATTTGCGCGAATAACATTTCACCATCCACAAAAAACATGTATAAAACAGAGTTACAAATATTCTCCTTTACATTGTTAAAAACTTCGTACTAGTTTTTCAAAAAAAAAAAGTTCCTTAAGTGATGTTTTTCACAATGTTTATGAAATTGGTTTCTGAAATCTGAAAATTGGTTCAACCTAAAACTGAAAATATTGATACTTTTCACCAAACAGTCGTTCAGCTGCTAGGAGAACCATAGTTTTTAGTGAAACCAAGGGCGAAAATTCTAACGGAGATGGCTTAAAACGAATAGTATGCGAGATATATGAAAATTCAGAACTCACATTATCTAAAGTATAATTGAGATGTAGGCAATTCTTAACACTTTAGACATAAGAAAGCCTTCTTAAAAGGACATTTTATCTATTAAGAATAGGTTTACTCTGAGAATTTGTTTTTTAAAAGAAAGCTGAGCAAATTTAAACCCAACACCTTAGAACTACTCAAAGATTTTAAATGTTAAGCAAGCATCTAAAACTATTACTCTTCTCCAAAGTAAAAAAAAAAATCAGAAAAACTTACCTATAAGCTGAAACGCATTTGATAAATGACTGACGCAAGCTACAGAATAAAAGTTTTCGTCTATAAAATAGGCCGGTACAGGCAAAGATGTATTGGCGAATGGCCAGACATGAGTGTTAAAGGTGTATGGTGCGAATATTTCATATACCTGCACGGAAACAATGGAACATAACAGCTAAAAGAACAGCACGAAGATTCAAGGCATGAATACCGATGAACCTTTTCAAGGATGCAAAGTATCACATAAATTAAGATATCTTGGCAGAATTTACAATTGTATATTGTGAGCTTTAGAGTTTGTTAGATGTGATACTTGAAAAGCATGTTCCAAAAAGGATATAGGTTTTATATCATTTATAATGTGAAGTTTTTTTGTTATGGATTGTTAAATATGTAGATTAAAAGTGAAATAGACAAGAAATCAAATTATTTGTCAAGTATTAAGCTAGAAATCTTGCTAGATATTTTATAGATGGTACATAAAAATGAACCAAAAAATCGCATTATGTTTGTATAAGTTTATTTATCCAAGTTAGTAGCATAATAATTGTTTATTTAGTTTTTTTACTTGGGGGTCGTCAATTTATGTCCACTCATTACAAAATGAATTATTAAACGTTAATGATAACTGAATATTATTTGGGCAGGGGAGCCCAGTTTTTTAGGCATTCGCCTAGCATGCGAAAGGTCCCGGTTCGGGTCCGGGCATCGCCAAAATAACTGTCGATCTATAAACAGCAAAAAACAGCATCGGACTGCAAAAAATGTCCGACGAATAATTACCCCGTGTAAGGGAATGCAAGTTAAATATCCTTCAAAATCCTAACGCTGCGTACGATGTCGCCCTTAACGGCTGCGTTGGGTGCCTATTCAGGTGTCGGCTCGTCACTTGACTGTGGTTTTAAAATACGACGCCCGTCGCCAATAGCCCTCGTGTAGCTCTAGTGCGACGATGATTCAAACCTAACCTAACTAAATATTATTTATTTATACTTAAGTAGCTTATGCATTCGTTATGTAAACTTTATCCTCTGTCTTCTTTATTTTTAAGTGTGTTCATTAGAAAAAAAAACAATAAAAAAGAATCATTCTGATGATTAAGGAAGCGTGTGTTTAGAAATGAAAAATAAATGGTTTTATTAATGATGATTTTTTTGACGATTTCTTCAAAGTAAAAATGACCCAAAGGAACTAAAATTTCAGCAATATCCGCAATGACCATTCGTGTGGAACAATATTAACCTTGGTGAGAAATCTTCGAAGCACTGCACAATGCGTGACATAGTCGCTCGATATAAAGTGATACGAACAACCAAGTCCCGACAACTTTGGCGAGTTGGCGACAACTTCCGTTCGCCGCATGAGGCAACTGTCAATTAAGTATTAAAATGGTTTAATCCCAAAGCTGGTTACCCTTTTATTTTAAGTTCATTAGCTACAGGTAACGTAGATTGCCATACCACTGGGGTTCTCACTACTGTTATATAGTGGCTATTCGTATCTTAGATTCCAGAAAGTCATAGTCATGGTCGTAAATAAATATCTCTTATTTCGTAAAAAGACATTTGCTGACAAAGTTAGTCCTTTAAGCTCTAGAGTACATGATCGTATATAACCTTTTTAACCCTTTCAGTCCCCAAAATTTACTACACTACAGAAACTTCTGATATTCACAAAATAAGCTTATTTTAGGTCAAGTATACGACTTAAATAAGAAAAAAAAATCATTTAAATTTTTTATATGGTTTTGAAATAATCCTTAATTTTTTTTTACTGTGGAAAACAACAAAATAAAAAAATATATATATTACCTAAAAACACTTCGAGTTATATATTTTAAGGTATCTGACCATATTATTAAAAAAAATTTAGTAATTATTTTAACCGAAATAGTTTAAATTGTGTTTTAAATATGTGGAACTGAAGTGAGCTGATCAAAAATCAGGTGAAACGCTTGTTGGCTATTTTATGAATAAAAAAAATTGTAGTTCTGACTTCTTTTGAGATTAATGTAAAATATTTTCTAATAGAACAAAGTATGAAGAATCGAATGATGTGTGTTTGGATGTCATAACTGGACATAAACATTTTGAAAAAAATATTGAAAGTTATGATGCCAAATGGCATCACTGGGACCGAAAGGGTTAACATTGTATAAATTATTTTATTTGTAATTTGAAACTTATTTAAGAATGGACCAAAGACTAAAAAAAATTGGGTAATGTATTGCAAAATGTTTTGTAGTTTAAATCAGCTAACTGTAAAAATTACAGGAAATATTGCTACAAAATTTAAATAGAAACTCAAATTTTTAAAATCGGCCAAAAAAAACCATGTTAGCCGTCTAAATTTGTTCACATGGCGATATTCTCGAGTAACTGTTAATATTCTTTTTTGTCCTTTTTTCTTTCCTTTACTTTTATTCAATGGATTCCTAGGTTCGGCTTTAGGAAATGAACTTATGGACAGGAGGAAGGAAGATTGGACTATAAGGAGGAGGAATGGAGATGTCCCATTCCTCCCTCTTTCAGTTTTTCCCATTCCTCCCTCTACATAATGCTTCTAAAAAATAACTTCTTACATAAAACCTGCTGATTTTAGACTTAACTAAATTGCTGATAAGCGTACATTGTATCTTTAAGTGTACTGTGACACTATATTATGTTTGTTTTAGAAATTACATGAGTTAAGAAATAAAACTTAAAATATATTAAAAAATTTCTCTGGAGGTGTAAAAATAAACTTTTTCCTAATGTAAACTGAAAGTTGAATCTGGATAACCTGGAAATAGGTAACAACAAGAAGCTATACATATGCTATCTGGTGGTGAGACTGAAAATAAAATTAGGTAATTTATTTTGCCATAATTTCAGCTGTCCCACCCCTCCCGCCGTCCCAATCCTCCCTCCTCTCCCCTACTTTGCAGTACCGTCTTTGCACATTTTTAAGACTCCTATGACCCCTTAAACGTTCATTCACTGGTTAGTCTACCCTACCAAGGACAAGATTTTACGCTTAAAATACACTTCAGCATTCTAAACGGGCTTGTACAGGGTGAGGCAAACAAAACCGGCCCCGAGCTAGAGGTGGGAATACGTTAAAATGCTTGGCGAGAAAAACTCTTGAAGCCGCCTGAAACCTGTTTTTGCATTGGTTGGATCGGATTAGCTTCACATTAGAGCTACTCATAGACTAGTGGCGAATTCAGATCTTAGTTCGTATTGTATGAAGATGTCCCATAATGCAAATTTAGGGTCTTGCAATCAATTTAGAATGTTTTGTATTACCAAATACAAAAAGGTCCGATTCTCTAGGATAAATAACGATCGAAACAATCAAATAATCACTAAATCATGATCAGCTCTACTAACCTTGTTTATATTCCATTTCAACTAGCTTTTAAGGGGTCATAGGAGTCTTAAAAATGTGCAAAGAAGGTACAGCTGTGGAAATAAAAAAGTACCCACTTGAGGTTATTTCCTCCGTTATTCATCCTAAAGAATCGGACCTTTTTGACATTGTGGACAATTAACATTCTGAGTTAATTGCATGACACAAAATTTGCATAAGGGGCCATCTTCATATTAAAAATGTTACTAACTTTAAAATTTCCAATAGCAACACCCCTTTTTGAATACATATTTCGTATCTCCGACCAATGTTAATACGAAATGCCAAATTTTGTTAGTTTTTAAGCATTATTAGAGGAGTTAGAGACATGCAAAGTTTAGGTCCCATAATGTTAAATGAGTTGCACATAAAAAACTATCCCGATCTATAAATAATTAGGATAATGAAACGATTTTTTTACTGAAAAGAAATTGTAATAACCCAAACAAAATGTATTCAATATTGGGGTATTTAAAACAATTTTTATATTTTTAAATAATTATTATATTAATTTTTTTAAAAAATATGAATTGAAACCCCTTAATATTTTTAAAGAAATAAATTTAAGACAAGCAGTTTAAGCGAAATCCCAATTTTTAAAATTTTTTATTCATAATTTGCTGAGTAAATCACAAAATACTTTTTAATTACCCTTTAGGGTACTGTGTATAAGATTACGTGTGTAATTGATAAATAAAGACGGCTTTGCATGCTTGCTTGCTTGTCATTTTAGAGATGGTCCCCAAAAGGTCCACAAGTGATTCGATTGAATAACTCGTCAAATATTCATCCAAATGTAACAAAAACTTAGATTTAAGGGTTTTCAAGAGTGCTTAACATTCCTAAGTTATTAAAATTGGGTGTTGCTATTGGAAATTTCAAAGATCGTAATATTTTTAATATGAAGACGGCCCCTTATGCAAATTTTGTATCGTGCAATTAAATCAGAATGTTAATTGTACACAATCTCAAAAAGGTCCGATTCTATAGGGTGACTAACGGATGAAATAACCTCAAGTGGGTACTTTTTTATTTCCACAGCTGTACTACAAAGTATAGTTTGATCTTTCATGAAATTTTTAACTACTCAATACATAAGTACTATAATTTTTTATATGTAATTCTATAAGATTTATTTAATATAAGACAAATTTTAAAATTTATGAAACTTTAGCCAACACTAAAATAAATGATATTAAACATAAAGCTATTTGAACACATTGTGATTAGGCTTGCGCGGCAAATTTTGAGGTCAAAATTGAAAAAATGACCAAGAAAATGACTTTATATTGTACAAATATGTATAAACAAAGACTTATACCTAAATTCTCAGCTCAATTTTAATAAGAAATTATTTAAAAACAAATTGAAATCAAAATTTTAATTTTTTTTTTTTTTTTTTTAGAAAAAGTTCTTAAAATAATTTCCAATTAAAATTGAGCTGAGAATTTAGGTATAAGTCTTTGTTTGTACATATTTGTACAATATAAAGTCATTTTCTAGGTCATTTTTTCAATTTTGACCTCAAAATTTGCCGCACAAGCCTAATCACAATGTGTTCAAATAGCTTTATGTTTACTATCATTTATTTTAGTTTTGGCTAAAGTTTCATAAATTTTAAAATTTGCTTTATATTAAATAAAGCTTATAGAATTACATATAAAAAAATATACTTATAAATTGAGTAGTTAAAAAATTACATGAAAGATCAAACTATGCTTTGTAGTACTTTCTTTGCACATTTTTAAGACTCCTATGACCCCTTAAAAGCGTAGCGTAGTTGCCGGCAAATAAGTCGCCAAGCGTTTGCTTGGGCTTAATATTGAAGCGATCAATAGCTTCAGTGAGTAAGCCTGTTTTTGTATTGGTTTTAGACTTGGCAACATTTCTGTCGTATTCTAATCTCCATCTCGGGGCCGGTTTTGTTTGCCTCACCCTGTATCTTCCTTATACGGACGGGATAGCTACGGATATAACAAGTACGACGTATTTTAAATTTGACCAACCGCATTCCTTTGCCCGATACTTTCAACAACACATGCTTTTTACACCGAATGAGCAGAATAGACGATAGTGAACTGTATAAAAAGACAATTCAGAATGCCTTGTAAGCAGAAAGGGCATTGCAGTATTTTCGATCATCTTTATTAACTAAATCTATTCCAGCACACTGTGCTGTTACCATTTAGAGAAACTTTCCACGGTGTAATTTAAATTGCGTGTTGGATTGGTTTCAAATATTTATTGCTGAGATAAAGAAAAATGGATCGCTACTGGTTTTATTTACAGCCCGATGCCTTAGTAACAAAGTTGAGAGTACAGTTGCGTGCAAAAGTAAAGGAAGCAAAGGGGGCAAAATAATAAGTGTAAAAATCTTATTAAAATCAAAATTTTTATGACCCGATTCTCACCTTCATCGAATAGAAAACTTAGTAACCAACTGGAGTAGCTGGCATCTTTTATCGACATTTGCGATTCTCATTCCAAATAGTCGACGTTTGCAGCTTTTGACACCTTAGTTTTTTTCGGGGGAGGGAGGAGGAAATATGGAGCTATCAATTTCGACAAACCTACAGAGGCAAACAAAACCGGCCCCGAGGTGGAGGTAAGAATACGACAGAAATGTTGCCAAGTCTAAAACCAATACAAAAACAGGTTTGCTTACTGAAGCTAGTGATCGCTTCAATATTAAGCCCAAACAAACGCTTGGCGACTTATTTGCCGGCAACTACGCTACGCTTTTAGAAGCTAGTTGAAATGGAATATAAATAAGGTTAGTAGAGCTGATCAAGATTTAGTGATTATTTGATTGTTTCGGTCGTTATTTATCCTAGAGAATCGGACCTTTTTGTTTTTGGTAATACAAAACATTCTAAATTGATTGCAAGACACAAAATTTGCATTATGGGACGTCTTCATACAATACGAACTAAGATATAAACTCGCCACTAGTCTATGAGTAGCTCTAATGTGAAGCGAATCCGATCCAACCAATGCAAAAACAGGTTTCAGGCGGCTTCAAGAGTTTTTCCTCGCCCAGCATTTCAACGTATTCCCATCTCTAGATCGGGGCCGGTTTTGTTTGCCTCACCCTGTATAACATATTAGCAAGAGACCTGTGTACATTCTGCAACTCAAAGTTCAGAAAGATTTGATTCTTTAGTGTATTGTGTATCAAGGAAGGCAATGAGTATTCCATTTTTGCGTTTTTAATACAATGTGCTTTCGCGTTCGGTAAGCCTTTTATGTAATTAATAAGATCCTCTGCCCAAACCCTAAAACGGTTTAAAATAAACAATATTGAACTCGAATTATGAAAACTTTCTGTTAACTTTGAATTGAGCTATCGAAGAGGATGTCAGCTGTTGATGAGGAATTTAGAACACAATCTATTAATAGAAAAAGCACTCAAATCTAATCCCGCCCACTCCTACAAATATGAAATAGCATAAACAACAGATTTATTGTTAATGTATTTTGTTATTGTTTAATTTATTTATAAAAAAATAAACCAACATAAAATTAACAAAAAATATAAAAATAGTGCAAATTTCGGAATGAGAAATACGAATACAACCAAGTTTTTTTTTTTTTTAAATTGATTTTAATAGAAAATATTTGTATGCATTCTAAAGAATCAATGCTTATTAAAAATGAATTTACTATTTAAATTCCAATGTTAAATTATATAGACAACTAACATATTTTTAAGATTCATGAAAAGTTTCATAACCCCCCACCACTAAACAAAATGAACACTTGCCTGTTCCATCATCCAATCCGTTGTTGAGTATGTGACAAACAGAACACAACATGGCCGATCATGGGAACACAGAATATAAAAGAGTCAAAACGTCGAGCACACACACACAAAACGATATTCCAAAAAAATATCGAACAAAAATCCGGGATAATAGAGAAGGGAGCGTGTTCTCCCGTCGCTCTCCGAGTGGTGACTGGAATATCATGCAAAACCACCTGCTTGCATGAGAGACTGCATGCAACGCCCACCCAGCTGGGAGAGAGGGTTTTTTTCAGCAAAGGGGGGGAAATGGTAGGGAATTAATGGGTTGGGGGGGGGGGGGTTAAATGTCAATCGTAATACTGGGAAGGGTGACGTTAGTCCGTGAAATTTTTGTTGGTTTAGCTGTATCCAATTTTGTGGAGTAACGTTACAAATTTATAGTAACGTTTAGCAAAGTAACGTTTCACTAATTTTATTGGAGTAACGCTACCTCAAATATACGGAGTAACGCTACCTCAAATATACGGAGTAACGTTACTTCAAATATACGGAGTAACGTTACTTCAAATATACGGAGTAACGTTACTTCAAATATACGGAGTAACGTTACTTCAAATATACGGAGTAACGTTACTTCAAATATACGGAGTAACGTTACTTCAAATTTACGGAGTAATGTTACTTCAAATTTACGGAGTAATGTTACTTCAAATTTACGGAGTAAAGATACTTCAAATTTACGGAGTAATGTTACTTCGAATTTATAGAGTAAAGCTACTCAAATAAGTTTACTCCTGTTTTACGGTGTAACGTTAATCGATAAACTTGTCAGCAGCTCGGCTTCTTTCAAGTTTTATAAAATTGACTTGAAATTTTAGTAAAGTGACTACAAAAATATCGTTTTTATCGTTACTTCATATAGCTGGGAAAATGTTACGCTTTAACAGTGAATAAGGGTTTGCAGTTTCACAATTGACAAGCTCCAATAGCCCTAGAGTTACTACCGAATGGGTATCCCATAGCCTGGGCTTTTACCTAAATAATGTCAAAAGGGTTCGAAACCTGCCACTTAACAGTTTCATTACTGTTTTAAGTTTTTGTTTATTTCTGTTTAGTCATACATCTAGTAAAATTATTGCTTTGCTTGCGGAAGCGTAACTAATAAAAGAAATTTTAATTCAACAGCTGTGTTAATTGGTTACGAATTGGTCCACGGCAACTAAATAGGCTCCCAGAAACATAGGCTTTACTTGAATAAAAGTCAAAACACAAAGATAAACAAAATAAATAATCAGAATATAAACTATTATAAGCTACGTAGCCTTAGCAAAGTATTTCACGCTTTTTGGTAATGCTCCTACCTCTAATTTTACTTTAATTTGATTCGTATTGTAATGCAATAAATGTTAGATATTCTCATGATGTTTAAAATTTAACGATTTATCGGGAGCTTAAACAACCATTTAAAAAATAAGCTAATCTCTTATTTTTTCCAGAAATCCATAACATTATATAACTTCTTGAATTCGAGAAATACTACAAATACTAGATTTCAATTTTTTAAAAAAAGATGTACTCAATGGAATTCTATAAATAAATTATAACTTTCGAATAATTATGCGATTAGCAAATACCATTAAAATTAATCCTTTAACTATTTTATAAAGAGTTTAAAAAACCCTCCATTTTTGAACAAGATGGCGTCGAAATGATTAAAAGGGTAATTAAGCTCGATTGCATCTGAAGAAGGCAGAAGACGCTAAAGGTAGCTGTATACTTTAATGTTAATGGGCACAGGACTCAATAATTATAAACATATTTAAATGTTTAAAGTGGGATAATATTTCGAATGTTACCTTTAAAATTTTACAATTTGGTAATCAATATTTGAATTAGAAGTATTTAAAATTAATTTAGAAAAAAAAAACTTTCCTCCTAAAAGATTGCTAAAAAAATACTATAAACGCCATTTTCTCAAAATGGTTATTTTAGGACAATTGTGTATTTTTTTCTCTGAAACTACTGAATATTTTGTTACATACACATTAAGTACTTTTACACAGTCATAGGCTTTTAAGGTATCCGACTATGTTTAAATCGTATTTTTCGGCAAAAAACAGCGATTTTTTTCATAATCTTAAAATAAAGCACCACTCTTTAAGATCCTAAAACTCTCTTTATTTTGTTTGTGCGGCAAATATTTTAGAACTCCATTGGAATCCATTGATACTCCATTATGCGAAAACGGCATTCAACTCCTTTAGAAAAGACCACTAGTAAAAAATTGCGATCTACAAGAATAATTAAAAATATGAAACTTGAAGATGAAGAATGTCTTACGCACCAAAAAGAAGGCTTTCCTGCTATTTGAATGTAACTTCAAACTTTAAATTGATTTTGTGCAAAATGAAAGTTTTGAACATTTTCTTCTAGACAAACCATATTTCACAAAAAGTACTTAACCGAATGTTCTCAAATTTTTTGTGCATATTTGTAATACTATCATCTAGGGAATAGACTACAGAATAGTAATTTCAAGCAATATTATAAAAATTTATAACACTTACTATCAAAAATGGTAGAAAAAAAAGTAGATAAAAATCTTTAACTTAGCTTCGACAACTTATAACTTTTTATTGGTGCAATAAATATCTAAGATTGTAGTCTATTCCCTAGGTATCTAATTAAGATTTAATAATTTATTATTATTTTTAAAAAATCTTAAATATTTTTTAGTTATAAGGACTATCGTAAAGGCAAAAAGCATCAAAATTTACTTACAAAATCTTAAATTATACAAAATATATTTAAAATAAAAATTGTGACTTATTATTATTATTAGTTGTGTTGGTGAACAAAAAAATAAATAAAATATAAGTATTAAAATTTAATTAAAAAAATAAGTGTCAAACGTAGTCGGATACCTTAAAGTAATATTAAGTTTTTTTAAGTAAATAATTTCAATGATTTTCTATGAAAGTGTGATGTTTAATTTCTGAAACGCCATAAATTAAAAAATATATATTTAAAAGAGCACATGTATGTAAAAGTGATTTTACTTCAACTGTAAAATTTTGATTCAATCCAACAAGTTCTTGGGAAAAAGGTTTATGAAAATGACCATTTTAACATAAATCAAAGGCCTTTTGAGCAAAATTTTAATCTTAAAAGTCCATAGATAAAAATTAAGATTTTTTTTGTTCAATTTACGCTACAACTTTTCAATTTAAAAATAATATCACTAAAACCATAAGAATTTTATTTTATCCATTTAAACAAAAATAGACCTTAAAAGGTATAATCCTCATGAAAGCCACCTTCCAAAAATTGGCCAAAATATCGATTTTTCAGTATTTACTTATTCAATTCACAATATATTTTTGAACATTTACTGAAAGTTTCATAATGGTATCTTTTGTAGAAAAAAATTTCTTAAATATTTTCTGGAGTCATTCCTATCAGTATGAATATGTATTTCTTAGTTTCGCGTTTTTATATTCTTGTGTTTAATAAATTCCTAAGGCTTTTTTGCTAATTAAGTTAAAATTTCGAAATTTTTAACCTGTGTTTTTATATACGTGAAGCACAAATTGTGAAAGAATAAGGTCTATGTATAGTTTTTTTTTTTTTTTAAATGTTGAACTCAATAATATGGTTTTTTTGTGATTTTCAGTATAAATGCATGTTACTTTTTAACTGTAGCGCACACTTTAAATCCATGCAGTTTTAGACAAAATTTACCAAAAACAAACTGTAAAAGTTTGGTGAAGTTATTCTCAACATTGAAATAGGAGTAGAGTTTAAAAAAAATTCAAATTTTGACTTTTTTTTTAAATAAATGGAGAACTGCTTGTAAATATTTGTTTTTATTGCTAGAAAATGTTTATTTTGAGTGAACATTATATAAAACCACTGTAATTTACAAGTTTATGTTATTATTTCTAGAAATAATGCTTTGAGTACCGTATCCCCTTAAATACAGCATCTTAGAGAAACAAAGTCCATTTTTAATAATATTAATGTTTACATGGCTTTATTTAGATGTCTGATTAATGACTTTATTTCGCTAATTTGATTAAAGTCATTTTATTTTAAGGGGGTTCAATACCCCAAAATCGGTGAAAAAATCAAAAACAAAATTATCGGCTTAAAATACTATATTACAACCTTTATTAATAATGTCACAAAGTATCAAGACGATGTACCTTTTCTCAAAAACTATGCTATGTTTTCTCGTAAACTTTTTTTTATATGATGTAATACATAGTATTGATTAATCTGAGGTTATAAATTTTAATGAAACTAAAGTGAAAAAAAAATGTGAAAAAATTTCATGATTTTTTTGTGGGTACTTTAAAACTTATTTTATTTTAAAAAACTTTTAACCTCAGATTAATATATAAGGTTGGTATAACACACAGAAAATTTTAAGATGATCTGATCAGTAGTTATTGTGAAAAGGTACATTGCAATAGGCCAATTTAACAATACCGATATACAACATACCGAACCCCCTTAACCGAATCAGGAGTCGAGACTCAATTTCGACGATTTGACCACGAGCAAATATTTGTTACGCTATTATTGATATATTGTGCAACTAACAAAAAAAAACCTAGTAGGATGTAAAATTATATGCTCCAATTGGTACTTTAGTTGGATTAACCCTTCGGGAAGAAGAAGCGGTCAGAAATTAATGAGGCATTTCGTCCTGTTGAAAAAGCGGTGGTTTTTTTTTTTCCAAAGAATAATTGAAATGGAGTGCTATAAATTCAGTTGGGTGATTCATGTTTTTTCTAAAAATGAAACCAGTAATTTATTCTTGGAATTAAAAAACCAAGTTTAACTTGGGCACTGATGTTTGTATTATTTGAACTACTGACCTTTTTCAGTATTGAAACAAAAATGTTTCATAAAACTTAAATGAGCAATAATTTAAAAAAATAATGAATATGTGTTACGAAAAGTAAACGAAATTTAATTCTCATGGGTCATCTAAAATTGTAACTTCTGTTCCTGGTAGTTATTTTTAGAAATATTTAAGCGAATTCAAAAAAAATATATAACACAATTTTAATGACATTAAGTACAGTGTTTTTGCGTTTTAATTTGTTTATGTAATTTTTATTATGTTACTAGTCTTATAAACCCGGCGCTACACGAGTGTTCTCTGCTCCATCAGTATATGATACTTTCCTAACATTCTTTATTTTTAAATTAATGCTGATATTAGAATTCCGATTAGCTACCCTAAGTTAAATTTTTAACTTCGCCATTATATCATAGCTGTACCAAATCGACAGCTTCATAAACTTTAAACGAGTACACTATATGCAGATAAAAACAATCCTCCAAATTAAACTGATGTCTATTCATTAATAAAAAATATTTTCCAATCGAAAAAAATTTGAAGAATCAAATGATGTGCTTTTTGGTATCATAAATGGCTATAGACGATCAGAAAAAAAAATTCTAAAGTGATGGGAGATGCCAAATTATCATTGGTACTGAAAGGGTTCTCAAATTAATCAGTTAATACTATAAAACTACTAACTAAAAGCAAATTACATGAAAACTTTCTGATAAATTGTAGAATCTTCATTTTGAGGCATAGTTGCAAAAAAAACATTAACGACGATTGGTGCGAAAAGTTGCCTTACGAAAAAAAGCCTTCTGCTTAAGCTCATCTAAATAAGAAAAATACAAGTCAAATGAAGACCATAATACTGAACAACCTATTACAAGTTATATTACATGAAAAACTCAGTTAATTTTTTTCATTCGGTAAGAGAGACGTCTTAGGCATTTGAATAACTGAAACAAACATTTAATATTTTTATGACTTATATAAATGAAACAAGCCAATCTTCGTATATATAAAATTAAATATAAAAAGTAATATCCATGAATCATTATAACCAAATTAATTTTATAATACTATATCATTTATTGAAATAAATTTAAAAATTTGTAAGTTTTCTTAACCATAACAAGTTTTAATTTAGTAATTATAAGTTATCGAAATGGGAAAGGTCATTTTAATTCCAGAACTACTAACTGTATAAAAAGTTATTCCCAATTGCAAATAATCCTAAAATACTTTAAAATCAACCATCAATTTATAACGTGTTCGATAGATGGCAGCACAACACGAATATTTAAGCAGAGCCGATTAACATTGATTTCAACATACACTTTTCCTCAATGGAGATTAAGCATTTATAAAATATATATGGTTAAACAAGACTCTTTACTTTTTTTTAAGTACAAACGCATAAGTATAATTTAAAAGTATAATCCCAAGTAAAAAAGATTCAATTCACATTTTTTAATGAGTTAAATGTAAATTTATATGCAAAATCATCAAAGATACTATCAAAGATATTTAAAATAGAAAAATAAATTTTGTATTTGCATATTATATCTTAGATAATATGGTGGAGGTCATTGAAAATGCATTCTTAAATTTGAAATCTGTGGAAATCAAAACTTTTTATAAAACAAAGGAACATTTTTAATTAAACAACTGTACTTTAATCTAACTTAACTATAGCTTAAAAAGTAAGCATATTTTTTAAGGAGTAATGTGTTATTACACAGTATTCATAACTGTTTATTCATAAAATCTTGAAAATATCCAGTTACTTGAAAAAAAAGTATTTATAAAAAGTTAAAAAATTACCTTTTCAAATATAAAATTGGAGAATGAACTGTTTTTTCACAAAGGGTCTTAGGAAGAAAGAAGAGAAGTTATAAAATAACACCCATAATTTATTTAACGCTGTTTACTTTTTAAATTATTGACTCTTGTAATTAAGGCTTTTAATTATTAACTTTTTATTTTAATTACATGTAGTTTGGGAAGAAATGAATGAGTTTCATCGATTTGTTTTCACCACTGATGCCAGTTGATGGCGAAACTATGAGAATTACGTATTTGCATCTATTTTAATTGAAGAAACATGAAAACTGTCTCTTACTTTGAAAATTAGAGTAATTGGGATAAAATCTAATGAAATTGAACTTTTTAAGTATTTTACATCAAGTTCATCTATAAACATTTCATATTGATAAAAATGAATTACCATTGATCAAAAATAGTAGGTATGGGGAGAAATTTAGATAAAATATAATGTGTTGCATTATTTACGCTGTAAATATTCGTGCTTGGAAAGGAGTCAATGTCTAGTGTTGTGTTGAAAATGATTGAAACAAAAATTAACTACATCATATTTTTCCGGCTGCATTTTTAAACTTCTTTTCGTCATACCAACTAGGCCACCTAATCTCTCGACGGATTGAAACCAACGGAAGCAATCTTGTTGACATTAGCACTACTCGGAATGACGTCATTGAAAACAAGTTTTGAAGAAAACTTGTAAACGAGTTTAGGAAAACTGCAGGTCCACAAAAGAAAGCTAAACGATTTTAAATGGTCGAAAGTCATTTCCTTTACAATGGCCTTTTTTATTGCTGTGTATACTGTATGGTATAATTTGAGGAAGTAACATTAATATTTTCCAATAAGTTACTTGTATTCTAAATAATCTTTTCTGCGTAATGTTTCAGGACTCAAACCCTTTATTTAGCTTCTTTAATATCCAGTGAAAGACAAAGTACTTCAAATTAACAGCTTCAAACTTGCAGGTTCAGAAGAGAAAAAAACGTAATATTTAAGGAAACTTTTTTTGCATGAAATACAGCAAATTAGTTAAAATACATTTTTCTTTCGTTAAATATTCATAATTTTTTTTCAATATATCGTTACTTAAGTTCCCACATGTGCTGTCTCAGTGTGCACAACGGATCAGATTTACTGTAAGGTAACCCTCGGCGCGACTTTTTCGGATTTGGCGATAAATAATTTTTACGGCAACCTGTTTGACTTCGGCTGACGATTCGAATTTTTTGTTGACTTCACAACGATGACGTTTTCCGGCAACCCTATCCGACTATTTATTATAGTAGAATAGAGAGTGACGTCAAAAGTCGTAAGAATTCGGACTTTTGGCAATTCTTGAACTCCTGCATACTTACTAATAGTTAATTTGTGAATTTAGACAATTTAATCAGCTATATGATTTAGAATCCTCTTAACTAGCTATAAATTCGTTACGGGCAGGTGAAAAGCACAGATCTACGAAACAAGTTGTGCACAAGCTACGTCATTAGCTTTTCAAATAGCTGACTTTGAGTCAGTGTAATTAAGTAAATATTGGGCATAATGAAGAACTATTATAGGTTTAGGTGTTTCTCAACATTGTAATTCGATTAAATTTTTTTAATGATTAACTTGCGCATTAAAAAGTTAAATTGTCCCTAAAAACCTTTACCTTTAATTACACAATCTAAACTGCGAGAATTATAATTATTAACAATTATTTTTCGATAATCTAAATGACTCTGCTTTGCAAAGAAGAAAAGGTCAAACTTATATTTCAAGCACTTCCCGTAATTAAAGTAATCTCAAACAAATTACGTGGTCTTTTCCACGAATAGAACAAAAAAAAGACGAAATCACAATCTACTTTTTAAAATTACCCTTTGTAATAAATAAATCTCAAAGACAACAATCCAAACGACTACAAAAAGAATAAAAATCTAATCCAAACATTCTAAACACACGTTTAAAGTAAATATTGCGCAGAATGAAGAAATATCGTAGATTTAGGTGTTTCTCAACATTCTAAAACGATTTTAAAAAAAATTTTAAAAATTTTACTTCCTCATTAAAAAGTTAAATTGTCCCAATTGTCCCTCAGAACCTTTACCTTTAATTACACAACCGTAACAGCGAAAATTGCAATTATACAAAACTATTTTCCGTTAATCTAAATGACAACTTTGCGAAGAAAAAAGGTCAAACCTAATGTTTTAAACACTTCCCGTAAATAAAAGTAATCTCAAACAAATTATGTGGTCTTTTCCACGCATAAAAAAGCCGACATCACATTCTACTTTTTTAAATTACCCCTTGTAATAAATAAATCTCAAAGACAACAATCCAAACGACTACACAAAGAAAAAATCTAAACCAAACATTCTAAACACACTTTTAAAGTAAAAGTAATCTCAAACTAGTTACGTGATCCTTTCCCAGAATACGGAACACATTGAAAAAAACTCCACAATTCACGTAATTCCATTTACTTTTTATCTTTATAAATGTCACCCTGGCAGCCCAGAAAAGGAAAAAGTGTTTAAATTTACCCAGGAAGGTATGAGTAGCGGCATGCATGTATTATGGACAGATCTCGCATTCTAAAGTAAGAATAATCGATTTATCACTTGAACCGTGGCCAACAAAAATAGAGATCGAGGTGAAAAAAAATGAGAAATGTTCTTTGGTGTATTCTTATTTATTTGTAGAATAGTGTTCGAGGAATAGAATAAAAGATATGCTTTTGAGTTGACGAGAATCTAAATTAGAATACTGCTATTTTCTTTTCCTCTATAGCAGTACAAGAAAAGCTAGGTGGATTCGAGGAATTTATTGTGAACGGAATTTATTTGTGAAAATAAAGCACTCAAGATAAAAGAAAAGATAAGAAAATAAGCACTCTTAAGACAGATGATATAAAAAGATATATAGTGCGCAAATTAAAAAATAATAAGTATTACCGCAAACTAAATTTTATCAATAAATTCCATAAACAAATTAAAAAATTTTAAAAAAGAAATCATATCTGGAGATGCCTTTTATCTACAAGAGAACAAAAATATTTTTGGAAAACACGTTTGTTTATCCAAAACTAACGTGGAAATGTCTGTATACAGTGCATATGATCGACATTTTAGTAAAGTTTTACTTTCAGATATAAACCGGTAGAATTCAAGTTATTAACTAATGTTATTTTTTAAAAGAATATGAGAAAAAAAATCAAGACTAAATCTGATCTATAATAATAAAAGAAAGAGTCTGTGTATGTCTGTGGATCGCAAAAGACCTACCTAGACTGCTCTAAAAAATTCGAAATTTTTTAAATAGAGATTCCTTTTAATGCCTACGTGTGCACCTGATGCTTATTTTTTTCATATTTGATTGTGATTTTTAATTAATATAATTAGTTTCAAAAAACGTCATCCACGTGGGATTAACAGGGCTTAAAAATACATGGACCGGGCCTAAACGGGGGGCTTGACGCCATCCTCTATTAGTTTGATTGATTGAGTTTGGTTAAGATATGCGCTCGCCCTAAGGCTGCTTCATCCTCTATTAGTGATTGCTTTTTTAAGTGCGCATGCGCCAACACGAATTTAATTTTGTTCTGATTTTGAGTGTATTTTCACAAGGTAAGCATGCCTCTAAAAGGAAGCAATGCGAAGTTAACGGGTTCCCAGTAAGGCGGGACCATACTGCTAGTTTTTTTTATATAGATCGAAGGAAGTGCAGAGTTAGTACAAATGAACCAATCAAGCGCAAGTTTTTATAAATTCCCCATTAAAAAACTTGAACCAAATAAAATATGAATATTATTTTTCAAATTTGAAGACAAAAAATCATTAGTAAGAGGTGTCTTACGTAAAATAAATAATATTCAAAGCTAAAAGAGCTGTTTGGAGAGATCACTTTTTATTAACTATAAAGAGTCTAAATCCTTGAACTACTTAATTCTAGAACTTAAACCAGGTAAGAATCTTTATATTTAATGAAACAAATCAACATTTCATATCTTCTCCATAAAATCCATCACGGAATTAAATTATTTTTACAAATACAAGTTCCTATTCATTAGCATATAAATATTGTAAAGAAAATATATTTTTTAGCGGAAAGAGTAATAGAAAAAGAAATTGGTCTCTTTTATATGTATTTCATAAATGCTTTTTTTAACAATTAGCGTGCATTGAACATAGCAAAAAAAATTACTATTCTTTTCCAAAACACTCCCGGCCGGCAGCAGCAAACACGCAAAGTTGAAAAGAAAACGATAACAAAAGAGGCGTTGAAATCGATTAAGAAAGAATGCGATGCAGTATCTTGTAATGATGCGAAAGAAAAATAACAGTTTATTTTTCCTGCTCTCAGACCTACATAAGGGTTATTGTCGACGGGAGTCATAATTTAGAGCCACAGTCAAGTGACAGGTTGGCACCCGAGTAGGCACCCAACGCAACTTTTAATAGCGACATCGGGGCTTTGGAGCATATCTAACGTGCACTCAGTCTGCGCACGGTACTATTCGTCATGTTTTTTGTATGTACTGGGGGTATGTATGTATGGGTCGGCAGTGATTTTTCTGCGGTTATTTATAAGCCCGCACGCAAACCTGGGACCCTTTGCCTACTGGGAATTACCGACTGGGTTCTCTAGCCTCCTCCGTTTTTGAGAGTTTATCCAAATATTATTGAAAACAAACTAATATTTACTGAATGAGCATTGAATAAAGTAATGGAGGATGACAAAAAAATTGATGAATTAATACGCTTTTTCCAGTCAATTATGTGCACTTGACAAACATGGATCAATTTTTTTTTTCCTCGACTTGAAGGGAACAGCACTTTTTTCGATGAGTTTCTATAGTTTCATTAGTTGTTTTTCAAAAAGAAACAATAGGTATTTAAAAAGTACAGAAACCAGTAACGACTTTCGTTTAAAACTAACGTTTATTATTTCATTGTGTAGAATATAAAGAGAAAACGAATCATATATGACTTTAGTTGGCACAATAAATTAATTTATAACAAAAGAGTACAGTAGACAAATAAGGTTAATTAAACAAAAATAAAATGAAAAATGGAAAATATAAAGTTTAAAAAATCGACATCATAATATTGGATATCATAATACGGTTTTCGAAAAAATCGCGCATAAGCAATGAGTCTTCCATAGAACTCTTGGTTTTTAAGGCATTGATGAAAAACGAAAAAACTACCCACTTAGAATCTGGTACATTTGGTTTGGTACTCTCGTTACCTATCACAAGTTCCAAATACCTGTCGGACGTCATAATACGATTTTCTAGAAAATCGGACAAGAGAAATTAGTAGCTTCCATAGAACGCTTGGTTTTGAAGGTATTGCTGAAAAATTGAAAAAGCAACCCACTTAAAGTATGGTACATTTGGTTTGGTACTATGCTACCTATCATAAGTTCCCAATACCTTCCGGACGTCATAATATGGTTTTTGAGAAACTCGCTCATGCACAAGTTACCTGAACTGAAATTTTATAGTATTTGAAGTTATTGAAAATTACCTTATAGAGTGCATAATTACTCATGCATGTATTGATTTTATTGATTGGTAATGTAAAGTCGTATAGTTATGAGCACCTTTAATTTAAAAAAAAAATTCTTCTGTACAAATGTCTGTTACAAAAAGTATCAATGCCTTTTCTAAAAATAGTTAGAAAAAGCGTTAGAGTATTGATTTTGAAATGAAAATGGTTAATGATGGTCACGCTTTTACGGTCTAGACGTTCAGTCTAGCAGTTTTGTCTGAGGAAAATCAATGGAAAGCTCGTGTCTCTATAAAAGACGAGTAGCACAGAATAAAAGTATGAACATTTTCGAAGGCCCTGAAAATCTCACATTTATACACTGAATATTTGGTGTAGGTTTACGTCGAAAAACTGGTGGAAAGCATTTTTTATGGAAACATTAATCATTTTTTGTAAGAGAATAACAAATTAGATTAGTACAATAGTTACCAGTAGTTGTACACCAGTGGGGTCGCAAATGCCCACGTAATATCATTAACCACACTTTTATTACCTTAATAGATAAGGATTTTATTTAAAAAGGTGCTATTGTGTCCATGTAAAGCTATTACTAGATCGGGCCAAAAGCGTTGAATTATTAGATGTAATTTTAATTTATAAAGGTAATCCGAGGCAGCATGTGCTTCTACCGGTTTTTCGAAGTAATGTTTCATCAAAGTTTTATATTGTTGAATTACCATTGCCTTGATAATTAAAATAGTTTATTGCCTTCTATTAGATAAAAATATTTTGTCGATTTGTAAAAAATTTAGAACGAAAGTCGACAAACTTCATTGAAATCTATTCACCTGCATCATTGAAAGTTTGTTTCTAAGATATAAGGTAAAATTTGCATATTAAACAGTGGATGTAATTTTATAATACTTTAAATGTAGTTTTTCATGCTTGAATTTAAAGATTAACCCTAGGAAATATATACAGAGGAAAATTTCTATAATATGTTAGAAAATATTTTGCTTTTCGAATAAATAGGATGATTTAACATTATTATGAAAATATGAAGTATTGACAGTTTTACAAAGATTTCGTTTTTTAATAATGCATATCTAAGTGCCTACCAATGAAGTATTCATAAAATTAAAAACTTGTTTATTTCTTCTACATCAATATTAGTTAAATAATGTAACAAAAAAAATTTGTAGTAGCAAGCAGTAAAGTGAAGTGAAAAAAGAATATCAATTATACAAAGAGCGAAAACTACCTACTAAACGTTCAACAAATTCGTTTAAAAACAAATCCGTTTCAGAAATTCCAATTCACCACATCACCAAATACATTGACTATTACGAATAAAGCAAAACCATTTACATCTGGCATAAAACTAAATATTCCATTCCCATTCCTTCAATTCAAACGATAAACCGAGGCGATGCCAAAATGAGAAAGATAAATTTGCAGAGTAAACAGCTTCCATGATTTTCCGAGCATGTATTTGCTCGCATAGAATAGTAATGTCTGCCTGCAAAAGGGTTTTAGTAGAATGCAAACAATTCCAAGGGTGCTTAGTGGTTGGTGCAAGTAGTTAGGGCGTAGAAGCGAAATGGTTGTATCATTTGATTTAATGGAACGTTTAGGGAAAGTATTCCTTTCGGAGTTACTCCGGAATGCAGAACATTTTGTTTAGAACGATTCAAGATTGGGTAAATAGTGTTTTTAAATAAGACACTGCGCTGGTATTAAAAACTTTCAATATAGCATATGAAGTCTCTTTAACCAACTGAGAGATACAAATGCACAAACTAGTCAAAGGACTGTTAGTTTTTCCAGCAACAGATAATTTGTTTGATTGTTAATTTGTTAAATTTTTTTATTGCTAATTGTGATAATTTTTTAATATGTTGTTGTGGCATGCCCCCGTAGGTCAGCAGTGCTAGACCAAGTCCATGATGTTATACACCTTAAAAAAGTCCAAAACCATGGAAGGGTCGTCGTACAAATCCTGCTTAGAAAGTCCCAGACACACAAGTATATGGTCAGCCGAAGCCTTTTCCGAAGAACAGTTAGCCCAAGTCTATAGAATGAATTGCATTGCTTGAATGAATGAATTGCATTGCAAGTCGATTGCATGAATAGTAGTATTTTTTAATGTAGGGTAGACTAACCAGTAAATAAACGCTTAAGCACAATTTGTTTTAAGAAAATATAGCTTCTTATTTATAACAATGTGAACATATCAGTCATTGCATGTAAATTCTACAAAAAAAAATGAATGAAAATACTAGTGACTTTATATTGCATTGCTTTGGGTCTTTTGTGGGTCCAAATAAAAAATTGGTACAAAAGCCAAGTGAATGAACAGTACTTTTACCAGTGAATGAACACAAAAATGTCCAGTAGGGTGGTTCGAAAAAACAAAATTTTCGAGTATCAACTTCAAACCGGTCGCAAAAGTTGCGTATCGTCATGATGATTAACGGAAAAATAATTAAAAAATTCTAAAGTTATAAATATAATAGGCCCCGTGGGTTTGAAGTTTCGAAAAAAAGGTAAAAAACGACCAACTTCGAAATATCAGCCAAAATTTGCAGGTAAATTATTTAGCTTCCAAACTGCATTTTTTAGGTTTGAAATACTTCAGTTATTACGAAAAAAATTGCTCCATACATATTTGTTTGTAATATTAAGTCTCACAAAAAATTGAATGTACAAATTTGATGAATTTTTGAGATTTTTCCTGCTCTCAAAACATTAACTATTTTGGAGTCAACACCATAAAAAACATTTTACTACATTAAAATAAAATATTTATAAAATATAAAGTTGATTTGAGCAGGAAATCGGCCTTATATTCCTAGAAAGTCAGGACCGTCGCGTGGTGCGGGGCCCGTTACCCCTTATTATGATGGATCCAAATAACAGTGAGCAAAAATGGAAATGAGCTTTGAATATGGATGATAACATTTAAATTAATATATAATTGTCTAAAAAAAATTCTGTTAATACAACGGTTGGCTGCGATTCAGGTATAGGAAAAAAAAGTAATCAATGCCCGATATTTGGACAAAGGTTGGTATGACAGCCGAGATGATACTTATTCCAACGTCAATGCCTCATTTGACAAATATCGATTACCGGTTATCAACCTTGAATAAATATGAAAACTTTGTGAAAGAAGCAGTATAATTTAAAAATCTTATGTTTTAACCAGTCATGGCAATTTTAAAACTAGAATTGACAGTTAAATTAATTTTTACACTTAAAATTCAATTATTTTTCTTTTTACTTGCTGTATTACAAATTAAAGTCCGATGAAGTAATGAAGTTTTATTAAAATAAAGATTTCCTTGCTGGTACCGATTGAAGAGGGAAAATGGGAGTTATTAACCAATTGTACAACTTTCCTGTTCGTCAGTTGGCACTTGAAAACAGATGTAACTCATAAATTTGGCTGGGCACTTGAGAACGCATGAAGTTATACTCCAATAGCTATAGCTTATATCATAACGAGAAAGCGACGAGAATTCGGTTGTAAGGATTGACATGAATTGAGTTCAGTAAGAATTGTTGTGAAATGTCATCTCAGTAAAAGAAGTTTGGAACCAGACAGAAAAATCACTGTAAAATTTTCGGGTTTCTTAAGTATGTTACCAGCATATGAAGATGTAGTATTTTATTGCTTAGAAGAAATCTCATATCCAAATGAAAAAGTAGAATATTTAAAAATAGCAGAAAGTGTTGCTGTACTCAGGTTGAAAAAAAAATATCACAAAGCTTTCACTCCAGTTGTGCTGCACATTCGTATTGTACACATGATAAAACTGTTTAACGACAAGTATTGCAAATTGAAAAAAAATACAAACATTTCAATAAAGGAACAAGTTATCATGCTAAAGTGAATGAATTCGTAAATGAAGCTCAAACAAACTCTTTGATTTTGCAGCATGGAAGTGTAAAATATAATTTTCTTGTGGATGTGGCAAAATTGCCAATAATTGTACTTGCCTTGCAGTGGTAGATTGCAAATGGTAAAAAGAAAATATTTTACTGAGGGTCTAAAACACGTGTTGTAAGCAATCGAAACATCAAGTTACTTGCCCGAAAACTAGGGCAAGTTTATCGATCCTAAAAACGAAAAAATACCTATTTTGCACATTCTGAAAATGTGCTATTATCAAAGTTCGCAAAGATATTCTAGAGATGGAGATGGGCTACAATAAAATAATAAAAGCAAGGAAAGTAATATCGAAGGCTAAAAAAAACTCGCATTTTAAAATTCTTGAAATAACTAATGCTACAGATTATATCGAAATTAATAAATTGAGATGCATGTGTAAATTATATCCACCACCTATTCTGAGGAACGTTAGTAACATTGAAGTGTTATCACTTATTAAAATGTTATAAGAGCTCATGATTAAAAGTAATCAGTTTTCTACTACACTCAATCAGTCGAGAGTCGCGTTAAGCTTGTAATACAAGCCTCAACTAAAATATGTGGTCATTAATCTCGAGATGGCTTCATAGGTATATTCTTTTGTTAAGCCATAGGCAGAAATTTCACAAAAATCTCTTTAAATGCATTTACTTGGAAAAAACACACAAAAGAATAGATATCTATTCACATTTATATAATCGCATATCTGTGTATTAAACTTCAAGGCAAAAAATATGGTTGGTTGAGTATACCCGCACAGGGTGAACTCGAATTGCAATCACCTCCCCGTGGTGAGTTGTTGGTCATTTCATAAACTAATAAATAAAGTGGGCAAAGAGCAGCATTTACGTGAATTCTTTTTTTTTTAATTTGCATAGGCAAATATAGATTAATTTAAATGTTTTCACCCATATTCAAAGCTGATTTTCATTTTTGTTCACTGTTATTTGGATCCATCATAATAAGGGGTAACGGGCCCGGCACCACGCGACGGTCCTGACTTTCTGGGAATATAAGGCCGATTTCATGCTCAAATCGACTTTATATTTTATAAATATTTTATTTTAATGTAGTAAAATGTTTTTTTATGGTGTTGACTCCAAAATAGCTAAGGTTTTGAGAGCAAGAAAAATCTCAAAAATTCATCAAATTTGTACATTTTCAATTTTTTGTGAGACATAATATTACAATCAAATATGTATGGAGCAATTTTTTCGTAATAACTGAAGTATTTCAAACCTAAAAAATACAGTTTGGAAGCCAATTAATTTACTTGCAAATTTTGGCTGATATTTCGAAGTTAGTCGTTTTTTACCTTTTTTTCGAAACTTCAAACCCACGGGGCCTATTATATTTATAACTTTAGAATTTTTTAATTATTTTTCCGTTAATCGGCATGACGATACGCAACTTTTGCGACCGGTTTGAAGTTGATACTCGAAAATTTTGTTTTTTCGAACCACCCTAATGTCCAGTCAATAAACATGTTGGATTTTAATTAATGACCAATTTCAACCAATCAGATGTCAGATAGCTTCCTACGAGATGGGAGGAAGTCAGTGGTGCCAATCCATCCAGTGGAATGATTTTTAATCCTTATTTTTAAATGTATTTACCAACTTTCGTTCACTGGGACCTGTTCACTCACTGGTCAGTCTACCCTACCTTAATTAATTTTTTTATTACATTTTGAAGGAAATCTCTTGTTTTTTTGCTTCAATTCGACGTATGGCACGTGTCAGTTTGATTTATGGTTCGTATAGTGAAAGTAGGTGACTGATGGACGGACTGAGCAATTATACCATACCTTCCACTACTTGTATTATAAACAGGAGTGTGGAAGATAAAATAGTAGGTATGTAACAATACTTCTACTTTGAACTGCTTACACAGAATATTTATACACTTCAGAAAAATTTGCATTTTAATATCAAAATCGGTTGCTAAATTTGTTTTTAAATTGAAAAACTAAAACGTATTCATCCATCTAAACTAAATTTAAATTCCCAATTGAAGTTTTTATGCAGAGCATAACTTTTTTTCATTCTTTTGTTTAAAACACAGACAGGTTTGTTAGAGAATACGTCGTTAAACCGCTTCAACACAATATTTGTGCTCAACAGGAAACACTACTGAAACACCTCAGTAAGAAATTCGTCTAACAGGGCCTTAGCTAATAACTTAGTTCAAATTCAAACTTTTAAAAGTCAAATTAAGTACTTTCATTTATCTTCTTTCGTACTTTTTAATAATCTTTCTTTATTTAGTATTTGCATTGATTTTATTTATTTAGTATTTGCTAAATTTGTTTGAAGTTCGAGGAATAATAATTATTTTTTTATAAATATATTTTGGTCGCCACAATTTTCCATATTCATTAACTACTTACTTTTGAAAATTAAGTTCGTTTGTTTTATGTTTGCTCGTTTGTTTTATCGTTTGTTTAATTTACAGTTCGAAAAATAAATTAGTAAAATTATTGCTTTAACCCTTTCAGTCCCAGTGATGCCATTTGGCATCATCACTTTCAATATTTTTTTCAAAATCTTTATGTCCCGTTATGACATCCAAACACACATCGTTCAATTTTTCATACTTTGTTCTATCAGACAATATTTTACATTAATCTCAATAGAAGTCAGAACTACTATTTTTTTATTTAGAAAATAGTCAACCAGCGTTTCTCCTGATTTTTGATAAGTTCACTTCAGTTCCACATATTTAAAACACAATTTAAACTATTTCGGTTAAAATAATTACTAATTTTTTTTAATAATATGGTCAGATACCTAAAAATATATAACTCGAAGTGTTTTTAGGTTTTATATATATATATATATATATATATATATATATATATATATATATTGTTGTTTTCCACAGTTAAAAAATTGTGGCATTGTTTCAAAAACCATACAAAAAAATTTTAATTTTTTTTCTTATGGAATTCGTATATTTGACCTAAAATAAGCTTATTTTGTGAATGTCAGATGTTTCTGTAGTGTAGTAAATTTTTGGGACTGAAAGGGTTAAAAATAAAAGCAAAATTTTGCATCTTTTTTATGCAGTTAGAATTCTTTATGCATTTTTCTTCATACACATATAATGAACCATCAAAAGAACTATTGTGAGATTACATCAACCCAAATTGAATTATATCACATCGATTAATATTTTTTACAACGGTTATTTTTTATTTTAAGCAGAATTACTCGTACGTTTGACGAAATGGCAACAGTAAAAACACTAAATAAAATTGGAATTTGCATGTTATATCAGTGTTAATTAAATTTTTAGTTATTTAAATTTTAAATAAACGACTTTAAATTTTTAATGAAATTTAGGATGTAGCCTAGCATGATTTTTTTTGCTCTAAAAGGCCGTATCCTACTTGTTTGTGAGACTTGCGGTTCGTACTGGGAAAGTGGGCGACAGATGGACGAAATGAACACTTATAATACCTTCTACTTTTTACGTTATAAACGTAGTGTGTGTAAGATAAAACCTAAGCTACATACACTTATCCGAAAAGAAATACTTCAAAAAGTTAGCAAAAAAGATTTGGTTACTCAATATTTGTAAAAAAAATGTGAGGATTCGTCAATACTTTAGTTCAATTAATCATAATAGGAATTATGTAAAAATATGCATACAATTATAATTTTTTGTTACAAAACCATCATAAATCGTCATCTGTAACATTATAAATATGACGATTATCTAGTGTTTTTTTAATTAAAATTCAATAACAATCTCTTTTCCTATTGTCAAATTCATTTCTATAGAATTGTATAAAATATAACAGGGTGCAAATTCTTAAAGAGACCTCAAACCAAGTAACTAATTGTTGACTGAGGCCTCTTAAAATTTCTACAATGTATAAATAATGTATACGTACAGGAATTTTAAAATAAATACATCACTACTTGTACATGCAAAAGCTTATTTCCTACACAGAGTAATCGGTTGTGTCATGAACTAACCACTTAAATGGGAAACTGAATACTGATTATTGACCAAAATAATATATCTAAACATGAAATTAGGCTGACATTTAATGACAGTTTCTATAGAAACACGACCAATCTATTTTAAATAGAGTTGAAGCACTTTAGGTAACTTCATATTCAAGTTACCAACGGGCTATTGGTGACCAAATATTCAAAGGATTGGTGACTGCAGCTTTCGACTTTACCGCAGTAGCACGGAAACATCGAAAAGCAGGTATAGTCGCCAATTCCTTAGAGAAAACTTTGACATGCTTCAATTCTACTAAATAAATGGGTCATTTTTCTAGATTCAACAGATAGTTCATAATCGTTACCCTAGAACATTACAATTCGTTTTACATAAAAATTTAATGCATAAAATTTAATTTTTACTGCTGGCAAAGCATTTAATAGAAATTTCAGGACTCAATACTACTTTAATTCAATTAATCATATTAGGTCAGTAAAACTAAATATTAAGTAAAAAGTATGCATACAATGATAATTCTTTATAGCAAAACGTTTATAAATCATCATCCTGTAACAGTAAAAAAACTAAATAATACTATTTTGACAGATTTGTATTAAATATAATAAAATTCTCTTTTGCTATTGCCAAAATCATTTCTGTAGAATGTCATAAAATATACAGAGTGGCAATTTTTAAAGTGCCCTCAAAATTTACAACTGATTGTTGATTGAGGCTCCTTAACATTATTTCCCTGTATAAATAATATTGGCGTGTATGAATTTTAAAATACTTCAATACCTATGAGGGCTTAAGTTATTTTCTACACTGGAGTAATCGGTTGTGTTGTAAACAAACCACTTAAATGGGAAACGGAATGCTGATTATTGACCGGAATAATATATCTAAACATGAAAGTAAGCTAATGACAGTTTCTATAGAAACATGATCAATCTATTTAAAATAGGGTTGAAGCTCTTTAGGTAACTTCATATTCAAGTTTATCAAAGGGCAATTGGTGACCAAAGATTCAAGGGATTGGTGACTGCAGCTTTCGACTTTACCGCAGTAGCACGGAAACATTGAAAAGCAGGTATAGTCGCCAATGCATTATAGTCGCCAATTGCAACAATTTTAACATGCTTCAATTCTACTAAATAAATGGGTCATTTTTCTAGATACAACAGATAGTTCATAATATTCACCCTAAAACGTTACAATTCGTTATACATAAGTTTAATGCATAAAACTTAATATTTACTGATGGCAAAACATTTAGTAGAAATTTGAAGACTCAGTATTATTAGAAATCAATTAATCATATTAAGGCCAGTAGAATTAAATATTTAGTAAAAAGTATGCATACAATGATAATTCTTTCATACGTTCATAAATCATCCTGTAACATTTAAAAAACTAAATACTATTTTGTCTGATATGTATTAAAATTTAATAAAATTTTCTTTTTGCTAGAGCCAGTTTCTGTAGAAACACGACCAATCTATTTGAAGTAGAGTTGAAGCTCCTTAGGTAACCAACGGGCTATTGTTGAAGATTTCTAGGAATGGCTACTATGGCTTTCGACTTGACCGCAGTAACACGGAAACATCGAAAAGCAGGTATAGTCGCCAATGCATTAGAAACACCAATTTTAAGCTTCAACTTACTTTAAATAAATAGGTCACTTTTCTAGATTCAGTTAGGTCATAGTTGTCACACAAGAAAATTATCAATTCGTTATACCGACACAATTTTATATTTAAATATGATTTTAAACAAAACCTTCAATTTTTTTCAACTGCAACACAAAACATTTATTAGAAATTTTGGAGGATTCGATATTACTTTATTTCAATTAACCATATTAGGAGAGTAGAATTAAAATTAAGTAAATAGTATGCATACAATGAAAATTATTGCAAAACGTTCATAAATCATCATCCTGTAACATTAAAAAACTAAATAGTACTGTTCGATTTGTATAAAAATCCAACACAATTTTCTCTTTCTATTGCCAAAATCATTTCTGTAGAAGCGCTAAATATATACAGAGTGGCCATTTTTTAAGTTTTAAAGAAGCCTTAAAATTAACAACTAATTATTGATTAGGGCCTCTTTAAATTGCCACTTTGCATAAATAACATTGGGCGTGTGTGAATTCTAAAATACTTTCATACTTAGACGAACTAAAAGTTCTGCACTGAGTAACCGGTTGTGTTGTAAACTAACCACTTAACTGGGAAACAGAATACTAGAATTGACCACAATAATATAATTTTAACCATGCCATTAGACTAATGACAGTTTCTTTAGAAACATGATCAATCTATTTGAAATAGAGGTGAAGCTTATTAGGTAAATTCAAATTAAAGTTTACCAACAGGCTATTGGTGACTACAGAAGTCTAAAATAGGCGATTACAGCTTTTGACTTTACCGCAGTAGCACGGAAACATCGAAAAGCAGGTATAGTCGCCAATGCATTAAAAGCACCAATTTTAAGCTTCAACTCTACTTTAAATAAAATGATCATTTTCTTGATTCAAAAGATAGTTCATAATCGTCACCATTAGAACATTGCGATTCGTTATACATAAATATTTAATGCATAAAATTTAATTTTTACTACTGGCAAAACATTTAGGAGAAATTTGATAAGATTCGACAGTAAGTTAATCATATTAGGTCAGAATCATATAATCATATTAATCAATTAATCATATTAGGTCAGAAGAGTTAAATATTAAGTAAAAGTATGCATACCATTCTTTATAACAAACATTCATAAATCATGAACCTATAACAGTGAAAAATTAAATAGTACTGTTGGATTTGTATAAAAATTCAACAAAATTTTTTCTTTCTATTTCCAAGATCATTTCTGTAGTGTTCATAAAATATACAGCGTGGCCATTTTCAAAGTTTTGAATAGTCCTCAAAATTATTGATTAAAAATCTTTAAATTGCCACTTTGTATAAATAATAATGGCGTGTATGAATTTTAAAATATTTCCATACCTATGCGAACTAAAAGTTATTTAATACAGTGGTATACACGGTTGTGTTGTAAACTAACCACTTAAATGGGAAATTTAGTACCATTTATCGACCACAATTATGTAATTCTAACCACGAATTTAGACTAATAACGGTTTCTATAGAAACCTGACCAATCTATTTGAAATAGGATTGAAGCTCATTAGATCAATTCATTATTAAAGTCTACCATAACGGAAGATTTTTAGGATTGGCTACTACAGCTTTCGACTTGACCGCAGTAACACGGAAACATCGAGAAGCCGGTATAGTCGCCAATGCATAGAGACACCAATTTTAAGCTTGAACTTACTTTAAATAAAAAGGTCATTTTTCTAGATTCAGTTTGGTCATTTTTTTTTAAATGTCACACTAAAAAATTATCAATTCGTCATACAGGCACAATTTTATTTTTAAATGTGTACACTCTTAAAACAAAAGACTGAAATCCACTCCAGTTGGAGAATTGCATTTTCGACACTGGAAAGGATTGAATATTAACTCAGACTGAGTTAAAATCACTCGTTTGGAGTGATCCTGTCGGAGGCTTAACACACAAAGAATCCACTCCTTCAGGGTAAGTGCATTTTCCAGACTGGAGAAGTGAAATTAACTCAGACTGAGTTAAAATCGCTCGTTCGTTTTAAGAGTGTACAACCCTCGATTTAAAACAAAACCTTCAATTTTTTCAACTGGCAAAACATTTCTGCAGCCACAATAGTAATAATCATACTATAAAAAATAATTACTTTTTAAGTGGCCCATCGGAAGCAAGTATGGAAACTACCAAGTATAAGGGTAACGAAAACTGCTTAAGAAGCTTCGATTACGGTCGAGGACAAATTTAAGAAGCTCCTGTTCTGGATTTTTAAATGATTTCCAATAAATCAAATATATTAGTGAAAATTTTTCGTGGCATTTGTATTTCGGGATATTAAGTTCAAAAGAAAATCAAAAATTGTATGTCGGTTTCTCTATTCGTCCCCCACTTTCACAGAACGAACCGTAAGTCTCACAAACAAGCAAGATGCGTCAGAATTATACCTCGCGTTAAAAAATAACGCGAGGTTAGATCTTAAATTAGAAGTTTAATTCTAAATTTAAATAACTGAAAACTTACATTTAAATAATTAAAAATTTACGTTTAAATAACAAGAAAACTATTTTTATTCAATACTTCCTCTTCGTCAAACTCACGAAAAACTTTATTTAAAATGAAAATAACACTTTAAGGAATAATTATGAGATATAATACAGATTGGAATGACGTATGTATACCCAAAGAAGTTATTTTGATGGTCCATTATAGTATGTACTAATAAAGATGAAGGGGTTCTAATTTCGTTTGCATACAATGACCTGGTCTTTTTTAATTTACTTTTCAGATTTTATTAATGTGTGGTGGTTTAAAAACATAAAAATACATCCAATAGATCATTTGTTCCAATAAATGTAAGGCCTTTTAAAAAATTTAAGAAATAAAGATATGTTAAGTTACGCTTCTATTTATGAGCAGCAATTTAACTAAATATTGTTCTATGCAAATTAATTTATCAAATTATATAAAAAATGAATTTGTGAAAGAAAATTAATGTAATTGGGTAATTATGGCGACTATAAGGTGTTTGTAAGATATTTTTGCAAAAAGTTCTGTCGCTTTCTTAAGCGACAGAACTTTTTGCAAAAAAAAATCTGATTATTTTTACTTTTCAAAATTTCCGTTAAGTTAATGATGTTATGAAATTTCGCTTTCCCTTTTGAAGAAAAAAAATACATCATTATTCTTCAAACTTCAAAAAAATTTCAAACGACGAAGATAATTAATCAAATCTGCGAAAGAGAAGAAAAAGTTAATTTTTGGCGTTAAAAGTTTAGAGCTAATTGAAGACCGTGCTTGACGATTTTATATCCTAGGTGTATAAATAGTATGGAAGCTGTTCTAAGTAACATTCACTGTTACAAAAAATATGATTAATTTAAGATGTGAAACTTTTATAATACGTCCAAGTAATATTATCAACAAAAATTTATCTTTTTCACGAATTTTTTTTTGTAATTTATCCACTTAATTAAAAAAAAAAAGAAATAGTGAATATTTTACCAGAAGAATACTCCTAACCGTTAAATAAGATAACGTTAAATACGTCCTATTAAAATAGAAATTACGATTGCGTTAGAAATGACTAATCTGATTAAAATAGGGTAAAGGCTATTTAGGTAACATCGAACTAAAACTTGCATGCTGTTTTTATTGGTAACAAAGACACTTTAGGACTGGTAATCACACAGTTTTCGACTTGGACGCGGCAACATCGAATACAGTTCTGGTAGACAATACTTAAGGTGACAATTTTAGCACACTTCAACTCAATGTTAAATAAGTTATTCTTCTATATTTTACAGAGAGAGTTTTTAATAATGGTACAAGAATTTTACCAAATCGACCCACCTGTAATGGCTATATACGATCAGAATTTTTTTTCTGAAATGATGCCGAATTGTCATTGGGACTGAAAAGGTTAAGTATCTGAAACAGTTCCAACAAAGTTTGACCAGCAAATTATGAATGTAGAATCCAGATTGCAATAATCTCTTCTTAAAATAAGTAAAAGTTTTTAAAAGCATTCAAATGGGATAAAGATAAATTATGTGCAAAAAAAAACTAATGGAAAATGATGCAAGGAAAGCATAAATTTTCTTTAGTAGGGTAGACTAACCAGTGAATGAAACGCTTAAGCACAATTTGTTTTAAGAAAATTCATACATTTTAAGAAAATATAGCTTGTGGGTTTGGGACAAAGTGAACAAACACATCTGTCGTTATATGTAAATTCTATAAAAAAGGTGACTTTTTATTCCATCACTTTAGGTCTTTTGGGGGTCCAAATTAAAAGTGGTACAAAAGCCAAGTGAATGAACAGTACTTTTACCAGTCAATGAACACAAAAATGTCCAGTCAATAAACATGTTGGATTTTAATTAATGACCAGGACAACCAATCAGATGTCAGATAGCTTCCTACTAGATGAGAGGAAGTCAGTGTTGCCAATCCATCCCATGAAATGATTTTTAATCGTTACTTTTTAAATGTATTTACCAACTGCTAATTCACTGGTCAGTCTACCCTAGTTTGTTTGCTTTTGTCTTCCACATTTTGTTTATAACGTTAAAAGTGGAAGCTTTTTTAAAAAAATGGCTATGTCCGTCCATCACCCACTTTCTTATTTCAGACTACAAATGCTACAGGTGTGTGATAACTTTAAAAAAAATCAGCACATCCAAAGCTAAAGGACATTGAAAACCTCAGGAAAAAATCGAATTCGAAGTCCTTCAACTATTAAAAAAACCTACAAAATTCAATACTAATTTAAAAAGCATAAGGTAGACTAACCAGTGAATGAAAGTTTAAGGCGCTGCGTTTGCCAGTGAATAAACACCAGGACATAATTACCAGGACAACCAACCATATGTCAGATAGCTTCCTACTACATGGGAGGACGTAAGAGTTGCCAATCCATCTAGTTGGAATGATTTTCAATCCTTATTTTAATTATATTTACCAAATTTTCACTCACTTGTCAGTCTCAGTCTACCTTAAGACAATTTTTATTATAATTAAATCACGCATTCCCACTCATGACGAGAAACTTTAAATTTCCATTAATTTTTATTTAAAGAAAATATTTTTGCGACATAAATCAGTTTCAAATGACGTCAATCATAATTCACAATTCGATTCTTTGATTGTTCGAATTATTTCTTTACCGAAAGCTTAACTATGCATTCTATTTCTAGCCTACTTTTCCTTTATTTTAATTCGAAAGAATAAAAAAAATATGATAAGTAGGTATTGATATACTAACGATTTTCCTCCCCCCACCCCCCAAAAGCGGCTCTATCCGTCGGATCTTAAAAATCCTTTCCTTGTTCAAAAGAACAAATACTTCTTCATAGACCATCTTTTATGCTTTTTGTCCCTCTGTCAGTACATCCAAAAGGACATTTATCTACTGCATGTCGGCGAATTACCCATTGAATTAGCATTGAATTTTAATTTTTACTCATTTATATCGCTGTTTTCACGTCAATAATATATGGCATGAGAAATTTATTTAAATATATTTGAGGCAAATTTTTTTGTCATGAATCAGTTTGGAATGCGTCATAAAATGTAGCACAATATGATTATTTAGAAAGCGGCAAAGTATATTTTTGCAAAAAAATTTATTAGTTTTATTTTACATTACCTATTTTTTTGTACAGTTTGGAGTAGTTTCATGGTGTTTTTTTGTCATCGATAAATAATTATTCTTTGTACTACAAATTAATATTGATTTTAAGAGAAGAAAATAATATTTTAATTTGCGAAAGAAAATCTATGAGAATAGTTGATTTGGGTTTTAAAAGTTTAAATTATAACTGGACGATGTGCTTGGTGATTTTTTAACTTGTATAAATCTTGTAGAAGAGGTTGTTGAATATATTTACTGTTACAAACCTACTTATTTTTCAATAAGAATTTCATTAAGTATTTAAGTAAAAGGAAATAATATTTTAGTTCTTTAAGAACTCCTTGTTTTTACTTTAAAAAGCAAACTTTTTTTGCGTACATTTAGGCATGTATTAATGAATAAGGGAACTTTGTTACTATTTATCTCTTTTGTAGATTTATTTTTTTAAAAAAATGGTTTTAAAATCATTTGATGTAGAAAGGTTTAAAAGTTGAGATTATGTAATGCTGTTGTATGTTTATATGAAATATTTATTGATCTTAAACAGAAGAAAAACATTAAATATTTATTCTTCGAAATATAATTTATCAAACGTACGATAAGAAATAATTATTGAATGTTTGAAAGAAAATAATTGCCTTAAATTTTGTGTGGAGGCTGTCCAAATGAAAGATTTTCGCAAACCTACTAGTTAAAAAAAATTTACATCTAAAATTCGTCGTTATTAGATTTTTTCAAACTCTAATAATATATCTAAACATAAAATTAGGTTAACTTTAGGTAACTACACATTAAAGTTTACCTACGGGCTGTTGGTGACCAAAGATTCTAAGGATTGGTGACTGCAGCTTTCGACTTTACCGCAGTAGCACGGAAACATCGAGAAGAAGGTATAGTCGCCAATTCCTTAGAGAAAACTTTGACATGCTTCAATTCTGCTAAATAAATGGGTCATGTATCTAGATTCAACAGATAATTCTTAATCTTCACCCTAGAACATTATGATTCATTATACATAAACATTTACTGCATAAAATTACGTTTTTACTGCTGGAAAAACTGAGGAGAAATTTGAGGACTCGAGATTACTTTAAAATTATTTTCTAATGCTTAAATAAAATCCGTAGAGTTGAAAGAAAGAAATGTGCAGAATTTTATAAAATATCTATACTGAGGTAACTGAACACGTAGTTTTAAAACAATACGTCAATATCTATGAAGGAAAAATCTTTCATGAAATGATCTGTTCCGTTTTGATCACATGGGGGAAAAATCTCATTATCTACTCTAATATATTACAGCCATGAAATTGTACTAATGACGCTTGCTACAGAAAAATGACTCGTTTATTTAGAGCAAGGTAGAAGCGCTTTATAGGTAACATTAAATTAACGTAGCACTTAAGCTTAGATGCGGGCTACTGGTGATCAGAGAATTTTAGCATCAGCAACCTCAGCCATCGACTTAACCGCAGTAGCACGGAAACATCGAAAAGCTGTTATAGTCGTCAATACATTAGTCACCAATTTCAACACGCTTCAACTCTAATTGAAATAAAGGAGTCACTTTTCTGGATTTAATAGATTGTTCATAGCCGATCACCGTAGAACCCCATTACCGATTGTCATATATTAAAAAACTTTTTAAAAAATTAATACAATACTCATTTTGCATTTTAGAATACATATAACGACGCCATTAAACAAGAAGTTCTTAAAGAACTGAAATAGCCTACTTTCTTGTTACTTAAATACTTACAAAAATTCTTATCTTGAAAAAACTAGGATCGTAACAGTAAGTGACATCATCAACAGTTTTTCACATTAAACTTGTATAAATTAAAATAAATTTCACTAAACACAGCATCCAGCTATAATTTAAATTCTTAAAGCGACAAATCAATTATTTTCATTAATTTTCTATCTCCAATAAAATAATTACTTATCATCCGCATGATTTATTTGCAGTTATAAATAAATATTTAATTATTCGTAGAACAAAAACCATAAGACTACTCCAAAATTCACTTAAAATAGGAAATGTAAAGTAACAAGTAGGTTTTTAACATAATCTGTCACTTAACCCGCTTCCACATAGCAGTTGTGTTTAACAGGCAAAAAGGTGACAAACACAGAATTAATTCTATATAAAACATTTACTTGCTAAATTCGGCTAGTTTCATTTATTTTATTTCGAAAATTAACTAATTATTACTTTAATCGTTTGCAAAAATTTATATTTCAAAGAATAAATATTCCTCTCTTTTAAATAGAATGAAAACAATTTATTTCAACGAACAAAGATCTCGTAATGAAATATATTTGACGTCATCTTAAATTGATCGATGTCTCAAAAATAAATTTATTTTAATTTATTGTCTAAAAGAATTAATTTCCCGAGCAATTGTTGCGATAGCAATGGTGATTTAATTCTTATAAAAATGGCTTCCTATGCTTCTTAAATGAGCATTAAGTTCTGAATTTCTTTAATTAATTGAATTACTTAGAATTCACATTCTTTTCTGAGTTTTTCAATGTATTCTCATTTCGATGCGCTGAATTTTTTG